>JAJEKV010000460.1:0-189289 GCA_021234155.1 Isoetes taiwanensis
TATGTTAGTGGTATGTTGAAGTGTAGTAGCAAGAGATTCTTGGCATACGGCCTTTACTTGGATGCGACAATTTTTGGAAGATGGCTAATAATGTCACAAATAGCGTTTGCCATACTGCGCGTCCACAAGGGGTGGCCCGGAACTTCGGGGAGCCTATGATGAGGAAAAGAGAGGATCAAGGAGATTTTAGAAGGTAATATCCCAGCTCAAGTCGGGGAGAGATCTCATGGAGGGAGCTTTGTTCAAAGCGGGGTAAACATGTTAAATCCACGGGTATTAGGGCTCTTTGGTTCTTCATTATAACCTCATTGTACTCATATTTTATTTATATTTTGCGGAGGTAATCGTAAGAAGCGGTGAAAGATCTTGCCAAAGCTGAGGAGTCCCGAAGAGGAGGTGGCGCGACCTATCCGTTGACTAATGAGGCATTTCAAGTACATCATCTCTCCCATGAGTCGTATAATTAGATGATGCCATGTGGACTAAGTCCTTGTATTGCATTGTAGTGTTTGAAGGCCAACATATTATCAAAGAAAGGGGAAGCTAGAACAAAGGCAGCGCTGGACGCGAGGTATGACGAAGCAAGTGGCAGCCATAGTGCCAATAAGACTGGTCCGGGCGGTTATGGCTTTCGGATAAGCTATTTGTAAGTATAAATTTGGTTTATAATGTAGGTTCTCGAAGTTGAACACTAACATTAGTTTTGGTGCTCATTCTCACTAAAGGCCATTTCTTCGGTCGCCCTACCGCTAAAGATGAACGCCAAAGGGCCTTCAAACAAGGCGGTCATGCGGCCATCGCGTACGCCACTTCGCGTGAAAGGGGGATGAAGTGTGTATCATTCATTAGATAATTATTTGTGACTACAATGAACTAATTGTTGCGATACAATATAATGCAGGTAAATGAAGACGAAGCCAATGAAGAAGAAGAAGAAGAGAGCAACAACTAAAGACTTAATATATTTTGTAATGTGCAAATTACATTGTGAAAATATATTAATTGAATTCAATTTAAATTTTTATGCTTTGTTCTTATTATTTGTGATTTTTTGTTATGTTAATTTTATGCTCGATTCTATTTTTTTATTCTTAGATTTATTAAACATTTAATTACATATTAAACAATAATGCTTATCTACCATTAATATAATTTAATCAATATTTGTTTCTATTTTTTGAATTTTTAAATTTTTAAATATTTATTCTCGATTTATTTTGTTCATATTTAATATTTATTAATACTATTAATATTATTGATAATATTAATATTAATAAATATTACTAAATATTTATTTATATTAAATATTTGTTAATTTTGCATATGAATATTAACGTAATTTAAATCATATTGAATAATATTAAATAAATATTTTTTTTATCAAAATTCTTTAATCGCCGTTGAACGACGTTGTTCACGGTGGACGCCACGCCGCAAAGGCGCCGTTGAACGACGCCGTCGCAAGCGGGCGCCAGCCGCCAGACGTCGATGTACCACGCTAGTGAAAAGCCGACCCACGCAGTAACGCCGTTGAACGACGTTCACACGCCGCGGCCACCCGCGTCAAGTACGCTTCCGGGCAACGCGCCGGCCGAGACGGACATGATGGCGTGTACTTTCGCCGTTGAACGGCGTTGCCCGGTCATCCGCCACGCCACCGCCGGCCGGGCGCCGTCACTCGGGTAAAGCGGTCTTGGCGGTCAATTCCACGATTAATGCTAAGCGGCGTTGAACGACGCGTCGTAATCGTAAACTTAAAACCTTGCGTAGATTGCGTGGCGTATAGCGACGCGATAAACGTCGTATTATCGGCGCATCCGGACGTCCGAAATAGATCGCCGTTTATCGACTGTTCGCCGTCGATCATCGGCGATAAACGACGCCCGGACGTCAGAATAGACGATAAATGTGGGGCTTTGGTTTTGTAGTGCTCCTTCCTTTTCTCTTTTTGTCTTCCCTTCTTCTCACGCCACCAGATTTCCTTCCGATGAACCTTCTATGTCCGCTACCTCGTTGCCCGGACGCCACCGCTCATCCCCGCCGAGGATTTCCGTGGGTGCTGCCTCAATGGTCTCCGCTTGTTCCCTGCTGGATCTCCCCTCTATTTCTTCACAGACACCTCCCTCGCTCTTCGTCCATGGAGTTCGGTGATGTGGCCTCGCCCTCCTCCACCGCCGGTTGAAGACATCGATCAAATCGGAGGTGTCTTCCTCTTCGTCGGAAGGCGAACGACTTCTCTTGCGAGCCTCTCACGAAGCATCTTCCGAATGATCTCGCCTCGCTGGCTGTTGGTTTCGCTGGCGGCGCTTGCCCTTGGCCCGTTTGGTTTGGGGCCATGTTTTACGGATCGTCAATCGGATAAAAGTAGAAAAGATCGCCTAAGTTGGGAAGAGCGGATTTCTAGGGCTTGGACGAAAAAATGAGGGGTTCTACATCTATTTATAGCTTGGGGAATTTTAGGTCAAAACTCAAGTTGTTCGTTTAACATGCTAAGGCACCAACTTATCTAAAACTTATACTTATTTCAGACTTTTTCTACCTATTGGTTCACGACAGCCTCGCTCCAATACTAATGTTTAGTTTTACACCAAAGCCGAAATGTGAGATCTCATACATTTCTAGGGTTTTAGGTAATTAAAACATGCTATTCTAACTAATTCCTACCTTAGAATTAGCCTTACCACATTATTTATCTCAAATTCATCATGTTTTGGTGTTCTTGATTGATGTTCACGCCTTGCCTCGCTTCAAAACAAAAAGTTAGTTTTATGACCAGCGCGAGCCGTGAGACCACCTCACTTGGAAAAATTTTGGCTCATTCTTTTTAATCTTGTTAAATTCCAATTCACTTAATTGTTACTAGCTTAGCATAACTACAAAGGTGAGAAAAAAATTTTTCCCACTTTTCGAGGCTTGAGGATCCTATCAAGTTAGTACTATCGGGAACATGGTCGCTTTTGCTCTTGGTCTCCAAGAACATTGCTCGATACCACTGCGGACGCCTCCCTACTGTGATACGGTGCACTCCACCGTGATACAAACAGAGTTCTTCCCCACACAGCTCCATGCCGATACAGGGCCCTCCACATATCACCGCACCTGTAACCCAGTCTCGGTGGGAAGAGTGAAGGTGTCATTCTACCCCGCCTCCCTCGTGGCCTACCTAGCCGCGAAGCGGCGTAAACATACATGTCAAGAGCACATACATCAACATCCCCGCGGACCATCTCAAGGATGGTCCTCATATCTCGATAGACAAAGATCACACATCACATAGGGGATCCTACCCAAGGCTCGACTCAAAGGATAACCGACGGCTTGGGTCCCCGTGAGTTCATTGTGCATGTAATTCATGGCAATGGAATTGGCGGGCATAAGAACATGGCATAGGGTTGTCCACTCCATCCGCCCCTCCCCGGCACACTTTGCGAGTAGGTCGAAAAGTGTTGGGACTCGATCAGAGCCCTCACGGATGCATAGCCAAAGGGGCTATTCCCCGGGTCTCATCCTCCCGCCCGATGGGGGGTGTAGGGATCACTCCCTCCGAGAGATCTACATGCGACTCAAGGTGACTAGAGGGCCCCGCCTGCATTCGGGAACCCACCGGAAAGTGTACACCACTTCACGCGGGTGTCGAGCCCATGCCTTACCCTTTTCGGTGGTAAGCCATTAGACCTAGTCACAATGATCCCCGGTAGGCTTTACACACCGTGGGGATCGCTCGGGAGTCGAGAACATGAACCTCCTTCTTAGCCGGTCTGCCCCTCCACCCACAACCGTGTGTGGCTCTTGTACATGTGCCGAATCTACAAGCAGTGCTAGAGAGGCTACTCTAGGAGCATCAACTACAAGCTTTAGGGCCTCTACCCCTTCCCAATACAAGGAGTTCACAGAGATACATCAACCCAATACATCACGGTAAGAACTAAAGAACTAGATCTAATCATAGAGTTAGGTTCTTTAGTTAGTGTCCTAGATCTAAGATCTAGATAGTCAGTATGGGCAATTTAATAGTCTAAACCTACCGATTCTATGATTAGAAGGCCGGTTTAAGCTATTAAATTGACCAAATACCTGATCCTTGAGTGGCTCCTCCCGACCTCGAAGTTCAACCATCCCCGCTGAGCTGATCAAACCGGGAAACCGATGGCGCAATTGGCCTTGGGGCTGCTCGGGAGGCGGTTTTGGCTCCTCGGGCAGCCAAAACCGAGCTCTAAAACCCTAAGGACTAAAAACTAGCAAGCTAGGGGTTTTCCTACCCTAAATAGACATGGGGTTTAGGCTAGGGTTTCCATTACCCAATTTGGCATGTGGGATAATTGGAAAGGCCCCACTTGCCTTTAGTGGCTAGGTGGCAAAATATGCCAACATGGAAAGGTGTGCCCTCATTAATGTGCACATGTGCACATTAATAATATATGAACACTCCTAGTAAGTTGCCCCCTAGGGCTACTTACACTGCTATCCGCTATGCATACACGCCAATCGGGGGTGGCGGTACGTGGCGTGACGGCAAAGACAATGTACGCCCGGGAGCGAGATAATTGGCTTTGGAACGTCACAATTGGGCCCGTCTGCTAATGATTGAATTGAGTGCCAACACCTCCAAACCTTGCCAGTGCTTGCCTTCGAAGAATCTAGGATTTTAATGGCATGACAAACAAGTTGCATGCTCCTCACAACATTATGTATCCCTTTCCAAAACATTTTCTGTCCAATAATTTCCCTTGACTTGTTGGTGGTGTTTGAATGCTTGTCTCCTCTCCAAATCAAAGAACATCGTATGGTTGAAGGTGAGCACTCTTTCGAGATAGATGTGATCGGGAACCAAATCGGATTTGTCCAGGATTCATGAGTGCTAGGGCCTTCAAACACAATGACTTGTAGATAGCATAGACTGTCGGCTTTGTGGAGATGAACTCCACCAAATGATGTGTGTTTTGAAAAAGGATCTTTGAACCAATTATGATGTGAGAACCAATTCTTCAGCAACAGGTTTAGGCAATGACATTGACAGTTGGTGGCATGCAAGCTTGGGAATTCTGTCTCTAACATTGCACCTGCTAACTTATAATTAGACCTATTATCTATTATAACCTGAAAGATTCTATTTGATCCAAAGTATCTATCACAACCTTTGTCTTTTTAAAAATCCAATCCGCTGTCACCTGGTAAGTTTTGGTCTCTGCGGTCTTCAAAAACACTTCGTCACCTAGATATATGATCATGAAGTTTATGAGGTGGTTCTTGTTTACATTCTCCAACCGTCAGTCACTAGTGAACCGGGCCTACTTCTTGTACAAAGGAAACCTGAATGCCAGATCTTTGAAAACTTCTTGGAATGCTTCTTTCATTGCCTTGTTTTCTAAGACGTAAGGAGACAATCTGACATGCAAAAATGCCTTTATGACCTTCAATTGTGCTTTCTTCACTTGCTCTGATGTTAAACACTGCTCGACCTTCTATTGCTTCGTATGTCTTTCCGCTATTTCAATTGTCTCGGCCATTCTTTTCTCTCCCGTGCTTAGACCCATCGACCATAGCCCACCCTCTGATTGGTACATTGGTGCAGCAGGAGAGGTGGTGTAGTTGATTTTTTCTCCTTTGCACTGCCCCTAACTATCCCTTGTATTTTTTTGTTATTGTTCTTGGTGTTGCGTATCACATCTAGTCGGAACAACCTTTCAATTGCATCCTTTCGCAAGTCTGCACATGCAGTACAAGTCGCGATACTGGTGTCTGTTTCAGGTAAGATATGAGCTCAAATTCTTGTTGTAGGTCTATTTATAGATGAGTATCCGCAAGACACACATTGTCATTTTCTTATATTTTTGTTTGGTCCATAGTAGGAAGTCACCAAACAGCTAAGTCTAGTAGGCACCTATATATCCTATCCATATCGGGTTGTGCCGAACGGACCATAGTGGGCTATATCAACAAAAAGTTCTACTACGTCGGGGTTCATCATTAATATAACCCCTAGTAACTCCCATCAAGGAATGACATCTAAGGTAGGGTTTGAACCCCTGACCAAAGTGCACAAATCTTAAGTATCACTGGGTCTATACCACTTGCCACACATCCGTTGAAAAAAATGTTTATAGTACATGCACACTTTGTAGGTGAGATAACTCCCACATTAGGAAGTCACGAGTATTTTTTTATGTTTTTGTTTAAGGTCCATATTAGGAAGTCACCAGACAGCCAAGTTACATATCTTATCCATATCGAGTTGCGTTGAACAAGTTACATATCTTATCCATATCGAGTTGCGTTGAATAGACCATAGTGGGCATATATCAACATCGGGGTTAACCCCTAGTAACTCCCGTCAAGATATGACATCTAAGGTAAGGTTTGAACCCCTGACCACAATGCATAAATCTTAGGCATCACTAGGTCTATACCAACTCGCCACACATCCATTAAGCAAAATATTTATAGCACATGCACTTTGTAGGCGAGATAACACCCGCCTTAGGAAGTCACAAGTATTTTGTTATGTTTTTGTTTAAGGTCTTAGGAAGTCACCAGACATCCAAGTCTAGTAGACACCTACATATCTTATCCATATCAACTTGCGTCGCATATATCAGACATCCAAGTCTAGTAGACACCTACATATCTTATCCATATCAACTTGCGCCGCATATATCAGACATCCAAGTCTAGTAGACATCGGGGGTTGATCATTAATATAACCCTTAGTAACTCCCATCAAGAAATGACAATTAATATAACCCTTAGTAACTCCCATCAAGAAATGACATCTAAGGCAGAGTTTGAACCCCTGACCAAAGTGCACAAATCTTAGACATCACTAAGTCTATACCAACTCACCACACATCCGTTGAGCAAAACTTTTGTGGTACATGCACATTTTGTAGGCAAGATAACACCCGCCTTAGGAAGTCACAAGTATCCTTTTTTATGGTTTTGTTTAAGGTCCATATTAGGAAGTCACCAGACAGCAAGTCTAGTAGACACCTACATATCCTATCCATATCGGGTTGCGCCGAATAGATCATAGTGGGCATATATCAACAAAAAGTTCTACTATGTCAGGGTTCATTATTAATATAACCCCTAGTAACTCCCATCGAGAAATGACATTTAAGGCAGGGTTTGAGCCCCTAACCAAAGTGCACAAATCTTAGGCATCACTAGGTGCGCCACACATCTGTTGAGCAAAACGTTTGTAGCACATGCACACTTTGTAGGCGAGATAATTCCCGCCTTAAGAAGTCACATGTATTTTTTTTTTTAATGTTTTTGTTTAAGGTCCATATTGGCATGCTTATATGAAGGCAACTTGAATGCCGGACCTGCTTTGGCAAATTCTTGGTATGCTTCTTTCATTGCCTTTTGTTCCAAGATGTAAGGAGATAGTTCGACATATAAAAATGCCTCTATGACCTTCAATTGTGCTTTCTTCAGTTGCTCTGATATTAAACATTGCTCGACCTTTTGTTGCTTCGTATGTCTTTTCACTATTTCAAATGTCTCATCCATCACTCCCGTGCTTATACCTATCGACCCTAACCCACCCTCTGATTGGTACGTTGGCACAGCAGGAGGGGTGGTGTATTTGATTTCTTCTGCTTCGCACTACCCCTGACTGTCCCGTGTCATTTTTTGCTATTATTCTTCATTTTGCGTATCACATCTAGTCAAGACAACCTTTCAAGTGCATCCTTTTGCAAGTCAGCAGATGCAGTACAAGTCGCGACATGGATGTTTGTTTTACGTAAGATGTCAACTCGAATTCTTATTGCAGATCCATTTATGGATGAGTATTTGCAAAACATATATTGCCACTCATTTTTACCAAATTCCTTTACGAAATCTCATTCCGGTCCTCTTTTTTTATTGCCAACACCTAGGTAGCGAGCACGTGCACAAGGTGCAGCCCCCATGGACCTGCCACGAGCGCAATCCCTGGGCCCCTAGAAGAGGATGCATGACCGTCACCTGCACCTCCCAAAGTAGATGCATGACCAGCTGTCGTTGCTGCTAGCTAGGCTGATAATCCCTGTGGAAAGAATCCTTGATTGCATGAACTAGAGGAAGACGTGCGTATATACAAAGGAGCAAGCTCACTACGCAAGTGTTACGACGACATTCTGTACGAGAATCAAGGGGGGAGGGCAAGAGCCTATAGAATTCAAAGGAACCGGGTAGGAGCCCAAGGTTGGAAAACACTGGGAAGGAGTAATCTCATTCACAGTATCCAAAGTTAGCCCATGACACAAAACTTACACATGAACGGCCATGTGCTATCGCATTTTTCCTTCACAAGAGCTTCTGAACCTAGTATCCTTTCAGATCTTTTCCCTTCAACTGCTCTTCTAAACTTCGTGGATTGTTCCATTTTAAGTTTTTATCTTCTTTAACCAGATGGCCTAACCCAATATCCTGTCGGATTTTTCCTTTCACCCAATCTTCTGAACCCTGTGGGCTGTCCAATTTTTCTTTTGATTGCTGTAGACTATTTGCTTAGTATCAAGATGAATTTATTTTTCTTTGCCTCTTGATAGAGAACAACCCTTTATTCCGATAGCTACTCGTTTAAGTTGATTTCCTATGATTTTGGGATTCTGGTTGCTAGAAACTTACCGACTTCCAAAAAAAGTTGTACTGTAGTAGTTCCAGTATATAATGCTACATATTCATTCTTTTGTTTAATATTTCTTTCAATGTTATATATCCAGTCGTGTTTAATATTTCTTTCCAATATCATCATGTTTGTCCATCTTCTTCAGTTAACTTGAATGTTTTATTAGAGCCATCCAAAAATGTTGTCTTATCACACAGGCCACGGTTCACGAGATGCACTTTTGCTTCCCTATCTAGGTCATGAAATGCATTTTGCTTTCCTATAAATTGGGCGGTAGCCCAATATGTCTATATACAATCTAATGCTATGCAAGTTTGACTCATTGGTGGAAAACATACCTACCTATTGTCATAACATGACATGTCATTATGCATGGCATGCACATCGCTTATGAAATTGGGCGGTCAATAAATATGTTTAGACAATTATACCGTGACAATCTATCTAATTTATGTGACTGCTTACATAATGCATGCCATGCACTTTGCTCACCAAATTGGTATGGTAGTTTGTCTGACTGCTTACACGTATCACTGTTTACACACATACCTGCCTTCCTATGGTCATAATATAACATGTGATTACGCATGGCATGTCAATATGTAGCATAATAACAGGGGGTTTTTTTTGTAGTTTTATACGCTTTTTGGCATGGTTTTTCTATGATTTTGGTGTTGTATTCGTTGGGACGCATTACTAAATAGTATTTCTAGAGTGCGTCATTTTGGACCGATTGATTTTGACTAGCTTAAAACAATCTAACTATTTGTTGTTATCAATGTTGCATTCATATGCATTAAACTCCAAAACTTTTGTCCTCCGGATTCTTGTCTTCTCGATTTCTTCTTGGCGAAGTCATTGTTGCTACATATCGGTATGAGATCATAGCTTTTGTTATGCTCTTCATTCTTTATCTTTTGGTTTCGTTTTTAGCACAATGATTTCTTTTGGGGGGAAGGAAAAATTGTGCACATCAAAATGGGATACCTAAACTCGCTTTTTTCTTCTTTACTATGTTTTTGTTTCTCGTTTCCTATTCATGTTGCTTGCTTCTTATTGCTTTGTCTTCACATCGAAACGACCAGCTCTTTGGCGATGCTTCAGCCACTATCTCTACTTCTGCCATGCTTCAGGTGAACCCAAATAACCCTAAGGGAAAAAAACACTTCCGTTGCTTTGCCTCGCTCGCTCCTACCATGTGCATCTCTGTTTCCGCCTTGCTTCAGCAAAATCGGCCTATGCTTCATGCTATCCAAACCCACAAAAGCCCAGAAGAAAGATAAACGATGGCGGCTGTTGGATATGGCCGATCAGAGCATGTTAGGTATCGGCCATGGGGATCCATTGTAACACATCATTTTTTAGCATCCCACAATTGTTACGTTAACTCGAACCGTTAGGGCTCTGTATTGCTGGGAAGTAATATTTTTATCTAGTTCCATAAGCCATGCAACTATAAGGTCAGGGCCATAAGCAATCACACGACTTTCTGAACAAATGTAGGCCCTTCCATCGTGCGGCTTCAATGACCCCGATTATTCAATATTGTTCGGTCTTTGGGACCTCGTAATCGCTTTGTACAACACCAAGAAAGATGCGATGATGATATGTGTTGCAATTTGAATATGTAGAAACACATAAAGTGATTATATTACAGTTCTTTGCTACATCTATTACATAATAGGAGATGATAAGTGTGATCTTTAGGCATAGAACCAAGGCAGGAAGAGCGATGGATTTAAGCTTTTGTTGTAGAAAGTGGAAGCGGATACTTAAGAATTATTAGGCTGCATACAAGTAAATATCTCAACAAACAAATTCAAGCATTTTTCAAGATGATTTAGAAATCACATCCATATCTTTAAGGGCGGACCAAAGGATAGAGGTAATTCATTTGTTTTGAATGCCACAACTTCTCGCTCTTCATTCGTACCCCTTAATGTTGATTTCGATTATAATACACCTGAAGAAGATCTCAAGAAGTTCCAACAAAGGGAGTGTGGGCCGCGGAAGTTATGAACATTTCGTTTAAAGCAAGATAACGACAAGACAATAGAGAAGCACTGAAAAGGCCTTTGATTCATTTTCATCTGCTGATTCATCATCACTTTCATGCCACCGGTATTATTGCATATGTATTTTATTCGATTGTTCCAGGTACATGTTAGTGCTCTGTAGTTTTGAGTAAAGAATGAAGAACTCATGAAACACATACTGAGGTCCATTGCATGTTATCCGAATGCAAAAGATATGATGGTGATTGTCTTTTTAAACATGTCAAGATTCTCAGGTTTTTGAATAAAGAATGAAGAGCTCATGAAACACATACAGTCCATTGCATGTTATCTCGAACCGCAAAGATACGGTGATTGTCTTTTTAAAAATATGATAACTTGGCAAATAAGTCAAGCGGCTATTATTTATCGATTGTTATCTTATGCATCATGTTCAACTCATTCGCGGCTTTTTCTTGCAAAGTGTATTCAACTCATACCATGATGCTTAATTGTGAAGCAAATGTGTCACTAAAATGTGTCAACTATGTAATGTCAGCCTATGATGATATGGCGATCCACCAAAATGAAGGAAATTCTCATTGCTTTTGTGCACGTGTCATCGAATCTCCAAGTGCATTATAAAGATGTAGTAAGTAACAGAGTCACCCTCCATTTTGGTGCGTATGTCCTTTGAAAGTTCTTGTATCCATATTTCGCAAAAATGTTACATGATTTGGAATTATGAGGGCATTGTATTATGAAGACATCCTAAATGCAAAGAATGAAGCTTCAAGCACTCTATTTTTCTTCAATCGACCAGCCTGTTATCTTATGCAACATGTTCAACTCATTCCCAAGCTTGTTTGAGTTATTTGCAAACAGATTCAACTCGTGATTCATGATGTGTATTCTCCGGGTAAGTCATAGTTTGAAGTTTTGAAGTTTCTCATATGGTGATATACAAAGCGCATGTTTGTCGCAAAACCTTTTGAATGAGTCATTATGAGGTTTTCAATGTTGAAGCCTCATTCAAGGTGAATCTCTTACATGTTCTTTACAATTAAACGCGGCGTTCTAGATTCTATACTTTTGTCGATTGAAGATTATATCTTCAAACTACAACACGATGGTTCCAAAGCTCAATTGTTGTTGCTTCAATGATTAATTTATCTTTTATCATCCACGTGTGTTGTTATTATGCTAGATATTAATGTTGTTGTTTGTTTTGGGGCAAAAAATTTTTTAACGATAACACAAACCATTACATTACACTTTTAAAATTAAATTCCCCTTAAAACCCCTTTTGTTTGGGTGCATATTCACCGGGGGGTTGACGAGGGGGTTTTATAGAGCCTCTCAGAATTATGTTTTTGCACGCATAAAAATCAACACCATATAGTATATTGCCTAAAATCTTATAGTATTTTGTAAATCTTGTTATACAGTATAATAAATTCTAGACATCTATACCCCACAAATGAGGAACTTTGTGTACGGTGTAGATTAAGGAATAAAGGGCGAATATGCCTATCCAACAGCTCTCGATGCCCGAAGTCACCTCCCGTGTGAATATGCACCCAAACAAAAGGGGGTTTAAGGGGGAATTTAATTTTAAGGCGTGTAATGTAATGGTTTGTGTCATTAATGTCATATCAAAGAGAAGAGTTCGTGAAATGTATGGTGGCATGGAAATTGGGGAGTTGATTCCAGGGGGTCCCGCAACTAGTGGGAGCCAGGAGGGGGTCCTGGAATCAGCGACCCAGTTTCATGCTGCCACAACATGGAAACTTGAGCCGCAGAGGATTTGGAGATTACATGCTGCCTACCAGAATGGATTACTTTGTTTTCTGCTTGCAGAGAAATTGCAGCATCCAAATTTTTGACTTCAAAGCTGTTGCTGCATTCAAAAATGTGTTGCAAGTACTGATGGGTTACGCATCTGATTCGGCCACAACCACGTGCTCATCTTCGCCATTGCCATCGCTTATCTCTGCCGCCGGCCTGTTACGTTGAGATATTAGGGTTAGATAATAGATTGCCCTAAATGGTTGCCTATTTCTATGCCCCCCCCCGTTTAAGGTATTATTCGAAGCATACATTCTTCTATCTATCTAATTTAAATTCATGTTGTGAGGTTGATAAGTGGTGGTGATAATATGCACACATATTCTCCTATCTCGAGGTCGCATCCTAACTAGTATTACATCTATGCTACCATGGAGGTTATGCACGCATGTACTCTAATCAATATAAGCATTACGATGGAGATGGTGACTATGCAAGTTGTATGTGATTCACACCGTGAAGTCAAACATGCTATGAGTATATGACATCTTGGGCATTATAATGATTATCATCATGTCACTTTAATACATGTCTAACGACATATCTATTTTGATTTAAGCGCAGGGAAGGTGGTGCTTCAATGTTATTTAGACTGGATTCAAATGTGCCATCCCCGCCATCACCCTCGTGGAAAACGGCGTGCCCTTTTATTCCCACTGTCACTGGCCACGCTCTATTTTGACATGGTATAGCATGCCTCCTCTCTGGCGATTGTTGCATATGAACCAGCCTTAGTCCATTGTGATGACTATGCTATATGTGAGGTATGCATTCTCATCAATATGGTATCGTAATTCACGTTCTAGTCACAACATACGAGATAATATTAGTATGAGATAATATATGGCTAGGTTCTGGTAAACAAGAAGCTTCCCAACACTGTCAAGATTTATGCGCTCGTCGTCTGCTGAAACATATTCAACATACGATGAAGATGGCAGGTAGTTGATGAGGTGTTGTATTGATGCAAGAATTTAGAGAATGGCCCACATTCACATCATTTTAATTCCAGTCTTGCACGCACAACACATCATGATCGCGAATTCTTCTGCACATGACCATTAAGTTACCTACAAAGTTCACTCGGACGTGTTTTATACATATTTTATAAACCTCATATTATATATATTTCATACATATTCTATGGACCTCATATGCAAAATTGTGACCAACCATTGGGGTTTGAGAAGTAACAGTGCTACCTTAATAAGATGTTCAAGCTTTCATGTTTGATTACTAAAGCAATATATCTTTCTGCATAAAGAGAGAAATATCACGAAAATAATAAGAATAAGAATAAGAATAGTTTTTTATCGTCCACTGAGACCAATCGGCCTATGGGGCCCAGAAGGAGTGCAGCAAACTTATTACTGTCCGGGTTAAAAAAACCCTCGCCCCGAAGGGTTTTTGAGGGAAAAACCGTGGCAGTAATAAGAATGATGTCAAACTGTACAAGTATACATCATTAGGAAATAAATGTGTATGTACATGTCAAGCGCGTGCCCGAGGACATAGCTGATCTCGCATGTCCATGATCTCCTGAAGGTATGATCCTAGCACCCGTATGGATGCCGTGCTCAATGTCACATGTAGCGGCCGGGCGGGCCCGACTAACTCAAAGATAGCGCCGTCCGGATTTGATCATACTGGGCAACTTTGAAGGGTATGAGATTCATCCTCAATGACTCCCATTTGGCAAAAGATTGATGAGAACTGTCCGTCATGGCTTACCAATCCATCACACTTTGGACGTCCAAGTATTTATACGGTATATGTATAAATATACTGACACGTCACCCAGTAAAGGTACGCCACCATGGGGTATTGTAACCTAGGGGGTTGACCTAAAAGGGATTAAATTAGCTATGCTAATTTAATTATTAAGGATAATAACCTATAATTAAGGAATTAATATCTAAGTGGGTTAATTAAGTTAATTAATGATTTGGGAAGGCGCCACCTGGCCAAACTCGATTGGCCAAACATGGGGAATGCTAATTTGGGCCATCAAGGTGGATTACTATCCCACTTGACCCCAAATCGACCCGGAGAAGGAGCAGTTGAAATAAGTACACTGAACTGCTGTTGAACACCCCTCGCGGGTTGCCGAACACCCGCATTCCGAGAGATGGAGGCCTCATGACAATGGATCAAGTTGGAACTCGGGTTAGTAGATAATCTAGTTGATATCTTTAAGGATAGAGTTTCAGTTAAGTTCTTTGAGTCTTCTTTGGTTGTTCTTACTTAGGATTAACCCTTCTTTGGTATTTAGGATTTACATTTCGATTATGGATTATGTTTATTATGGATGGATGGATGCGTTATGAAAGTAGCTCTGTTAAACTTCCATAAAGCAGGGATTAGAGGGGGGTAGAGACCTCTGTGCCATATGCTTTAGTATGCTCCTAGTAGCTCCTTTAATTCCCAATTGATGCGGCCTGTGCACAAGAGACTCATCGAAGTCGTGGGTGCTATGGAATGGCTTAGCACTAGAGAAGGGACGCAGTGGTGAAGTGGGGTGGGGTCTTGCACCGAACATACAAGGCTCCCTGGGACTCCCTACAAGGTGGGCTAGGCCCGATAGCCGATCACGAGGGGCGGGTATGGGTCGACACTCCCCGGGTGCGAGAGGTGTGACCCGTATGGGGCACCCTCGTACTTTGAGTAGATTTAGGGTGAGTAAGTCGGGTATGGATGCGGGGTCAGCCGAGCGCGGCACGATTCTCTAGCTCACCCATGGAACCACCGTGATCCCCGAAGGGGACACTTCCCCGACCCGCCTCATCGGACCGGGCGCCATGAACCCCGAGTAGGCTCGAAGGGTGATACCTTGAGTGCATCTCCCAGGAAGGCTATAGTGATGCCATAGCATGATTCGACTCATCCGCAAAGTGTGCACTGTGAGGGCGGATGGAGTGGACAACCCTAGCCGATGTTCTATGCCAGCCAACGCCATGCCAAGATTCGGTCTGCTGATCTCTTGAGACCTGGCCGTCAGTCGATCCTCACTAGAGTCTGAGACGGGGTAGAACCAGGGGTTGGGTGTTTTCTCTAGTATTAAATGCATCTTCTTTGTTGTTACCAGTTGGATGGATGTGCCGCCCTTCGTGGTGGTATTTATGATATGATTTTGCTGTATGCTAACCTTGTATTCACGTTTCCGCGACATAGGAGCCCCATTGAAGGCATGGGCTGAATGACCCCTCTGTGTCCTTCACTCGAGCATCTCTCTGTAGATGGCCGAGTTAGACGGAGGGCCCTGCCCACGGTGAGATGGTTGCCATGGGAGGGGAAAGTCCCCGTATGTATACGGCCGAGCGTTGTATATGTTCAGGGAGCGTCACAGTGGTATCAGAGCCGTGATTTCGGTTACTCGAAATCATAGCACTGACCAAACCCTAACTCGTTAGTTCGGTAGTTAGGAGGGAGTTTTAACTAGTGTGATTGTTTAGCTCTTTGATGTTTGGTTTTGTGCTAGGTTAATGTAATAGATTGTAAGTTCTTAAGAAGTTTAGGGCGACTAGAGGACCCAAGATTCGGAAGGTCTTAACTTTTTGTAGGTAGCTCAGATGGAGGCGAAAATGGTTCCAATGGATCGAGCACCTCCCAAATACCCTAGGGGCCACGTCTCCCGAGGGCGGAAAGTCAACAGCAGGCCGAAAAGTCAAAAGGGGCGCTGATGTCGCCCGAGGTGTTTATTTCGAAGAGTTAGAGCGATCGCGCTCATTTTTATATGGTCCCACGTATTTTTATAAAAAAAAAAAAAAAAAAAAGTTTTGAAATTTTTTAATAAAAAGTCAAAAGTTAAAATTCAAATTTGAGTCACTTTTTCGAAAGTGTGTTAGTTTGACGACTTCTTCGCCATAGCGCGGACTGAGCTTCTTTTTCCGCCATGGCCGGGCCTCCATGATACCGCACCTACCCTAAAACCCTAGCGCCTTCGCCTAACCCTCTAGCGCTACCTATTCAAACCTGAGCGCCCTACTTCTTCTCTTTTGCTGTCCATCACTAGACGTCGTCATGCCGCGCTTCAAGCTCATAGTTGACCTAAAGACATTAAATGTCTACCAACTCTTCTGTGTGCTAGTAGACCACCTAGGTGAGGACCATAATGAGATTGACGTGGTCCTCGATTTGTTTGTAAAGCATTTCACCGAGAACCGCCGCATCCCCTTCCCTATTCTTCACTTCAATGAGCAGTTCCTCATGAAGTTAAACGCTGCTAACCAGCCTTACACCATCGTGGAGCAGCCAGACCGAGCTTTTGCCTTCGTCAAGTTTTACCCCTAAGCTAACCACGGGGAGAATCCGATGACCTCATTAGAACTGAGGCCCAAAGAAACATGCACATGGCTAGGCTAGAAGACCTCCAGCAAATAGCTAGTGGCCTCCCAGAAGCGCGTGCCAACCGTTTTTACTACCTTGGTAGAGGCCATGTGCTTATGTGCATAGACCACTATTATCTTCCCCCATTTTATTGGAATGCTGAACTGAATAGCTTCATCTTTGAGAATGCATTACCTAGCTTCACACAAGACCGTATGGACCTCGTACAAGCTGACATGCGAGCTCACCCGGACCGGTACCATACGGAGATAGCCAGGCGGATACAAGTGCGCCAGGCCAGAGAAGCCCGGGATGCTGAGAGGGAGAGGCTCCGTAAGGAAGGGGAGGATGCCCAAAACCAGCAGGGGGACCAGCAAGTCGACCAGCAGGGGGACCAGCAAGTCGACCAGTAGGGGGATCAGAATGTCGACTAGCAGGGGGATCAAAATGTTGACCAAAATATAGATCAACATGTAGATCAGGGCGGAGGCAAGAATAGGAAGAATAGAGAGTGGGGTAATAGGAAGAGGAAGAATACAAAACCCGTAAAGGGGGGTGTGGATTACAAGACCCGCTTGCAGAAGAATGCCACCATTGCCAAGAAGACATCGGCTCAGAGACGGGAGCAAATCGTTCAGCGGGCAAAGCATCCGACAACCGGCAGGAAATCCATCCCATTATTAAAGCAAACCGTCAAGCCGCGGAAGCCCCATAGATTTCGACCGGGCACGGTAGCTCTTCGAGAGATACATAAGTATCAGAAGACTATTGAGCCATTGATTCGTCGGCTCCCTTTTCAGCGGCTTGTTCGGGAAATTGCCCAGGAATTTAAAACCGACCTGAGGTTTCAAGCCTTTGCAATCCTCGCACTCCAGGAGGCTGCCGAGGCTTACCTCATAGAGATTTTGAGCGACGCCAACCTCTGCGCCATACATGCAAAGAGGGTTACCATAATGCCCAAGGACCTCCAGCTAGCACGAAGGATCCGAGGGGAGTTTCGGTGACTAGGCGACTTTCTTTCTTCTGTTGTAAAATTACTATGAACTTATCTATGTAAAATATTCTCATTTTGAAGTTGTAAATATAAAAATGTCTTTTTTCCGCCACTTGGTGTGAATTCAAACGTAAAATTATTAATTAAATAATAAATTCCTTCCTAACCTGGGAAGCGTGCCCAAAAAGTATAAAGTTACTTTTAGGCCATTAGGGTTTCGTTTCCATTCTCGTTTCCAGAGTTTGTCTCCTCCTTCCTTGCGCCTTCATCCTCATGGCTCGCCCAACCCTTCAACAATGGTATTTGGATGGGGAACACTAGGACCCTACGGTCCCCTTTGATCTTCTTCACCCTTATCTCCTCCAGCAAGTAGACCTCATCTCTAACATGCAGGCGCATCCCGATTACGCCACCTTCCTTCAGTTCTACTCCGAAGAGATTGTACCTGCATGTGTCTACAACGAGGACGATTCGCAGCTCTACCTCGACTTCCACACCCTGCTCCAGATGTTAGGGGGTGATGACCATGCCCGGAATGTCATTAAGGGCATAATGAGGCGAGGGACTGACCTCCCCATCGTCACTATAGATCGGGAAGTCTGTTTTGAGGCCCGATTTGCACTCGCCATCATTATGCACCAGTATATTGAGGACGAGGAGATAGTGGCGAGCATTCCTCTACGCTTTGTACCTCGACGGACTTAAGGCGGCGAAGTGCGTCCGACGAGCTTGATTTTGCACGGTGGAAGGAGTTAGCCACCGAGGCGCCCGTAGGAAGAGATAAAGCCCTCAAACTCGAAGGGCTCAACCTCCTTCCTACCGTACTCTTGAATAACCAAGAGTACCTGATTCTAGAGGACATTATGTGGGCCTACCGCGTTATTGCTGATATGCGGGGCCGCAAAAAGATAGAGGTCCTCTATGATCTTTGCAATCTTGCGCGGGATGACTTACTTGACTTTACAACGCCCGTTGTGCATCCGCCACAAGTCGAGGACTTGTTAGCATACTAGCCAGAAGAGTTAGAGCCCGTTGAGACCCTTTTGTCACTTGGGGGTTCTTATTGACCGATACACCAGCCTCGGGAGGAGCATTTTGCAGCTTGGATCGGCCTCCTCTTGCAGATCGGTCATTCTGAGATCACCATGGGAGGGGGATCAAGAGGAAGAAGACCTTTGGGACACCAAGGTAAGTCTTAGGGATGATAAAGAAAAAGGCGAGCGGGAGAAGATCCCAGATTAACTTGGAAAAGGAAGCGGAGACCTCCAGGGATCCCCAAATTAGGGCAATGGGCAGCCATGTGACCCGATTCTTCCTTTCAGCTTTCCGGCAAGGTGAGGTCCTATTCTTCTCCAAGAACCTGGGGCCTTCCTCTGAAGCATCTTGGTGGGCACTTCGTGCGATATCCACCTTGGCGGGCCATAAGAAGATTGACTATCACGCCACCACTATTACCTTGGTCCGACGAGACTTGGCTATCGCAGCATTGGGGGACGTGGCAGGCTGTGCTAATATCGTCTCCTTGTGGCGGCACCCTTTAACCACTTGTTTACCACCCGGAGGCGCATCTCGAGCGCCCCTCTCGCTAGCCCCGGTGCTACTTTGATGCTTCACAGCCCACCTCCTCGGCCTATGGGCCGAAGAGGAGGAACCTAGTTCTTAGATATTTTTATTACGCATCTTGTACTGCGTATAGTTGTAAATTTTGATTTGGCATTTTAGCCATCCTACAATATATATGCCACTTTCTTATGATTTATGATTATTGTATCGTTGAATACAATTAAATTGTTTTTTCCCATGATACTCCCTTGTATCTATTAGAATTTAGAGTATAAGAAATTGTTCCACATTGCATATTCATTCTTGCCATCTTTTGCAGTTATGATCTCAGAGATCGAGGAAAGAATCACCAATGACATCTGAAGGGGCGATCCGGACCTCTCGACCAAGACTACGACCAGCGATATGGCGAGTATCGGTCGGGATGATGACTCAAGAAGAAGGGAACTTCGTTGTGGAAGGAGAACCCTATGATCGGCTAAAGGATTAGAGATAGTCAACATTCTCGAAGGCGTGCCTTGAACATTTGCAACAAACTCTTGACGAACTTGGGATTCTTTGGGAGATGGCGAGGCATGAAGCTTATGCCGATGCTAATGAGCATTTATGGCAGATTTTTCTTTGGCGCTCTGAGATCTTTTAATCTCCTCATCATTAGTCCCACCTTGGACTACCAAAGCATGTTATTATCCGGGCATGGGCTCGCTACAAGGTAGTAAGGGTCAGACGAGAGGCGTCTGCTACTCCATCCTCTACCCTTTTACGCAGCCCTAGGCCTGATCTCTTCAACTTTCTTCTATGGCTAAATACGTGTTGACTAAGAGTTGTTGAATGTACAGCCTTATGGCTAAACATGTTTGTAATTACTACTTCTGTACTGTATGACCCTAAGTTTGCTAAGGATATATTTCCAATGTAACTGTTACTTTCACTTAATAATAGAGATCTTTTCTTTCATTCTCTTGTAATGTCTTTATCGTTATGTCCTAGCCTACTTAAAATAATCTTCTTGTGACACGTGGTATCACAATAATTTTTTTTATACCTTCTTATGATCAATATAGACGGTGCACGTAACGCCTCCTGGCAGACACCCTCAGGTGCTAGCAGATTAATGCCTGAACAGGAACTCCTGTTGATCAAGTGGCAGTTAGTTGAGCTGCAAACTTATGTGTTGAATGCCAACCCACTGCAGCATGTACAGGAGGATGGGCCGGAGTTACCTCCGTTACCGCCAAGTCCCCCACCACAGCGGCCACTTGCACCTGAACCAGGTCCTGTACCCGCACAAAGGAGGCACCATTCCAAACGCCGTCGGAGTTCCTCCATGGGTAGTGCCACATCCTCCCAATCAGCCACTTCGAAGTCCTCTCGAGTCGTCCGTCAGATCATCCGGGTGATCATCCAAAGCCCGGGACAAGGAGTACCGTAAGACGGTTGATACGGCCATAACCAGTATATGGAAAAATAGGAAATTGGCCCAGTTTGATGAGAAATCTAGAGGCGGACTGAATGCAGAGTTCTGGTTGGACGAGATGAAGGAGTTTGGGAAATCCTATGGCATGATAGAAAAGGATACAGGAAAGGTTGCCACCACAAACCTTACAGGAGCCGCTCGTATTTGGTGGAAGGGCTATGCCAGAGCCAAACATCTGGACAGAAGCCGGTGCAAGTTCAAAAAATTTGCCAAAGCTTTTAAGTCGCATTATGTGCCTCGTGCGCACAAATGCCAACAAATTCAGACCTTTTACATGTTAGAGCAGAAGGGTATGTCAGTTCAGGCCTACACTGATGAATTCATGTGCTTGAGGTTGTATGTACCAGGAATGAATGAAAAGAGGGTGGTGGAGGGCTATATTGAAGGGTTGGCCCCATCAATTAAACGAATGGTTAAGGCCATAGACCGAAATTAGTTCTTGAGGGTGAGGCTAAGGCATTGAGCCTTGAAGAGGACGCACTGCGGAACCCGATACCGGTAGCCAGCCTCTTACTCGCTACCACGCCCATACACACCTTATAAGGGCCGTTCAATCGAGTCCGGCCCCCTCGGCGGAGAACTCTAACCTAACGCCCGGGAAAAGAAAGTCACCTTCAACATGCCCCGACAAACCGAACAATGTCGGTAAGGAAGTTCGAACCTCTTCGAGTCTATTCCCAAAGAGGCCGAGAACAGCTATCTGCGCAGACAAAGCATGTTGGTGTATGCGGCGGGCACTTCATGCACTGCCCTTATGTCACACCGATTGCCGGTACCGCCATGGCGACCTCGATTGGGGCGATCTCAGTCTACTCTGCCGAGGAGGAGGCTCAAAGTATATTCATTCAGGCCTCATATCCTTGCAGCCATAGAAACCGGCAATGCTGAAAGTCGGCTGTGTTGTTTTCCACCATAGGTCAAGTAGGCAAGAAGCCTTTCATAATTTTTATGGATACGGGGAGTACACATAATTTTGCTTCTCCTAGAATGGCCTGTATTGCGAGATTGAGACTTTGAGGTCCCGGACCAAACCCGTCCACGTTAGGCGTGGAAAATCAGACATACTCATGGCGTCAAGATTAACCTTAAAATGCATTTTGCCGGTGCACCGCTTGCATTGGGTCTCGAAGTTAATGGATATTGGCAAATATGATCGATTGTTGGTATGGAATTATATCGACTGCGAGAAGCGGGAGGTTACCTTCAACGCAGCTAATGGAGCCCGCGTAACTATAAAAGGTGATCCATTAAATCCTATTATGCAGTCTATGTCCATCAGGCAGTTAAGTAAGGCTATATGCAAGAATAAGCTACTTTGCATCATCAGACTTGCATCCATTGAGTCAGATGCTAAACAGAAGCAAGTAGTTGATGCATTGCCAGACACCATTGCTAATCTTCTTAGGGAATTTAGTGATCTCTTTCCAGACGAGATCCAGAAACTTCCTCCATTCAGAGGGGTGGAATGTGAGATAGCGTTGGAACCAGGTACTAAACCTACCAGTAAGGCCCCGTACCGTATGAGTCCCCCTGAATTGGCAGAGCTTAAGAAACAACTTCAGGAGCTATTAAACGTAGGCTTCATTCGGCCTAGTGTTTCGCCTTTTGGCGCTCCTAAACTTTTTGTTAGAAAGAAGGATGGCTCCTTGAGGATGTGCATTGACTATCGGCAACTCAATAAGCATACCATCAAGAATCGCTATGCTTTGCCTAGAGCAGACGATCTTATGGACCAGTTGCAAGGGGCCAGGTACTTCTCAAAGATTGACTTACGCTCCGGATATCATCAGATAAGAATTAAAGAGGAAGACATCCATAAATCTGCCTTTCGCACTAGATATGGGCATTATGAGTTTACTGTTATGCCTTTTGGATTAACTAATGCCCCCACAACTTTCATGCGATTGATGAATGATGTCTTCCGACAATACTTGGATGATTTTGTTGTTATTTTCTTTGACGACATTCTCATCTATAGTAAAACTCTAGAGGAGCATGAGAAACATCTTCGGTTGGCCCTACAAAAGCTAAGACGCCACCAACTCTTTGCCAAGTTCTCTAAGTGCAAGTTTGCCACTCCGAAGGTGGATTATTTGGGACATATCATTTCAGCAGAGGGAATTGCTACCGATCCAGCAAAGATAGAAGCAGTAAAGGATTGGCCCATTCCAGGTAATGTTTCAGAGGTCCGAAGTTTCTTAGGATTGGCAGGATATTACCAGAAATTTGTTAAGGATTTTGCAAAGATTGTAGCACCGCTTACTGATCTTACAAAGCATGAAAAAGTGAAGGATTGGATTGAGCATTGGAAAGCAAAGGTCCAGGGAAGTTTTCAAAAGCTTAAAGATGCTTTAATGTCAGCACCAGTTCTCACATTGCCGGACCCCGAAAAGGATAAACTAGTAGCCACGGATGCCGATAAGATTGCTAGGGTGGAGTCCTAAGGTAGGGGAGGGTTATTGCCTATGATTCAAAGAAAATGAGCGAGGCCCGAAAGCAAGCGATACCCTACCCATGACCGAGTTGTTAGCCGTTGTCAGGTGCTCTGCGTATATGGAGACACTACCTTCTTGGTAGAAGATTCCAGCTGTATACGGATCATCAGAGTCTCCGTTATCTAACAACCCAGCCCAATCTCAACCTCCGTCAGAGAAGATGGATGGAGTTTCTCGAGGAGTATGATTTTGAGATTATGTATAAGCCTGGGAAACACAATGTGGTTGCGGATGTGTTGTCACGCCATCCCTTGGTAACCCGAACCCATTGTAACGCGATTTCCACACTCACCAGTGAGTTTGGAAAACAGATAGAGCAGACCTTAGCCACGGATCCAGAGTTCCGTGAGGTGTGGGATAGCTTGGCTAAGGAGGCACGCACAGATAAAGAACGTGAAGCTTTCCGTTCGTATAAGAAAGAGGGCAACTTGTTATATTACAAGGATAAGTTGTGTGTACCTGAGACTTCAGGAGTACGTAAGCTAATTCTCCATGACACGCACAACAACCCTATAGCTGGACATGCAGGTTTTATGAAGACCTACTTTAATTAGATCCGCTCCAGTTATTTTTGGCCCTCCATGAAGAAGGACATTGCCACGTACATTAAGCAGTGTCAAGTGTGTCAACAAACCAAGGCTGAGCAACTAAGGATTCCAGGAGAGTTGCACCCTCTGGATGTGCCCAACGCTAAGTGGGAAGTGATAACCATGGATTTCATTGTGGGCCTTCCAATGCTCTCAAGTGGACATGATGCATTGATGGTATTGGTCGACAAATTGTCGAAAATGGCTCATTTCTTGCCATGTCGCACCCGCGGATATAGCCTTCGATACCCTTCTGCTATTTGCAAAGGAGATCTTCGGGTTACTGGAATGCCACACGTTATTGTATCCGACATGGACCCCAAATTCGTAAGCGCATTATGGAAAGATTTCTTTGTCACCATCCAAACCAAGCTTGCTATGAGTACGGCATATCATCCTCAGGCGGATGGTCGTTGAAGCGTACCAATCGTATTATAGAGGATATCTTTGCGAGAAGCTATGTGTGGAGTAAGCAATCACAATGGGTGACTATATTTATCCTGCGGTTGAATTTGGCCTATAACAAAGCCAAAGCGAGGGAGTCTTCGAATGTCTCCCTTTATGATAAATTATGGTTATCAATGCCTTACTCCAGACACATGGCATAACCCCGTTTCTAAAGTGGAGGTTTCTCAACAACTCCTCTTGGAAATGCAAGCTTTGGTTGAAGAAGTTCGTGGTTACTTATTGGTCGCACGCAATCGCCCGAGGAAGAGTGTGGCGGATAAGCCGCAGAACCCACCTAGTCTTCAGTGGGCGAAGTCGGTTTGGCTTAAGATTAAGGTAAAAAACAAGCCAAGCTTAAGATTGGTAACGCAAGAAGGCGGCATCCGGATGGGCTGGCCCGTTCAAAATCATCGAGCGTCTTGAGAACGGGCATATCGCTTGGATTTGCCACCCGCTTTGAAGATCCACAAGGTCTTTTTACGTGAGTCTTTTGAAACAACACACCCTGACCCGGAGGAGATCTTGGATACACCCACCCTTCTTGAAATGGCGGAAGAGCATCTAGATATAGTGCCTGAAGCTCTTCTTGATCGGGCCTATAAGCAGACCAGAAGAAGTCAAATGCTACAATATAACTTGGTTAAGTGGAAACACTTGCCAGCAGAGGATGCTACGTGGGTGATGAAGATAGACCTTGAGAAGCACTATCCGGACTTCATGCGCGAATCTGGGGCCGCACCATCAACGATGCTATCAACCCCGCCTCCCGTGCAGAAGCTTGAAGGCTTGATTCGCCGAGAATCATGCAGTAGAGGGGTAGATGCATCGTGGTTGAAAATAGTTACCGATGATGGGATCACCTTCGTGTTCCCTAGGACGTGGTGTATTGTGGGCATGACCGCGAATTGCTTGGAAAGCATCTAGTTGATAGGCCACGTTCATCTCGGCTATAATAGGAACTTGACCATTCCTTATGCCGCAATGAATTGCGAACCATAGACATGATAGGTTCCCTTCTAGATAGATTTTCTTTTATTTCTTATAGGGGATGGTCCCTTCAACCACAACCTAATTATTTTATCTATATACAAGAAATTTGTCGCGAACATTTCTCTTCCCCAATTGCGTAGATGGATAAGTATGTTCCTGGACTTGATATTGAAGAATTAATATGGGAAGGTTGAGGACATGGGTTTTGTATACAGGAATGGCAATCTACTTGCCATCCCTGGGATGGAAACAGGGCAACGCGCGAAGCGCGGAGCCCTGTTGACATCCCAGGGATGGCAAGTAGATTGCCATTCTTGTAACGTGGAAACACTTAGAAAGCATTCTGCCTGGAGTGAAAACAATTGGAATGCTGGGTAAATGATCCGGGATGATAGGTAAATGCTCCAGAATGCTAGTAGATATGCCGGAATGCAGGGTAAAGTGCTGCGGTAGAAGCTTGAAGCCGCCGGAGTAGAAGTTCATCGCAGCAAACTTTTTTCAGTGAAGTTTCTTGATTTGAAACAGTGCCACGTGGCACGGCGCTAATGGTGGACGCGGCAGAATGCCTTCTAAGTGTTTTTTACGTCTAATTGAATATGGATATCATACATGCTAAAAAAGAACAACTACTTTGGTTCGTCTTTATCATGGCACACAATACACTCCAAATAGTCGAAATGATTTATAAGTTATTAATTATTAATGGTGTAAAAGCCATTTTATTAAAAAAAAAACTTGCACCATAAATAGCAAGGCCTGGGCAGTGTAACGTGAGCAGAATTAATCTTCAAAATTTCTCAGTTTCTGGTTAGCCCAAGGTCTTGCATATTAAGAGGTAAAAAAGGGCCTCGCAGCTGCAGCTGTTACATTTGACGGGCTCCCTGGGCTGGTTCTGAAGGGGAAAGCGCACCTTTTTCAGTTAGAGGTTGCAATCAGTTTTGCCCATCCCCTGTAAATCTGAAAGGGAGGGGATTTACCTCGACCTGGGTCGCCGAAACAAACCAAGAAGCAGAATTGGAGGGCTAAATCTGACAGGGACGGGTGGGAAACTAAGGAATCTTGGGCTGTTTTGGCAGAGCGGGAACGTGGGAAAAAAGAGGTAATTTTGAGACAGTGCAAGAATCTGGATATGGCTTCGTCTTTAGACGGAGCAGAGCTTGGCTATGGCTATGGTTATGGGTATCGATTGAGTACTTCTTCTGTTGCTTCTAGCTTTGAAGTTTGCTCCGGTGCTTGGGAAAGGGAAAATTATCTGTTTAGTAGCGAGGACCCTTTCAAGAATCTAGAGAAGAATTTGTTGCTCCTTTCTTCAAGCAAAAATCAGAGAAAAGAAATCTTGCTGCGAAATGCCGCAGTAGAAACAGGGGTTTCGCTTCCAATCTGGCAGTTTGGAACCAAATGGTGGATTCGGAAGAAATGGGTTCTTCTTCCTCTTCAAGATCGGCTCGTTGGAGCCAAGTTTTTGGGGACAATTGTCTATTTTCTTTTCCCAGAACATCCGACAACTTGCTTGAATCTATGTAATCTTGAAAAGGAAAGCTAGAATGCAACAAATTCTCAGCTCCAGAGGAGCAGATTCATCACAGATGTAGGACCCCAAACAGCTGAAATGGCGATTTAGAATAAAGCATGCAAAGGGATATAATTCATGTTCCACTCTCTGTTCCGATGCCTAGGCTGTGCCATTGCCACATCTTTCAGGTCCGCTGAGATCTATCACAGCTATCTGGGTCTTGGGTCCCTGCCATCGCCCACAGCCAGGCGTCGACTTCTGCGAGGAGAGAATAAAAACGTGGCAGATAAATACGCAATTAGATTGCGGCGCAGAAAAATTCCGAAGGAACAAAAACAATGAAAAATTCAAGACTGGATTATATATGTAGTGATAATGGTTTTAGACCATTAAAGAAAAGGTGAGCACCCATAAATCGGGGGCTCGCCATTGATCTGGGGTTCTTTAAACAGACAAAGACAATAGAGAGCTTCTATACTACCATGGCCAAATATGCGCACAGAAGCCCCAAACAAATAACGATTTTGATTGTAGTATATTATCTGCAAAAGAAAAGAAGATCCTGCAGCAAAACGAGGCCCTAAGCTGCCTCCAAGCAGAATTGCTCGAAACTCCTGTGATTGATCCATGAACTAGATGACTAATCAAATTGCCCAGAAGATAGAAATTGAACCAGATTGAAGCACAAAAACAGAGTGAGTGAAGGCCGGCTTGAAATGTTTAAATCTGTGGTGATTTTAGCCCCTGCGGAATCAATGCATTAGAACGGCTTCCCTGCCACATAGATGGACGAAATCTGGATCGCCGATTTAGGAATATGAACTTCTGGGAACTTACAGGTCATTTTTAGACGGCAGTTTCTAAAGTCTAATGGAATCAAATGAGAGCTAGGATCAAATTTTATGCTGATGAAATCAAACCCTGAATTGAAGCTTCAAAACTGAAAGTAACAAAGTAACTACCTGGTTCATGCAGGGGTTTACAAAATGCCAAAAGCTTTTCAGGCCCAGAGGCTTCAATGGCTTTCTCTGCTCCCTTTGAATCTGTGCTTCAAAAACAGTTAATTACAAAGCTTGGATATTTTGCAATCCGGCCCTAAATTCCAAGAAAACTCAAGCGGAAATTACCTACGATTCACAGATGGTGGATGGGTTTAGGTCTAGATGCTCTAACCTACTCGATCACTGTATTTTCTGCATTTTTTTTTAAGCCCACCGATTCAAAATCCAAAATTCAACGCTGGATTCACCAAAAGTAACTCTACAAACTGCCTGTGGATTTTTTTTTTTTAAACATAGCCTGTGCAGTACCGTACCTTAATATTGGCCATCCCCTCTACACAATTATTGCTTCTAGGGTGTAGATGCAGGGGAGTGCTTCGGGGCGGGTGGGCTTTGCTGTACAGGCATAGAAGGTAAAAGATGTATGTGGGGGAAACGATAGATATATCTAATTCCATCTCATATATATATATTTTTTCAGGTCGAAGGAAATGCAAGTTTGTTCGCCGGCTCTGTAATCGTGGAAACTAAGCACCCATGAGACCATAGAATCAACAGATTTTTCATGCCCTCAATATAAAATCTAGATTCAAACTACATCGTCCAGCCACGGATAGCTTCTAGGTAAGAAAGCTCAAATGCCAAAAGTCGCTTTGGTAATTTCGACTATCCTAGTCTTAAATTAAAACAATCCGACTCCAAATTAAAACTTATTAGGTCGTTTACCCTTTCAGGAAGTTTGCATCAAAGACATTATGAGTCCGGCCTTAGATGCGATGCGTCTTTGTAGGAAATCAAATTATCAAAACGAAACAAAAGAAAAATTACTTGGTTCACAAAGCGATTGGGGAATAGGTGACGGTTTTCTGCTTCTTCTATGATGTTTGAGCTGCCGGTTGGTCTAAACGGTGCACATCAAATTATGAGAAAAGCATCGCTCAAAAAAACATCTGTTTATAGAGAAACCGGAGAATACCAAACATTCTTAGTGCCGGAGACTTTAAGTTAGCTTGGTCGCCGTAGCTTGGTTTGAGTAGGGCGCCGGCCTCCGCCCAAAGACTCCCAAAAATAAAAAATCCATCTCGCCCCACACGAACACCCGGAAATGGCTATTCCGACGCCAAAAATAGATATAGATAATTCGAAATGCCTTTTTGTAACCGTTTTTTTTTCTAATAATTTTATATATAGGAAGGAAAACTAATGTCTTCGACAACGTAATGCTGAGCAAAAGACGTGCGTGACCGCCATGTATAGAGGGTTGCTGATGGCCCGACTTCTCCAGTTTTATTTTGTCTACAAGTCTTGTCCTTTTGTTACTCTGATGTTGATATTGGACTTCGGTCCTTGAACTCTTTTCTTGTGATAATCATGTCAAATGCACCTCGATGCTTAAACTGTTTCAAATTTTAACGTTTTTAATGTATTATCTTCGAAAATAAGGAATTACCTTCCTTCATAATGTAATTTCCTATATTTGTATCTAACCCCAATGCTGAGGACAGCATTATTTCTAAGGAGGGGAGAATGTGACGTTCCAATTATATGGTATACGTATAAATATACTGACACGTCACCCAGTAAAGGTACGCCACCATGGGGTAATGTAACCTAGGGGGGTGACCTAAAAGGGATTTAAGGATAATAACCTATAATTAAGGAATTAATATCTAAGTGGGTTAATTAAGTTAATTAATGATTTGGGAAGGCGCCACCTGGCCAAACTCAATTGGCCAGCATGGGGAATGCTAATTTGGGCCATCAAGGTGGATTACTATCCCACTTGACCCCAAATCGACCCAGGAGAAGGAGTAGCTGAGCGCCCAAGTACACAGGCTTCTTTCGAACACCCCGTGGTTCTTTGAACACCCAGATTCTGAGAGATGGAGGCGCCTCATGACAATGGATCAAGTTGGAACTCGGGTTAGTAGATAATCTAGTTGATATCTTTAAGGATAGAGTTTCAGTTAAGTTCTTTGAGTCTTCTTTGGTTGTTCTTACTTAGGATTAACCCTTCTTTGGTATTTAGGATTTACATTTCGATTATGGATTATGTTTATTATAGATGGATGGTGTTATGAAAGTAGCTCTGTTAAACTTCCATAAAGCAGGGATTAGAGGGGGGTAGAGACCTCTGTGCCATATGCTTTAGTATGCTCCTAGTAGCTCCTTTAATTCCCAATTGATGCGGCCTGTGCACAAGAGACTACCGAGTCGTGGGTGCTATGGAATGGCTTAGCACTAGAGAAGGGACACAGTGGTGAAGTGGGGGTGGGGTCTTGCCACGAACATACAAGGCTCACAGGACTCCTCTGATGGGCTAGGCGATAGCCGGTCCGCGTGGGGGCGGGTATGGGTGACACTCCCACAGGTGCGAGGAGGTGTGACCCGTATGGGGCACCCCTGTACTTTGAGTAGATTTAGGGTAAGTAAGTCGGGTATGGATGCGAGGGGCCGATGCGGGCACGTATTCTCTAGCTCACCCATGGAACCACTGTGTGATCTGGAAGGGGACACTTCCTCGACACGCCTCATCGGGATAGGGGTCATGAACCACAGGTAGGCTCGAAGGGTGATACCTTGAGTCTCAAGTCTCAGGAAGGCTATAGTGATGCCATAGCATGATTCGACTCATCTGCAAAGTGTGCACATGAGGGGCGGGATGGAGTGGACAACCCTAGCCGATGTTCTATACCAGCCAACGCCATGCCAAGATTCGGTCTGGCGATCTCTTCATGAGACACGTAGTCGGTCGATCCTCACTAGAGTCCGAGGCGGGTAGAGAACCGGGGATTGGGTGTTTTTCTCTAGTATTAAATGCATCTTCTTTGTTGTTACCGGTTGGATGGATGTGCGCCCTTCGGGTGGTGGTATTTATGATATGATTTTTCTTTGTATGCTAACCTTGTATTCACGTTTCGCGACATAGGAGCCCCATTGAAGGCGTGGGCGAATGACCCCTCTGTGTCCTTCACTCGAGCATCTCTCGTAGATGGCGAAGTTAGGCGAGGAGGGCCACGCCCATGGTGAGATGGTTGCCATGGGAGGAAAGTCCGTATGTATCGACGAAGGCGTCGTATATGTTCGAGGGCGTCCACTGTCTCAATTGAAGATGATGTGCCTGCGGCCCGCGAATGGGCGGTCGTCTTTTCATGGGCAAGTGGGTGCTTGAGGTAGCATTGCGGGCCTCGTTCCAATGTGGGATTTATGTGGTCTTTGGTAGTGTGCGGTCTTGACTGTTCAAGGGCGCCGGCATCCCAAAGCTTCTTGATGAAGCAAGCGTCAAGATATTGCCTCAAGCTATGGCGGCGCCTCTGTTTGCACATGTATGCACTCGTGCTCTCTGCACATTCCATCTAGCCATTCATTGAGCTCTCTTTTTCCTCCAACAGGCCTTGAGGTATTTGTGGCCCCATTGCCATGATATAAGCTAGTTTAGGGAGACGAGCATCGTCCATATTGACCACCTTCTGAAAATAGATAATGTGGCGATCAAGGGCTGCCCTTTGAAGAGGCAAGAATCCTGTCTCTTGCAGTAGAATTTGATATGGGACTGTGGACTTCACCCCTAGTGCTCGTACCAAGAAGGCTTTCTGCACCTGCTCCAAGTCATTCCAAGTAGCGAGGGATACTACTGGGCCCCATACTTCAACCCCGTATAAAAGGACAGGCTCCACTAAGACCTTGAACAGGTGTGACTGATGGGTCCAATCATACAACTCCGCTCTATGACTATTGTTTTGCATTGCATATAGTGCCTTCCAGCCAGCAAGTAACTTCGTAGCCCGTATGGATGTGTCCCAGTGCATAGTAGAAGGAAACTCCACTCCCAAATATTTGTATGTGGATGCTACTTCCACATTCTGCCCTCGGTAACTGAAGGAGGGGATCCTCGGTTGTCGTGAAGATGATATAAAAACCACCTTAGTCTTGGCTAAGTTGACGCGCATATCAGTCGCTTGACAAAATGTGTCCCGGGCATCGAGATGTCGTTGCATGTCTGCTGGTGTGTAAGCTTCTACATCATCAGCATATATTAACTGCTTGATGATCTGGTAGAGAAGATGAGCCCCGTTGCCCCCTTTATCAGCAAGCCAGCTCTCCAATTGATCAATGTAAAGCCCAAACAATGTTGGGGAGAGAGGGCATCCCTGACGAACTCCAATACTACTATCAAATGGTTGGAATGAAACTGTGCTTTTTTATTAAATAAAGGGAAGAATAAAAATGTATAGTTGAAAACAAAGGCAGTGGCCAGACTTATTTACGAATTGACATCTGTTATTTAGGGAACATCTGTAACGAACATGATCCGCTAAATAATTACGGCCGCTCTATTATTAGTGAACAATAGTGCTCCAATGGCTGACTGAACTGCAATAATGACTAATACGAAAATAGGGTATAAATGGCAGAAAAAGGTAAAGCATAAATGACACATATGTGCACTGGTATATAATGTGACATTTGTGTATATATGTGCCATTTATCATCTGCATTTCTTGTGCCATTTATACCTATTCTTATAATAGTGAATCTGATAGTATCGAGTTATCTATGTCTGGCATCAGCATCTAAACTTCTATCTTCAAGCTGTATAAAGCTTTGCTTAAACTTTTGTGTTGATTAATGAATAGATTGGACATAACCTATTAGTCTTTTGGTGAAGTCTCTAAAGTCTTTCATAGCCAATTCTTTAATCTATCACTCTTCTTGAACTTGTGAATTTCTAGAGCAAAGTCTCTAATGTTAACATTGGATTTCCCTTATCTCCTTCTTCTTCCAAAATTTAGTCTTTCTCAGAAGTTCTCTTACTCAGGATAGCCCGATTGGCTGGTGAGCTTTGCCCTTAAAGGGTGGCATCGTGTTAATTGCTTTATTTGCTAACATTTGATCTTACAGATACTGTTATGAGTCTACTCATCGTATCAAATTAATATCAGGATGTAGTTTTTGTTTCTTCTGAAACACGTGGACAATATTTGGATTTCTTTTAGAATTTTAATTAAGTAGATGTGATTTTTCCCTAAAATATATAGTATAAATATGTATATTTTAGGCAACGTCACCATACAAGTGGAGAAGGGAGCATGGTTAAGTCATTGTATATAACTTAAACAACATTAGGTATGGAACCATTCCACGTGGTTTCATCGTATTGGTGACCCGCCATAAGACGCACCCCATTAGAACCACATGGTGTGACATGGCAATCCTAACCTACGAATGGCCAACCCCAAACACTAGGCCATTTCTCGGCTCCAATAGTCTTGGAACCTTGTTCGCGCGCGAAACTCTGTTTCGAGAATCGTCTGCTGCAGCATAGCATAATGTAGCATCCACAGGAGCGCGTGCGCACTAGAAGGATTAGGAGCTACACCAAACCACTGCAGAGCAATGGAGATGCCAGAAGCGAGTGGAAGTTCCTCTGGAACAGGTATTTGGAGTAGTTTCCTACCTCATCGGACCGGGGAGATGCAACCTAGAGTAGTCTCCTTGGGTGATACCAAGGCATTGCGTATTGGGAAATTACAGTCATAGCATCATAGCCTATTTAGCTCATTTCCGTAGTATGCACAGGAGGGGCAGATGGAGTGATCAAACCAAGTCATTGCCATAACTCGGTCTGCTCTATATTGAGACCCCAGCCGTCAGTCTACTCTCTCCACGAGTCTAAACCTGGGTAGGAGCTCGTTTGATAGATGATGTATTGATGTATATAGACGTTCTATGGAAGGAAGGAAGGAAGGAAGGTACTTTTATCGTCCACGGAGACCAATCGGTCTATGGGACCCAATACAAAAAGCGCAGACTCAAAATGGGTCTATGGGACCCAATCCATCTGGCGAACCGATCTCTCTTACCCCTCAGCAGGGCCTAAGCATTTGCGGACTCATTGCCCACGGTGTAAGCCCGGGCGGGGGCCGAGCATCACTCATAGTAACCACTTCAAAATAGGCGATGTGTCTATCAAGGGCTGCATTTGAAGCGGTAAGAATCGATTTCTATGGCAGAGAATCGATAGGGAACTAAAGGTTTCACCCAAGTGCCGTGCCAAAAATGCCTTACGCACTGCTCCCAAGTCATTCCATGTCGCCAAAGCGGCAGGGCCCCAAACCTCGACCCCGTCTGAAGGGCGGGGCTTCGACCGGTGCAGGAGCAGATGTGACCCGATGGCCCCAATCATAGAAACTCTACACGGTATTTGTTGTTACGCATAAAAGCGCTTTCCGGCCTGCTGTCACCCATAGCGGATAGAGCGCCTCCAGCCAGAAGGCAGGAGGGAACTCCACCCCTAGATACTTGTAGGTGGGTGTGACGTCCACAGCCTGTCCCCGATATGTGAGTGCAGGAGGCATGGGGTGGCATGAAGAGGATATGAGAACCACCCCGTCTTGGCGGATTCACGCAGCATGTACGTGGCGACAAAATGTGTCTAGGGCATCCAGTGAGGTACGCATAGCCCACGGGGTGTGGGCAATGAGGGCCAACATCGTCTGCATAGATGAGTGGCGGATGACCGGGTGCAAAAGTCATATGCCATCCCCATGCTTTCGAAGCCCGTGGCTCTAAGCGATCAATGTAGAGGCCAAAAAGTGTTGGCGAGAGAGGGGCAACCTGCTTGGGACCGATACCTCTTGGTGAATGCTTGGCCCGGGCGGTACGCATCCCCGCCAAAACAACTCTCATATAACCCGCCAGATATGGCATTACGCGACGGCGGGAGCCCGATTTGACGCTTGATCTAGCCTACGACTTTTCCGGGAATCAGTATCAAAAGCCAGCGAGAAGTCCACAAAGCAACAATACAAGTCCACGCCAATGATTCCGTTGTCTTCAATCGGTGCCAGCGGTGTAAAGATATGGTCAATCGTTGAGTGGCGGGTCTAAAGCCCCGCCTGTGTGAGGGCTCGCGACATCTGGCTGCCTCCGCCCAACGGGTCAAGCTTTCGAGAATGCCGACCAGCAGTTTGGCAAACACCGAAGCTAACCATGATCGTCCGGTAATTGGCCAAACGAAAGGTGGGTCGCCGCCTTGTGAATGGGAACAATACGCTTGTGGTCCATTTGTGGGAGACCTTCACGCAATGCTACGTTGAGCGGGGTAGTGAGGGCCCGGCACAAGCGGTGCCCACGCCCATTTGAGTAACTTCGGCACGCATACCATCGAGGTCGGGTCATTTGCCTTCCCATTAGCCGCCCGTTGTAGGCCCTCCTTAACATCCTCCTCCGAGAACCAATGGGGGCCATCACGTGGGGGTATGGGCGACGTCTGGCCCCCCTTTGGCCGGATCATAGAGTCGCTGCAAGTAATCGCTGTTCCCCTTGCCGGGTGTGATGTCCCGTAGGGTCGGGTCGGCCCGGGGCACTCTGCGCCAAAAGGTTGAGATGAGTGTCAACAGTGAACATATCCCCACGATGCGGCAGGAATTCGGCGCCGTGTCTCCCCTGGGATAGGCGATTGGCAGTATTCCGTGGCAAGCGGTACGGATCGGGTGTAGCCCGGAGCTGCCGCGTTCTTTACACTCCGCGTCAAACCATCGGTTGTAGCGGGAATGTTAGCGACCTCGAAGCGCGCGGGGGTCTCGCCAAAGCTCGCCATTTGCATCCCGTAATATGGTCGTACCGGTTCCGTCGCCGCTCTAGTGTGGAGGTCCGCACGGGGTGGAGGGCGCCCATGAGCATCTCGGGCGTAGTCCCTACGCATAATCTAGTCTCAGTCTCGAGGGACGGGCGTAGGGGTCGGGTATAGTGGGGGTTCCGGGCGCTTGCCAAACCAAGTCAAATAAAGTGGGAGGTGATTCGAAGTCGACCTCCTCATCCCGGATATGCATTGCCCACCAAAACGACCGACGAGATGCATATCTTGCGCAACTCACGGCACATAGACCCTCCCCCGATTGTCACATGCATGTGCACTTGCGGAGAATCAGCCCTTTGGGATGAGCCATTGCAAATTATCAAGTCAAAAATACCACATAGGAGGAGCAATCATCACAAAGCGAGTGACTGGCTGTCATCCGATGCTCGTGGCCGTGTTGCTTCGCGGGTGAAGAGCTGCGGGGACATCGTCGGCCGAGGGGTCAAGTCGCATGGGCCGCTCTACTCCCGCCCGTGCATTGAAGTCTCCAAGAAGGACGACCCTACCCAACTGCTGGGTGGATGGTACTACCCTTCGTGGTAGCTGATTGTATTATTATTGCTAGTGCTGACGTTTGTATTTGCTTCTGTTATTATAGGAGCCCATAGGAGAAGGGCGCGCAAGACACCTTCCCGTCCCCTTCCCGCGCCATGGCCACCCCAGGATCGGGGTAGACGGAGGGCCCATGCAGCAGATGTCGTTGGATGGGGGATTTCTAGGACAGAAAGCCATATCCGCATTTTGAAGCCCAATCTAGCACATGCTCTCCTTCATTACTCCATTCCTTTCCATACTTTCCCTTTCACTGCAGCTTAATCCATTTTGTTTTGCATCTGTTTTTTGTTTGTTGCTCTATACTCTAAATTAACTTTTGCTCCTTAATTTTCATTCTTCACAATTTTTTTTTTCGCTGCTATAATTAGGGTTGTGGATGTTTGAGAACCCATGTGGATTGTAGATACATGTTTTGTTAATTTCAGAAGCACCATTAAAACTTTCGTGTGGTTTGCGCAGGAAAAATTAGAGGCCCTCCATTTGAGGATATTCCACATATCAGAATAGAAGTTGGGTCGTTCTTTTGATCTGGCGTGTATTATGGTCACGCCACGTAGCATTCTCCTACATCGCGGAATGGAAGTTGGCCCATCGATTCTGCTCACAGTAGGTAAGAATAAAGTAAGAACATGTAAAAACGTAAAAACAGATGTAGAACCGGTATAGCAGGTAAGTGGCAAGCTCGTGGAATTTATCTGCTTTTGCCATTTTCTTCCTCGGTTTTTGGAGGGTTTTCCTCTGTTTCTGTAGGGTTTTTACAGCCATGGATCATGTTCTCAAGTATCCAGCATTAGAGTGCATTTTCTTTACGTTTTTGCTTTGTTTTTTTCCAAACCAGATTGATGGAATGGAACGGGCCTTCCTGGAAGGAAAAGCAGGAGCTCTTTCTTGGCTGGTGGTCATGGGGGTTCCATTTTGCCATGGTAGCAGTTCCTACTCTGCCAGTGTATGCACAGGAGCATCTAGGTTGGGGTTTGGAATGCATTCTGATGATATATCTCGCCATAGCCATAGCAATCTTGTTGTCTGGAACCAAGATTCACAGGTTTGGAAAACCTACCAAAAGCTTTTGCATCACTTTTGCCATCGCTTCTGAATCAAAGCTTCTGCTCACTTCTGCGTGCCTAATCTTTCCAAAACCTCAAGATCTGTCAGATTTGCGGTCAAGAAAGACCTCCCCAACTTCTATTTTGTAAGGGAATGGCCTTTGCTCTGCCATTCTGGCACAAGCAGGAGACCCGCTCCCAGCTGCCGCCAGCCTGGGACCCCGTTGTGCCAGAATGGCATTGCAAAAGCCATTCCCCTATACAATGGTCCACAAAATAAGATGAAAACATCCCATTAAGATACAATACTCACAACATTTCTAGTCACGTATATAAGCACCAGTGTAGGTAGAAAGGCCAAAAACAATTGGGTGCACATTCTAAGCACGATCTTTGTATAAGGAAAAGAAATGAGGTCTAAAAGACCGCAAAAAGGACCTCCGGCCGGCGGCCACGGCCACGGCCGCCGGTTTTCCTACTTAAAACCCAACATGCACTAGGATGCCAATCCATGGCTATGGCGGCCTTAGCTTCAACGCCCTCCACCTCTGCTCTTCTTCAGCATTACCACTTTTCTTCAAAACGCTGTTGCCATGTCCGGCCCTCTACGTCGTTAAAACCCATTACTTTCAGATCGGTAAGTTGCAGAAGCATAGTCGTGGCATCAGCTTCGGCAATTGAGAAGGAAGAAATGGTTGCTGAAAGACCTGATACCTTGTTGAGAGAGAGCGAATTGCAAGAGTGGAATAATCCAGGTACTGCTTCTATGCGTGCTCGTTTTGAGAAAATGATTCGCAGAGCACAGGATGAAGTGTGCGCTGCAGTTGAAGAAGTGGATGGAAACAAATTTAGGGAGGATGTTTGGACAAGAGCTGGAGGTGGAGGAGGCATAAGCAGAGTTCTGCAAGATGGAAATGTTTGGGAGAAGGCTGGGGTGAATGTTTCTGTAGTTTATGGGTCAATGCCCCCTGAGGCTTACCGGGCGGCTACAGGAAACGCCCCTGGCTCCTCGAATGGGAGCTCTGCAGAAAAACCTGGTCCAGTTCCATTTTTTGCAGCAGGAATTAGCTCGGTACGTATTATTAATTCATAGCCTGAGAGAATTCGATTGATATGCATCATGCATTTCATGAAAGGGATCTTACATTGTGTCAAGCTTACTCAGTTTTTCCAAGGGAAAAAGATATAAACAAAGTACATTTGCCTTTTTTTGAGTGACATTGCCAATTAAGTCCTTACCAAGTTAATGAATGCTTCAGGTCATGCATCCACACAATCCCTTTGCACCAACGGTACATTTCAATTACCGATACTTTGAAACAGACGCACCTAAAGGTAATGTTCTTTCTTTGATTCTGGATAGTGTTAATATCGTGGGGGAGCTATAATTGTTCTGTACGATGTCATTTGGTACTTAGGAGGCTTTCCTCATGTCTTCAGGAGTTGAACACGCTCCAAGATCTTGGTGGTTTGGAGGAGGAACAGATCTAACACCTTCTTATTTGTTTGAGGAAGACGTTAGACACTTTCATGAGGTTAGAAGAGTTTTTGTGAACTATCTTTTTATTTATGTACGAATCTTTATTCTTATCTTATTTGGAGATGCAGATTCAAAAAAAAGCTTGTGATGGATCTGATCCAAACTTCTATCCCAAGTTTAAGCACTGGTGCGATGATTATTTCTTGATTAAGGTACAGAACCGCTCCCTTAATCACCTTCCAGTATCTGAAAATTTTACTACAGAACCGCTCCCTTAATCACCTTCCAGTATCTGAAAATTTTAATTGAATATTTGCCACAGCACCGTGGTGAGCGTCGTGGTGTTGGAGGAATATTTTTTGACGATCTAAACGATAGAAATCCAGAAGATCTGCTAACATTTGCTTCTGGTAAGTTACTGAGCTTCCAAGTCACACTAGTGATTATTATCAAGTCATAGTATGCGACACAAATTGTGGCTATTCTCGATGTGCTTGTGTCCAGAGTAAAGTTTTCTTTAGTTGATAGTTAACCCTTCTTGTGGTTTAGATTGGCAGCTAGCAATAAATCTCTTCAGTAAATTTTTAGAACTAATAAATATTTGGAAGCCCTGCAGCATGTGCTAGTTCAGTGGTGCCAGCATACATCCCCATTATAAAAAAACGGAAGGATACCCCATATGACCAGAGTCATAGGGACTGGCAACAACTTCGCAGGGGAAGATATGTCGAATTCAATTTGGTGAGAGTTTTCTGCAAATACCATATGCAACTATCACAAGGCGGTTACTTTTAGAGGCAAACAAAATATATTGCCATTCATCTGATTATAGTCAAAACAACAGGTTTATGATCGTGGTACTACCTTTGGGCTGAAAACTGGAGGACGAATTGAGAGCATTTTAATGTCATTACCGCTTACAGCTAGGTGGCAATATGATCATGTAAGTTGGAGCATATATAAAGAGTTTGCCGATCTTGTTTACCTCATGTTAATAATAAGTTTTCTGATGACAGCAACCTGAAGAAGGAAGTGAAGAATGGAAACTTCTCGATGCATGCAAGAATCCAAAAGAATGGCTTTAAAATATTTATATACTACGAAGAGAAGTCGTGTAAAGCCAAGCATTATTTATTTTTTGTGAACTCATGAGGCAGCGTATCAATGAGGCTAACTTAAAAAGTTCATTTGAAAATTAGGAGATTAATAGTTTGGGGCTAAAAAGTCCTTTTTCCATTTTACAAATATTTAGTCTTTCTTGCCTTACATGATCAAGCACTAGCATAAAAATTGCAAGTAGAAGAGGCACAAATTCGGCACTTGGGGGGCCTGATTACGCAAATTTGAAGTTCGTCAAGCCATAAAAAAGACATACTACAGTTGGGTAATGACATCAAAAGTCTTATCTATTATATATAAAGAATGAGCAAGAAAGAGAGTCACTGTAACCCAACCTCGTAATATGAAATGACGTTAAGCAGATGGAAGAAGTAATGGGAGCTCATCTATACACTGAAGAGTGTCAATGTGTTAATGCATTAAAAGCTTTATTACCATCATTCTAATTTTAATTTACTGAAGAAAGGTTTTTAAAATCAAAATCACGTAATCTCCCTTTTTAATCCACTGAAAGATAATTCTAAAGCAGCCTCTAAACACTTGTGGACAGATCATGAAATAAATGTTAATGTCTAATTTTGACTCCGATAGAAAAGCTAGAATCTGTGACTGTGATAATGAAAAGCTCATACCGATTATAAAGCAACTTCCTCTGTCCTAACATGCTGTTGCTATATCAAAACGAACTGGATTCTTCTATGCTTTTGCCTTTCCGGCGGCTTTTCCAGATCCTCTTTTCACAGTTGCCAATACCCTAAAAGAGTATCCCCGTTTTTTCTTTGTGACTTTTAAAAATATTCTAAAGTGTTCAGATCGTGCCACAGCGACAAGGGCCGCAATTGAGCCGTTAATAGCATGCATGGAGTTTTTGTATTAATAAAACAGCATATACTGTTGTAGTTCGTGTTCATTTGGGAGATTGGGATTCGAGGAATATTATTCTAGCTACCCAAATTTTCACGAGATCATGCATCTTTTTGAAGCCTGGTAACCTGCCGTCTGATCCCGTTTGCTTCAGCACGTCTTTCATTCCTTTTTTAAGGTCTTCATTTCCCAGGTTTCACATCAATTTCATTTCGATCTACTTTGTATGTTTTGGAATATTTTGATTGACCTATGCTGCCTTGTGAAATAACTCATTACTGATTTTAGTTCATAACAACTAAGAAATCAATCATTTACTTATTGTCTGTTCATTAATTTTGATGCTAGAAAAGTTATGCTAAGAAATATTATGCCGAGACATATTCCACAATTGGGCGCTCTAAAAGCAGTTTTGTTCGATGTGGATGGTACCTTATGCGATTCTGATCCTCTTCATTATGCATCATTCCGCGACATGCTTCAAGAGGTCTTTCCAAATGTCCATTATACTGTGTAATATGTCTTTAGCAGGTTCTCGTAGGAATAAGCTAGTTCTTGAATTTTTGGTTTTTCTAGGTTGGTTTTCAAGGAGGTGTACCAATTACAAGAGATTTTTTTAACCAGAATATAAGTGGTAAGCATAACCCGGAAATTGGTGGTCTTCTCTTCCCTGATTGGGATGAGGGTAGACGTGCCAAGTTCATGGAGGACAAGGAAGCTCACTTCCGAAAGTAAGTACATAAGTGCTCTCATTGGCAATGGAAGTATTTTTTTGTCCATTATTTGGAGTAGTATATGATTGTTATTGACATTCAGATTTGCAGACTTGCAATGAAAGAGTTGAAGCCAGTTGCTGGGCTCCATAGGTTCTGTGAATGGGTCAAAAAGCATGGACTAAAGAGGGCGGCAGTAACAAATGCGCCAAGAGAAAATGCAGAACTAATGATCTCAATTCTTGGGCTGGCTAGTTTTTTTGAATTGCTTATTGTTGGCAGTGAATGCAAACGTGCAAAGCCTTTCCCAGATCCTTATTTGAAAGCAATGCAACACTTCAATGTCTCTCCAGAAAAAGCCTTTGCAATTGAAGTAAGGATATAATGATTCTTTGCTTACACTCTTTACCTAAGAAATCTGGTTTTTAACATATAATTTGATGTGGTTGAGTAGGATTCCCCCTCAGGTCTAAAGGCTGCAGTAGCAGCAGAGCTAGCAGTTGTGGGGTTGACTACAGGGAATCCAGGTTCTGCTCTTCTTGAGGCAGGAGCATCTTTTCTAGCTAAGGACTACAATGATCCTGCATTGTGGCATGCATTAGAATCTGATCATGAGGCTTCCTTGTCTCACTTATAATGTATTGTCTTCATGCTGCCAGCATCATGATGCTGTTATTGTAAGATTCAGGGCAACCCATACGATGCCACATTTTTATTTTTTAGCTTTAATGTGGTTACTAAATATTTGACGCCATAGCCAGAAGTACAATTGTGGATTGTTCCAACTCTCATATAAGAATGGACATTGCAAATTCATTTTTAAGCAAATGCGAAAGTGCGAATTTCTTTGTCTAGGAGCATGTTAGTGAAGGACTGAAGCTTCTATGCGCATACGTTTGAAGCTCATAAGTTGGAAAGAAAGAATTCCAAATGCCACAAGCTTCGATGTGTGAGAGCTGCTAATGCATGTGACAAAATGGAAATTGTCGTTCTGAAGAATATTGTAATTACCAAGACTTCTCTTACAGCAATTTTGTTACTCCTGCACGTTTTATGATTTCTTTGGGGAAACAGCTGTCCTAGAGTTGTATTCAGTTTTTCTATGGACTACAAAATCCTCTGTACACTTTGGTGTGCTTTTGTTTATCCTCCTGAGTAAAAAATAATTGGCCACTGACCCCAATATACATGTTCAATGCCTTATTGAATAAAATATGCAAGAACAACTATTACTCAAAGACTAGAACTTCTCTAGCAGATTTCCATTCAGGCATGTAGAACCCAGATTGCTCTCTCCTTTTCACAGATTATCCATGTGGACAGCTCCCAGCCCCCAGGTGTAACAAGCTGGCAGCTCCCAGCTCCCAGGCGTAAGAAGCTGGCACAGTTTGACGATAGAAACTATCTTGTGGCTAGCTGTAAAAATTTTCACCATAGATGCTTCTTTAGATTTCTTATAAAATTTGTACTTAAAGATTGGAGTTAATTTATTATGTAAAGGAGCATATCCACAAAGGTATATAATTTTTTTTCCATTGCACTTATTGCAATTAATCTGGTTGAATGAGCTTGCACATCGGACTTGGAAATGCACAAGACAAGTTATCATGGATTGTAAGGCTTACAGATATTGCATGCGCCCTCTTGCATGACCACGGAGGAGGATCCATTCCTTTGCATGAACATGGAGGCCAGAATTTGTTAATCGTTTGCAATGATCCTCATCCCAGGGAGGCAGAGTCTTAATTGACAGCCATCTCTACAAGGTTGTGCTGACTTGTCTACTAGGAAGTGTGTTCTCATGGGATATTCTGATATGTTGGGCCTTAACATTCCCAACAACTCTAACATAGGAAGGAAAATTTGTTTTGATTCTTCTTGTTTATGGTGGTAATGCTTCATGAGTACCATATTGATGAAGGTAGGGATAGGTTCAATACTGCATACATGACATATTCAACAAAATTTGGACTTATTCAGATTTAATAGATAACACTTCAAGAACGCCATTATAAAAATATATGTATTGTGTGATTCTTCTTGATTGTTATAATTTTTATAAGTTTATCTTTAAATTAAAACTATAATGGTTATCAAAGAATAAACTTGATTTTCAAACTAATTTTTATTTGAATCTATTTAAAATTAGACATTTCAAGAATATAAAAATTTTAATTTTTATTGATTTAATAGATTCAAGATTTAGCAATCATGATAATTAAATGAAATTTGATGGTTTGATAAGCGATTGACTTAAAACTATTATTAGAATTTCACAATTTACAAACTTTTACACTTTTAAAAATACTTTAACGAAGGTTTTAGGTTGAAATTAATTAAATGATATAAAGTTATTGGTTTAATAATAACTATTAAATATTTTTTTTGATGAAATAAAAATATTTTAATCAAACAATAGACGTAATCATTTAATTAATTTCAATGTAAAACTTTCTTTAAATATTTTTAAAAAAATAGCATTTTAATTATATAGGGTTATCTTAGATGAAAATTTAATTCTAAATAGATGAACCAAGAATTAGTTTAGAAAGCAACTTTAAACTTTAGTAAGTATCATATTTTTTATCTGAAGATAAACAGAACAAATTATTAAAATCATAAAAAGCTAAAAATACATTTATTAGATTTGAATAAGTCCAAATTTTGTTAAATATGTCATCTTTCCAAAGCTGCGGTCAATGCTTTGACCTGCAATGATCTTGAAAGTGCACTTTCACATTTGGAAAGTGCGCTTTCATATTTGAAGTCATCACTAAATAGAGCTAGTGAAGCCCTCCAAAGTGGACGGCATCATTCTCAGGAGCACCTACGTATTATAGAATTAGAGAATAGATTGGTGGAGTCACTTCAGCAAGACCTTAATGAATGTCAGATGTCTCCTTTCATGGTAAATTACGGGTACCAGTGCCTAACCCCGGATACTTGGCACAATCCTGTGTCAAAGGTTGAAGTATCCCAACAGATGCTAGGAGATATCGGTGGTTAGTGGAAGAAGTAAGGGGTACCTCCTAGCGACAAGAAGTCGTGAGAAGAGTGTAGCAAAATGAGCCTGGAGGACCATAAGAGAGTTCAAGGTAGGCGATAGTGTGTGGTTGAAGATCAAGATTAAGCAAGGTAAGCTTCGGATTGGGCGTTGCAAGAAGCTTGCCCCTAGGTGGGCTGGTCTGTTCAAGATTTTGGAGAAGGTGGGCTCCCAAGCCTACAAGTTGGATCTTCCGGCCCATCTCAAAGTTCACAAAGTCTTCCATGCAAGTTTATTGAAAAGGCACAACCAGCATTTTGTTTTTAAAGGATAGCTGTTTTGAATTAATTATATCACTGATTCAAGTACATAATGTGGCAGGTTGAAAGAGAGGTAGCAGAAGCATTGAGGCTTTATGACATATTCAACAAAATTTGGACTTATTCAGATTTAATAGATAACACTTCAAGAACGCATGTATTGTGTGATTCTTCTTGATTGTTATAATTTTTATAACTTTATCTTTAAATTAAAACTATAATGGTTATCAAAGAATAAACTTGATTTTCAAACTAATTTGTATTTGAATCTATTTAGAATTAGACATTTCAAGAATATAAAAATTTCAATTTTTATTGATTTAACAGATTCAAGATTTAGCAATCATGATAATTAAATGAAATTTGATGGTTTGATAAGCGATTGACTTAAAACTATTATTAGAATTTCACAATTTACAAACTTTTACACTTTTAAAAATACTTTAACGAAGGTTTTAGGTTGAAATTAATTAAATGATATAAAGTTATTGGTTTAATAATAACTATTAAATATTTTTTTTGATGAAATAAAAATATTTAATCAAACATAGACGTAATCATTTAATTAATTTCAATGTAAAACTTTCTTTAAATATTTTTAAAAAAATAGCATTTTAATTATATAGGGTTATCTTAGATGAAAATTTAATTCTAAATAGATGAACCAAGAATTAGTTTAGAAAGCAACTTTAAACTTTAGTAAGTATCATATTTTTTATCTGAAGATAAACAGAACAAATTATTAAAATCATAAAAAGCTAAAAATACATTTATTAGATTTGAATAAGTCCAAATTTTGTTAAATATGTCATATACGTTTTATATCCAATACGTATGATTTGTATGGTATGACATGAATTTAAAGTATAATATGTCAAAAAATACGGCAAAAAAATATTCCAATGCCGAAAAATCTTTGTGTATGCAAAAACAACTAGATCGCCGACGAGGAGTTTTTTTTTATATGCGAATAGTATTAAACCGCGTATGCGAAAAGAAAAAAAAATTTGCATATGCAAAACCAACATGCAAAAAACCATTCGCATACGTTGTTTTATGCATTTCATGGGAAAAAAATTTCGCGTATGCGGTTTCGTTGATTTCATGTATGCGAAGTACGTGGTTTAGTGGGTTTCACATATGCGAAATATTAAGATGATGGATGCACGCCGTAACCTATTGACTAAGGTTTGCTTCTTTGCATATATACACATCTTCCTTTAGTTCATCCAATCAAGGAGCATTTCCACAGGCATTGTCAGCCTAGATAGCAGCAATGACAGCTGGTCATGCATCTAGTTTGGGAGGTGCAGGCGGCAATCATGCATCCTCTTCTCGGAACAGGGCCATGGGGGTTGTACCTCGTGCACGTGCTCGCGGCCTAGGTGTTGGCGGTCGAAAAAGAGGACCAGAATGGGGGTTCGTGAAGGAGTTTGGTAAAAATGAATGGCAATGTGTGTTTTGCGGATATTCATCTATAAATGGATCTGCAATAAGAATTTGAGCTCATCTCTTACGTGAAACAGACATCGGTGTCTGTTGATTTGTGACAGGATGCAATTGAAAGGTTATCCCGACTAGATGTGATACGCAAAACGAAGAATAGTAGCAAAAAAGGACAAGGAAGGAATAGTCTGGGGCAGCGCAAAGCAGAAAAAATCAACTACACCACCTTTCCTGCTGCATCGACATACTAATCAGAGGGTGGGCTAGGGTCGATAGGTGTAAGAATGGGAGAGAAAAGAATGACAAAGACAATTGAAATAGTGGAAAGACATACGAAGTAAATAGAAGGTCGAGCAGTGTTTAACATCAGAGCAACTGAAGGAAGCACAATTGAAGGTCATGGAGGCATTTCTAAATGCCGGACTGTCTCCTTACGTCTTGGAACACAAAGCAATGAAAGAAGCATTGCATGAAGTTTCCAAATCAGGTCTGGCATTCAGGTTACCTTCGTATAAGCATGCCAACAACAAGATGGTTGATGGAATAAATGGAAAGATGGTCGAGAGAGTGCAGATGAAGTTGTGTCGTGACAGAAAGTAGGCCCGGTTCACTAGCGACCGGTGATTGGAGCAACGTAAATAAGGACCATGAGTGTTGGGCAAAGTTTTTAAACCCAATTGGAATTTTTCCTACTCTTTCATCAAATAGCCCGATATTTTCAATCCAATCGGAAATTTGTATTACTCTTATATAAATATGCATAAAAATCTACTGGAATTTTTCCTGCAATGCGCTAACTCAACCGAAAATTCTTAGTTTCAACTGGAACAAACATTCTCTACCCCGGAATTTTTCCAACAGTGAGGACCACCTCATAAACTTCATGATCATATACCCAGATGGTGAAGTGTTTTTGAAAACCATGGAGACTAAAATTGGCCAGGTGACGGCAGATTGGATTAAAGACAAAGACTGTGATGGAGACTTTGGATCAAAAAGAATCTTTCAAGTCGTAATGGATAATGCATCTAATTGTAAGCCAACGGGTGCAATGTTAGAGATAGAATTTCCAGGTTTGCATGCCACCAATGATCAATGTCACTGCCTAAACCTGTTGCTGAAGGATTGGTTCTCACATCATACTTGGTTCAAAGATCTTTTTCAGAAAACATGTCATTTGGTGAAGTTCATCACCACAAAGCTGGTAGTCTATGCTATCTACAAGTCATTGCATTTGAAAGCCCTAGCATTCATAAATCCTGGACAAACCCTATTTGGTTCCAATTACATCTATCTCGAAATAATGCTCAACTTTCACCTCCACTTGAATGCTCAAAATCTTGAATCACCTCCACTTTCAATCATACGGCATTCTTTGATTTGGAGAGGAGACAAAAGGGCAAGAATGCATTCAAGCACCACCAACAAGCCAATGCTCTCAGAGAAATGATTGGGTGGAAGACATTTTGGAAAGGAATATATAATGTTGTGAGGAGAATGCAACCTATTTGTCATGCCATTAAAACCCTAGATTCTTCGAATGCAAGCATTGGCAAGGTTTGAAGGTGTTGACACTCAATTCAGTCATTCTTGCAGTGGACGGGCCCAATGCGCCCTTTGATAATGCCAAGCGCACGTTACTGCTGCAGGATGTTCAAGTCCGATGGAAAAAGTCATACAATGACATCCATGGTGTCCCTCCCCCTCCAGATCTGTGATAAAACTATGGAATAGAATAGAATAGAATATGATTTTATCGCCCACGGAGACCAACGGCCTATGGGACCCAAGTACAAAGGGAGAGCGCAGCGATATTACTACCAGGATTAAAACCCCCGCCGGAAGGGTTTGGAGGAAAAACCTTAGTAGCAATAAGGATCTGACATACCGCTACGATTATATACATAATCACAAGTGCGGTGAGGTTAATGTCGGACGAGGGGGCATAAGCGGATCAGCGTATCCATTACCTCCGGAGGTACGATCCCAACAAGCCCTCTGGAGGTGCTTTCATTAGCTCATGCAAGGCGATGGGGCACAACTAGCCGAAGCATACCGAGCCGGATATGCTCGATGTCGCCGGACGAGCTTTGGAGGGCGTGACTTTCATCCTCAATGGGCCCCGGTGGCGGCGGACGGACTTCTGTCCTCACGCGGCTCCGAATCCATCTCCCCGTCTCAATGCGGAGGTGGTATGCACTTGTCTTGAATGGAAGCAATCACCCTGCGCTTTTTCATGGGTAGATGGGTGTGCAGGTAGTGGTGTGGGCCCCTCGTGAGCATGGGATTAATCTGCTGTCGATAATTTGCCACCTTGACATGTGATGAGGGGCCTGCATCCCAAAGCTTGGCCATGAAGCAAGCATCCAAATACGCTTCAAGGCGGTAGCGTTCCTTGATGTATGCACTGGTCCACATCTGTGTGCCTGCACATTCCATAACGAGAACCACTGGGCTTGCTTGTCTTTCCAGCAGGCAGCAAGTTGGGCATTTGGCTAGGAAGGAGTAACATCAAGATATGAAACAGTTTGGTTATTGTCACCTCCAATTTGATACATGCAAGTATATGTTTGAATCCGGGACAACTCCATGCCACAACATCCCCCACACCTGAGTCTCGTCATGGCTTCCTTTTGATAATAGAAAAGACTGCTCTCAGTGCATGTTGCTCAGATGGAATGTTGAAGATCTCTAAGATGAGCTTTAGGCAAAAAACTCTCTACAATTTGAGGAAAATCTGCACCAATAACACTATAAAGACATGGAATAACTCTGATAATGTTGGCATGAACACTTGTCTCATCTACTTAATGTCTGATATCCATTATACTATTGCAGCTCAGCTTATATTTAGGTGGACCAAATGCATATATGAGTAGGCTATTATTGATGCACTATCATTTGATGCAGCTTACAATTTGATGCAATTCTGAGCTTACAGCCACAGTAAAACATCAATCAAGGAGCAAGGCAAATTATTCTACAGGGGATATAACATCAAACTGGTCAACACAATTCTAGAAAACAATGGTATCAGTCAATTTCTCCACAAAAAGTCACTATTAGGACACGACCATTTAATAATCTCTTTATGGGTATGTGTACATTGCTCCTCTATATGCAACCAACTCAAACAATGAAAGACATGCCTTACTCTTACTGGATAAAGGAAATCATGTTAAAGCTTCCATTTGAATGAGTGATGACAATCGCATGCAAAATCATCTGACAATCAAATGCTTCTCTAGAGTAACATTATCAGCTCCTTTAACAGGCATAAAATGTCACTCGCATAATACATTTACACTTCTAGATCGATATAGTAAAGGGGCCTGATGCATACCTTAGTACAAAAGACTATTTTGTTAGATGTTAAACCTGAAGACCTCTGAGACACAACAGTTCTGACCCTATGTGCTAACAAAGTCGAATGCCCATATGATGATGTTTTTACCAAATATAACGTGCAAGGTTTTGCCAGCTTTAGCTGAAAGTGAAACATTTTTGTTTATTATAAATAAATAAATAATAAATAACTCATATCATCTGTAAACTACAATGGCAATTTTGATAGACCGTGGATTGACACAATTTTATAAGCTTTGATAATGACTCACACTAACTACCCTATGCCCAACAAATGCAACTTAGATAAGGTATACCCTATAAAATCTATACAAAGCTCTCACATCAAAAATGATGCCCACATCCTCCTTAAAATACCCCTTTTTGGAAATGGGGGATTGACGAGCAAAGGATAATTTTTTGAGGAGAAGAGGATTTTAGTTCTATGTTAGGGGTACTGAGGGAGTAATAGGGGGATTGCAATTTATAACATGGGGATTTTCTATAAAAAATGAAGAATGGAGGATGAGGAGAAATAGGGTAGTCAGGGGTACTAGGGGTAATGATGGAGTAATAAGGGGATTACAATTTAGAACATGGGGATTCCTTTAAAAAAAAAGAAGAATGGGGGATGAGGAGAAACGGGGTAATTAGGGTTAGTAGGGGTAATGAGGGAGTAATGGGGGATTGCAATTTTAGAACATGGGGATTTTCTGTAAGAGATGAAGAATGGGGATCTGGGATAAATGGGGTAATCGGGGGACTCTTGGGGATAATGAAGGAGTAATAGGAGGATTGTAATTTAGAATATGGGGATTTCTACTAAAAAAATGAAGAATGGGGGATGATGAGAAATGGGGTAGCCAGGGTTAGTAGGGGTAATGAGGGAGCAATGGAGGATTGAAATTTACAATGGGGAATTTCAATTTAGAATGGGGGATAAGATTAGTAAGGGTAATGAGGGCCTAATAGGGGAATTGCAATTTAGAATGGGGGGGTGAGGAGAATGGGGATGAGGAGAAATGGGGATTCACATAAAAGGGGAATGAAGGAAAAGGAGGATGAGGATTATATCCAAGTTAATATTTCAGTGATTCTTGCTTTAGAAAGTGGGTGTTGCTTTAGATTGCCAATTTGAGAACACCACTAATGTAACTAATAACATTTAAACAGAGAGACAAAGCTGGAGTAGGAACTCAGAAAATGAAAGATGATGGATTGGATGTTTTCTTTCGGTGATATAAAAGATGGTCACCTATGTGATGTGTAGAGCATAACAAGTGATTATCTTAACATGCTAAGTATATCCTAATCTAATTAGTTAGAGGTATATATAAACATATGCTAAGACATTTAAACCATGGTCCTATATATATACATAGGCTACACATATGTGCGCTTATAACCATTAAGAATTATATTTTGTCATTGGAGCCGCTTACAATTTGTTGGATACAAACAAGAAGATAAACAAGCATCCCTCAAAACATTACATTGTTAGAATAAAGATGGCGCATAAGATTTTTATATGTTTTAGTGATACTGACCTTCATAATTGGCATTTCGAATCCTAATTTGAGACATGCTCTAACCACCACGAAGTTAAAATTTTCATACAAAACGTGTTGCATGCCTTGCGAACAACCCATGACCTTAACCAAGAAAACAAAAACTATTCAACCCCCCTACTTTTTCCAATGAATGACAACATGCTGATGCTACAAAGAGTTGCACTTGAAGGCAAGGGTTGGGTATCATTGTAATGGTAATGGCATAGACACCCTCAAGGACATATGCCCCAGGACCACGTGCACGACCAACAAAATCTAGGCTGCCCAACTTCCCTTCACCCTTCAGACCAAGGGAGGGCAAAGCCAAGAATTTCTAATATAAAATAGTAAATGCACAAATTATACACCTTTATACAATCATATAATTGTAATACGTGGACATAATATCAACAAAAGTTTAATTTTTACGCTCGCCCGTTGGTGTAAAACCCCATAAAAGTGTTTTGTATGATATATATAATTTGCAAGATAATACAAATTTAAAGTGGTATCATGTCCGTCAATAAATAAAAACAAATTTTCTCAAAAATTATAATGCTCAACTGCTTAAATGAACGAGAATTTTTTTTTATTGGGTTTTTGTCTAATCTTGTGCCATGCTTGCTACAAGCTCTATTAGTTTTCTTCCAACTTTTAGATGGTAAGTGCATTAGAAATTCGTGGAGTAATTTGCTTGTTTCAAAATGTGAATACTCGAAGACATTGCATTCCAAGTTTGAGGTGCCAATGTGTGTAAGAAATATGGACTCAATCCTTTGAGGTTTCTATTTAGGTCTTCTTGCTCAAAGAGACATTTTAGCAAGTGCTCGGCTAGCATCCTTTCCAGCGAACAATGCATGTGGACAGTTGGCCCAAACAATCCCTTGCGCATATGAATTCTGAGTGAGAGGCCATATAATAAAATATCTAAGATCTACTGATATAAGCAACATTAGCCATAGAGACACCACGATGCATAATAAGTTGAGCTTTTGATCTACGTATGTACAAATGATGTGAAGTTACACACAATACATCCTTTCTATGCATATTCCCCAAACCCAAAATGCCGTTCCATGGGGTTCGAGCATGGCAAATTATTATAGTAGAGATAATTGCTGGTCGCAAGCCATTACGTGCTAGGTAACCCATGGGTAGGAGGGGGTTTCCGGTGAGGAAACCGCTGGCGGCGCCCACGCGGGGCGTTAGCCCCGAGTAGTGCCGCCAGCGGTTTCCGCCGAAACCCCCGACCGCCCATCGGGTTACCGCGACGTGGACCACCGGTAGGGGTGAAGTTTCAAGGCGGCGCCGCACCGAAAACCAAGAACCAAAGTTACCTAAAAAGAACACATAGCATAAATACAAAGAAACTTCACCCTACCAGTGGTTTACGAGGGGATATATTTGTTCTGCTATGAGCGAATAGTATTTGGTCGCAAGCCCAAACCCCGTGGAACAACCTGTAAGGGGGTGCTTTTTTCACCGTAATTGTCAGGGCAGAGGCGATTTCAGTTGTTTTAGAGGCGATTAGGGTTATTTCTTTGGAGCTTGCATTTTTGTGTTGTCACACAAAGCGGAGAAAGCATAGCATAGATGTAATGGTCCCGATCTTATTGCTTCTAACCTAATCTGTCTCTAACCTAATAGTCGTAATCTGTTTCTAACCTAACTTCTAGATTGCAGTGAACTAATCCGGCTCTGCTTCCAAATAAACTAAGGCAGAGCTTCCAAATAAGGCTGAAGGAGAAACGAATCTTCCAAATAAGGCAGAGCTTTCGAATAAGTTTCAAGGGAAAACGAATTAAGGTAATGCACAGTACAATCCACAGGTAATGAATCACTCAGTTATCAGTTATCAGTCAGCATGAATTTCTGTTCAATGGGAAACTAGGCAGAATAATGAGTAATCTGTTGTATACAATGGGAAACTAGGCAGAATAAACATCGATCCAAAATAGAATTTAGAATTGATACAAAATTTTAGATCCAGAATACGAATTTTAGAATTGACACAGACATATGTTATATGTTTTCGCAGATATAGGAGTCAGGAACATAAAAGATAAGGGCAATTTTTGTGTAGGACGATTCCAGTTCTGATCTTGCGGTAAGTTGAAAAATATCTGATAGCATAGGACAGTTTTCATATATTGGTGTAGTGTTCTGATATGGAATTGAAAGCATTAAAGATGACACCAAAGGTTTCTGCTAATAATATAAAGCTCATATGGTAGAACCTTGCAGAACTCTGTTCCATAGGGCTGCTATAAAGTTGATGCTACTCATAGGAGGCTGCCACAACGTTGAATCCTTTTGACATTTCTTAAACAATTTACATTCTTTAATTGAAGAAGGGGATATCAAAATACCAATGATGGCACTGTTTTGAAGAGTATGGGTGGGCCAATGATGGCACTTTCTGAAACGTGATTGTTGTCATTTAATTTATGCGGAGATTTGGAACAATTGGGCAACCAAAGACAACATTTGGCATATGTTATGTATTTGGCCATCTCTTTAATCTCCAATTTTGTATCTGGTCCTGATTTTAACTCATGAAATATTGACATATTCCAAGTCTCATGTCAACATGGGCAAGGCTTGTCCAGTCAGCATCAATATTTTTGTGAATAGCAGAACTCTGTTCCCTTTGACACCTATCATTTGTGTGCACAGTTTGTGTGCTTATTTGTGTGCTTATTTGTGCTAGTAATTTGTGTGCACAGTTTTTGGACAGTAATTCCTCATGGGAACTATTAGAGCAACCTTTTAGAGCTACATCGTGATGAAAAGGTGACTTCGTCCATTGCTTCATTCTAAATAATATTTAGGCCCTTAGCCTTCATCTTTGTTTTTACGGATATAGAGTCGGGAACATAAAAGATAAGGGCAATTTTTGTGTAGGACGATTCGATTCGATCTTGCGGTAAGTTGAAAAATATCTGATAGCATAGGACAGTTTTCATATATTGGTGTGGTGTTCTGATATGGAATTGAAAGCATTAAAGATGACACCAAAGGTTTCTGCTAATAATATAAAGCTACATATGGCAGATGCTTGCAGAACTCTGTTCCATAGGGCTGCTATAAAGTTGATGCTACTCATAGGAGGCTGCCACAAGGTTGAATCCTTTTGACATTTCTTAAACAATTTACATTCTTTAATTGAAGAAGGGGATATTAAAATACCAATGATGGCACTGTTTTGAAGAATATGGGTGGGCCAATGATGGCACTTTCTGAAATGTGATTGCTGTCATTTATGCAGAGATTTGGAACAATTGGGCAACCAAAGACAACATTTCGCATATGTTATGTACTTGGCCATCTCTTTAATCTCCAATTTTGTATCTGGTCCTGATTTTAACTCATGAAATATTGACATATTCCAAGTCTCATGTCAACATGGGCAAGGCTTGTCCATTCAGCATCAATATTTTTGTGAATAGCAGAAATCTATTCCCTTGGCACCTATCATTTGTGTGCACAGTTTGTGTGCTTATTTGTGTGCTTATTTGTGCTAATAATTTGTGTGCACAGTTTTTTGACAGTAATTCCTCATGGGAACTATTAGAACAACCTATGAAAGGATATATGACACTGAGACTTGGCTGAAAATGTACCCTAAGGATCGACTCTGTGGGAAGGCATTTTTGAAGATCTATCCTATCTGCATTCAAATCTACATCTTCATATGCTTTATTATCTGAGCTAAGTAAACTACAAAATAAAAAAGGGGGATTGTTGAGAAAAGGGTATTAACTAAGTACGGGATATTAAATACAAGGTCACAAAAGGGGATGGTTGAGAAGAGGGGTATGAACGGAATAAGGGGATATTAAACACAAAATCACGAAGGGGGAATTTTGAGAAAAGGGTATTAACAGTATGGGATATTAAATTACAAGGTCACAAAAGGAGGATGGTTGAGAAGAGGGGTATGAACGGAATAAGGGGATATTAAACATAAAAGGAGTATGAACGGAAAAGTAAAAGGAGTATGAACGGAATAAGGGGATATTAAACATAAAAGGAGGATGGTTGAGAAGAGGGGTATGAATGGAATAAGGGGTATGAACGGAATAAGGGTATATTAAACTACAAAATCACAAAGGGGGATTGTTCCTAGAAAGGGGTATGAACATTATTTGTGAGAAAAGGGGTATACCATTGCATATGGCAATGGGGGATATAAAAAAAATTCAAATAAGGGGATATTAATCTACAAAATCACAACGGGGGATTGTGGCCAAATACCCCGTTTCTGAAAATCATGTCCATTCCACGAAAAGGGGGATTTTAAGGGGTTTTTTAAGAGGGATTTTAAGGAGGATATGGACATCGTTTTTTATGTGTCTTCTTATGGATATGGAAAATCCGGCATAAAATCTAATACACAAACAATTGTTAAGTTCAATCGAAGAAATGATCCAGCGGAGCAAAATCCTGGTAGAGGAAATTTCATAGAGGAGCAATCCATAGAAATTTTTCCTCTTCAGTTTAAAATTTCTCATTGAATGCTGGCGCCTGGATTCAAGTTCTTGGCATTCAATTCGGCCAACTATAATCCTGCAAGAGGGAATACAAACTGGAAGGGAACGCCACATGCGACGTAACATGCGACGTTCCCTGACACAAAACTTAACCACATCCAAAAATAAAAAAGAAGATGATTATTACAAGGCGGAAGAATTTTATTATAATGAACTATATATTTCTTATATTAATATCCACTACCGTCCATCCAGCTTAAAAGAACCGCAATGGCGATTAGTCGAAGCTCGATCCGTTTTTTATTACCGATCCTTCCTGTAAATTTCATGGAGATGCTCTTAGAACGAATGAAGGATTCCCATTCGCATCAATCTGCGATGTCTATCCGTTGTCGACCCAAAACCAGATGACCTTTCATACCCATTTCATTGTAGCCAGTCTTATCGGGGATCTGCTGATCGTTCTTATCACCATAGTCTACTAAGCATTCCTGATTTTTTTTCTCAATACCTTATACAAGTCATCTTCTGAATCCTGATCGTTGTTTAGCGGACGAAGAATGTGCATGGATGGCTTGTAATATATCCTTCGCAAATCTTGCTGAATTCTTGAGAATTGCCCAGGCAATTATTTTCAGGGTCGAACACGTCATCCATCTGCTCATCTTCAACCAGTGGAACTGAGTTACCTCGTACAAATGGACAACCCATTAGAGGCGTCAACACATCTAAACTATCATCCACAGCATCCAGCTTTTGAAAAAGAGCTTCTGTGGCAGCCACATCCCTCTCCAAATTAGTAATATCTCTCATACTCTGTCCAATGTGTCGGAATAGGTACGTCCTCTCTTTAGCCTGTCTAATGTCTAGGCATAGTTTTCACCTTAGAAATTATTTATCACGTCATCTAGGTTATCGGGTATCAATATACTCTTCGTGATGTGCACATCGGGGACTATTCCAAAGGGTTCTCCTCTCTCGAAATTTGATTCTTTTTGCTCCGCTTTCTCTGCCTTCAACTTCCTCTTTGACTTCTGATTTTGCAGCACCGCTAGCTGACCCCTCCAGGTACGTGAAGGAGCTTTTAAAAAATCGTGTTCTTCTCTCATCATGTTCCAAAGCAATGCTCTTCTTCTCCTAGGTCAAAGCGACCCTAGAAAACATGCCACATGAAAAGAAGTCAAGCAAGCATCCATCTTGCGAAAAAAGCTCGTACACAATGTAGTAGGCCTAAGACATTTTCATTTTTGGCAGGAAGATCAAATTGCCATCCAGTGATATTTCATTTTAGAACGTCTTCTTCCCGTGCTTCCTAATTTTCTTATCAGCCTCCTCGTCAACGGTAGGTTCCCAGGTAAGCATCTTAGTCTTCTTTCCTGGATGATCGGGCAGGGAGAACTACAGATCCAATCTTGTCTGTTTAAATAAGATTTTGGTGTCATTTCTATGAATGAGGATGTCGGTAACAAAGAACTAGTGTTGCTTTATACGCTTTTTGTTCCCAAACCTGGGCTCCTCATAAGTTCCAATATAAATGTGGCCTCCTCTTTGGTCTGTGATAAACTATGGAGATAGTTGGACATTTTGCCAGGAAGGAGAAATATCAAGAGGTAAATACTTCGGCCGTCGTCATTCTAAAGATCCTTCCCAATCGAACTTAAATCCTCACATGTCCATACAGATCAGCTGAACATGCTCAAGTACACTGGTAGCTAGAACACCATCTTTTGTGCACATCGTTACCATGTTTCTTTCAGGGACACGTGCTTTTTCTTCGTTCGGCATTATGATATGGTAAACACAGGCTATCATGACTGCAGGAAGAGTACCCAAGACATGGTCTTTATTGCAATTCTCTCTAATGTAAGCAGTATCTATGCCTGCAATTTGAAGCATATGCTCCTCTGTAAAATCTAAATATGTCGCAAGCGGGTCCTAGATGTTGAGGTACTGGACTTCTGTGTTGAAGTTTACATGATCCAGGACCTCCCTCCCCAACAGAGTCGGCGTCCTCAAGTCTGGTGCCCGTTGCTTGTACTCAAAACAAACTATGTAATCTGCATTAGTTTTCAAGAAACATTTGCCTGCAAGTATCTCATGCATCAAAGACAATTCATCTCAACGTCTGGCATGCGCCTCAGAGTCCAAAGAAAGCCCTTGTTGAAGAAATCCTTTGTCATTTTACCGGGACATTGTCTTGATTTCAATTGCTTCTTCATCCACTTGTTCACCACAACCATGAACTTAGACCACGTCGCTTCGAGCATAAGGATCTATTGCTTTTCGTCTTTCAGTTCCTTGACTTTTAGAGTGATCGAGGCGACTTCAGCGAATTCCTACAAAAGAAGAACATGTCAGGAAGATCGCGTCAGTAATCCTAACGAGCAAAGCAAACTCAAAATAGAATAAATAACAGTCCAATGAAATCACAAAGCAAAACAAAGCAAAACATATATTACTCTAGGGAATTGCGATGGCAGTCCTCTGGAGCTACAGAGGGCACAAATAAGACTGCCAATGCTTCAAATTGCTGGCATGGATACCATCTACATTAGATAAAATTACATTAAAGATCATGTCATGGATACTCTTCCTCCAGTCATGACAGTCCGTGTTAACTACACATCATAATGCCGGACAAAGGAAATGCTCGTAGCCCTGGAAGAAACGTGGTAATGATGTGCATAAAAGATGGTATTTCAGTTGCCATTGTTATTGGGCATGCTTAGCTGATCTGTGTGGACATGCTGCATGAGCCTAAATCAAGTGCAAAGAAATGTATCATGGACCATAATTGCATGGCTATGGTTGCATCGGTTGGATCAAAAATCTCGCATCTGACCTTAAATTGAATGCAAGGTATCACGCTAGAGGATTAAGGAAATACTGTAGTAGAGATACCTCATCAACTTGCCATTATTGATTCAAATATTCAAAGCCCTATCATCTATGTTTGGATGCATTAACTGAATTTATCAATGCAACTTTTGAAACTACCACAATTATGTCTTGAATATATACTTTGATGAAGGGCATAACCCAATATTAGCTCCGAAGCGATGCTTTGAAATGTTAAGGAATGTATGCATGTGCAAAATATCTAGACGAGGTTTTGTGAACATGATGTGCATCTGTTGTCAAATTGGCACTATATTAACTAATTGCTTATCCACATTGTATTTAGTCTAAAGCTGATAATATGAAACTAAATACATTATGCTATAGGATAGATGCAAACCATTGAATGAAACCTCGGGAGTGATGATGATAAATGGTTACTCTAAAATTGCATATTTGTCAAAAGCTCCTTTGGGTTCATCTATGTCTGGGCTACCCTCTAGATTGTTCTTGGTGCGTCCTGCATTGTTGCCATTGGACATAAATATTTAGAATGTACACCCTCTATTTGCAAGAAATTGGCATAGTAAACTGTACCTATTTATCTCGACTTTGTGACATTTGTGAAAAGATATTTGCGTAAAATTAAAGCCAATCAAATGATGTCTTTTAAACTTTGTCCTTCCTTTTTGACAATTTTTTTTACATATTGCCAAGATCTGACACTGTGGGGCATCATCTTTTGCAGCATTTCAGCAAAAGATAAAACAATTGTACTAATGTAATGTTGTCCTTTGAGATCATGGTGCTAGATTTAATACATGGAAAGCCAAAAGAGTAGCTTGCACATATAAAAATTGCATTCATTCATCATTCTTTAATTGGCATGGCTCTTGGATTGTTTGTAGGTTGTTTACTGCATGATGTCATTATAACGTAGTTTGGACTGCATTGATATGCTTTGCAGTCAATTTGTAGCATAGGTACGTCAGATCACTGTTGACTCCTCCAAACATTTTCCTGCCACATAGTTGTATTGATAAATCTGGCATTGCTGTCCTTTGTCTAATATGCATACTTTGGTCTTGGTAAATAGCTTATTGATCCATCTTGCACTAAAGTTTGTTACTAGCATTGAAGTTATCTCCATATAGATCTCGCAAAATATGAATCATTATTTTTGATGAAGAAAAGTATTGGATGATTTTAAAAAAACTACATAAACTGTTGAATGTATTATATTTTTGAAATTATTTATGATGCAAAAACATCATTCTCATGACCCAAGAATAAACCACACTCTTAGGTATTTGCCACATTCCAACTTGGGTATATATTTTGCATGATGCCCTTACTAGCCTAGAGTCTCTCGGGATAGGGAACCTAACATATAGATTACTTTTGCCCAGACAAGCCTATGCGCTACCTCTCAATCACTCGAGTGAAAATGCCATTTTTGCTTGCAGCTTCAGCCTATGGAACTGTAATGGGAGTCTGCATAATCTCACTAGCATGTAGAATTGTTGCATGGCTCCAGGCTCTACATCTTCTACCTATCAGTTAGATGCAAAATGCTCACTGCACTTAATTTATCTATGCATTTCTACAAAACCACTACCATCATATTCAATTCATATTCTATTACTCTATTTCATCTATATCAGCCTATCCTATTCCATCTATCCATTACATTCCATCCTATTACAATCTATCCTATGTATTACATTCTACCAACTACCCATTCCATTCCCCCTAGGCATTTCATTACATCTATCCATTTTGCCCGTCTATGACTAATGCCCGGCATTGCCGGGCACAGGTTTTTAGTTATGGTGGTTCTTCTAAGCCTTACTGTATTTTTAAATTCCTTTGTGCATAGTTTTTCTCGTTTTATCGTGTATTCCCAGTAGAAAAGATCGCAATGGCAATCTTCTCAACTTATTGTCGCATGCTTTGAGGTACAGCTAATACTTCGATAGAATCTAAAATCGGCCTTAGATTAGAGACGATGACATTGACGTTAACCATAAGCGAAGTGTATTATTTTTCCAAAATGAACACTCTGAAGGCTTCCTTGCTTCAGAGAAATAACGCACGTTTATAAACTGCCCTTTTAAACACAACCTGCAAGCTATTTATAGCAAAATGAGAATGTCCTTTTTCTCAAATTAATGAATTGATACTTGAGTTGATTGTTGTAGAGTCTGTGGATTAAGGATCAAATGGAAATCCTTAAAGCCAGAGAAAAACAAGAGTTGGGCTAAGGCCGTAGCTCTACAAGATAGAAACAATGTGATTATACTGTTGGAATTAGTTACAAATTCTATGAAGATAAATTTTTGCAGAGATGTTGATAAGGCAATTGGGCACCAGATGCTTTGTGTTTGAAGCTTCTCAAAAAGTGCCAAAGTTGATTGCAAAGGGTCGAATTTAGATTGAAGGAGCCGATTTTGAGGCTAAAGTGTCATTTTGACCATCATTTGCAGTTTCGTGGGGTGTTTTAATTAAGAGATTCTGCCAAAACATGAGAGACATAGGTTAACCTAAGTAAAATCAAAGTTATACATCTATGAAAAGTGCCGATTTGGCGAAATCATGTATGAAACTAAGGATCTGAGCACTCAAAAATAGTTGTAGTCAGAGTTCTGCTTCAATGAGAGTTATTTTTGTACTTAGCATATTTTAGATGTGGTTTATAATTGTTGACACTTTTGTTGCATGTTGTTGTCTTGGTTAACTTCGATTGGTCATAAGGCAGAATATGAGATTTTCAGTAAAGAGTCCATGAATGTAACTTAAGTCTTTCATGAATTACCATTTAAATTGCTTAGCTAACGAAATGAATCTTTTGAAACATTACATCTACATTATATTCAAGTGAGAACTTCTGACTCCTTGAGATGAGGTAGCATTGATGAAGATATGATGCATGGGTTCAACGTGGAAACAACCATTCGTCGCTAAGGTAATAAAGGTCGAAGTGAGACAAGGGTTCACATTAATTGTGATATTTAATTGCTAGCTTTTTTAACATTAATTATTAGAAACCGTAGCTAAATGTATTATTGTAATCAATAGGTATTGAGATGGATCATGAGGACTTTTGAGTGTTAGAGAGTCATGAGAAGCTGGGGGCTTCTATGTTGTGGCTATGGCAGGGGCTTCTGCAATAAAAAGAACAAGTTAATGTAGCTAGTATATTACATCGATATTGCATTCCTATCTATCTATCTATCTATCTATCTATGGGGAAATGGCAACATGAGATGTTGCATTGTGTATTCTATGAAAAATTATTCTATAACATATTGCACCATTGTTGTCTTGACATTTTGATATCCTCCGAGGTCGGGCTTCCAAGTTTGGTGGCATGGGTTGCTTCGACATGCTCATGTTCATCTGTATTTCTATGTTATATTCTTGTGCTCTGACATCAGGCGTAGATCTCTTGGCAAGGATGCCAAGCCAACTCTGTGACTCTATGGTAAGAGGTCTTTCAGTGCCAGACATGGGCTGAGAGGGTATGTGCATACGAGGTTCATTCCACTACTTCCACTACAGGGCTTGGAATGTAAGTTGGCTCGTAAAGGGCATACATGTAGGCTGGCTGAGCTTCCCATTGTCCCAGAGCTATGTATCATGATGGTTTGATATTTTGGCTATGTTCTTTGCTTCTGATGCTTATGTATTGTATTTCATTGGATTATGTTGTCATTCTCTAGCACTTTACTCACATAGGATCTTCTGTCTGTGCTTCTGCTTATATTCTTGTCATCCAAGATTTTCAAGATGTTTCATGTATACAGTGGCAGTTTGGGATCCCCAATTAGTCACGAGGGCTAGCCTCTTTGAGCACATGCAACGAAGGAGCAAGGTGGTGCTCAGGCTAGTGGCAATGGTGTAGTTAGGGACCGGGATTCAGTTATTGAAGAAGCTTTTGTGTTGATTTGCGAGTTAAATATTGTGAACACATTGTGAATAGTGTTTCCTTGGGATTTAAATTATATCGTAGTGATGATGGATTTATAAGAATGGTTCCCTCCATGCAGAGGAAGCCATGGACAATCTCGTGCAAACATGTCGCGATGGTAAGTGACATCTTCCAAAGGACTTAACTTAAAATCCTTTCAACATAACGGAAGGTGGATTTTGGGGGGCAACTCGAGACATCTGTAGGAGGCGACCCGGATACCAAATATAGTTTCCATAGCTAGGTAACACATCCATATGGTGGGCACGGTACATCAACATACAAATACGAATGTCTTCGAAGATTGAATAAAATGATCCTGCTGAAGATTTTGAGTTGCAAATCTTTAGCTGCAACTCGGGCCATCCATTATTCTCTTTTTTCTTTGTACAAACAATAAAGTTCAGAAAAAAACAAATAGTAAAAGCAACCTATTGAGAAAATAAAGATTAGCAACACAAAAAATAACAAATTGTTAACTAAACCACACAAATTTTATGGATAGCTGTTGATATTTAATTTAACATGAAAAAACTTAAATTGTTAAAACCCATTTCATTTCAATCTTCACTTCACATTATTGCTGGGTTAACCACAAATGCAGAAATTCTGCTCCTTGCCCATAAATCCTTCAAAACTTTTATTTGAATTTAATTTCTTCTTTACATTCTTTCTGGGTTAACCAGAAATGCAATCATTGTTACTGCCATACTAATTCTGCGCCTTGCTCACTTTTGATCCTTATAATACATTTCCTTTGATCATATATATGAGTCCACTATGTACTGTCAAGTGCTCCAAATTGAAGAACCGCTTGGAAATGGGCAATCATGATGGGCCCTAAATCAAATAATAACCTAGCTTCCAAAATTGTAGCTCTATATAGCATTTGATAAGTTAGTCAATTGGAGTCATGTCCATTGGATAACTTCCAAGAACTCTCAAGAATGGGGCGATTTCCTGCAAATGCTATCAACTTTGGTTGGCTAAAACTAAAAGTTTAACTCCTCAATTGACACAACATGTACAAGTTATACCTGCAGGTGTCCAAGCGCCTTCTGGGCACGTTCATCAGCCATAGATGCTTCAAAATCAACATAGAAAAGATAATCAAAATACCTGCCAACAACCGAAAATGATCATTGTCATGTATGCTGCATATTGTTATATCTAAACCAATAAAGTTCCCCCACTTTGCAGTGCCGCTGTTATTATCATCAACCACCCGCAGAGGCCTTTTCCTTTGTGGACGACTTTCTATCTGTATTTTTAAAGAAGCCCCAGTAAGCATGTCTCTTTTAGTGAGTAACCTTATTATAGAAGACGCATTTTAATGACCTTTGTCAAATTAATGTTCCTTAGGGAAAATACTGCAAGAGCCTTGAAAAGCACTCCTGGTCCTTCCTCCAGTGTGAACACGATACTAGTCTGCACTAGTCTTATGTTAGATATTGAACAGAGAAGAAAGAAAACATGGCCCTTGTGAAATAATCCTTGATACTAGCCCCTGCCTTGTTCATCAAGCATGAGTATGAAAGTCACACAAACCTTTTGGAATATAAAATTGCACAAACACCCAAAGCAAATAATTCCTAAAAGCAGGACACATTCTGTGCTGACAGAGTAAGACCTCCTATATGAATGCCGCGTCATTATGGTTGGAACGCACCTTAAAAGGACGATCTGTTCTTGGAATTATTGGCTCCCTTGCTAGCATCAGGAAGCGAGTGACGTTATCAGAATCGTCCTGCAATTAGGAAGTGGTGAGGAACGTTTATTTATCACCAACAAACATGTCACTATTCCCTAAAACCAATTATACAGCACCTGAATACCATCGGCAAGAATGTTTAAACCATAAAGCTCAGCAGCTCTGGCACTTGCAATAGCCCCTGTATCCCTTAGTTGTTTGGTAGATATCATCTGTATCACAAACTTAAATCTTCAGAAACATGCCCCATAACAACAAAATATGTCTCAACACTTTCTTGCCTGAGCTGCCCCAGCTGTATCATCAGAAGCTTCACGAACGACCCCCAATTTCAAAAGCATGTGTTCACATTGAGCAAGAGCCTAATGAACATGAAGGAATTGTTGTGATCATCCAATTATTTGCAAATTAGCTTCTTTAAATGATAAAAGCCATGGTTGTCCATCTGTCACAATTTAAAAAACCATTCTAAATTCGCGAAAGAATAAGATTTACCTGCTGGTGGCTGACCACACGTTTCAGTTCTTCTTTCTTAACACCAGGAAGACCAAGCAAACAGTGGTGAACAGGGAACTGCACTTCCCCAACAATGTGCAATCTGTGCCTAAGTAACAAGTCATAGTTGCGATGAATACTCCCTCCTAGTGAGTTTTCAATAGGTAGAACTGCCCTATCTGTCAGCCATAACTCCACGGCCTGAAAAATGGAATGTCAGTCATGCTCAAAATCATAAAAAGCTATGGCTCTAGAAAAACTAGCCTCAAATGCTGCCTCAAACTGCTCACAGGGAACAGCTTCACAATTGGGATATGCTTTAGAAGCTGCTGCTTCACTATAAGCTCCAGGAACTCCCTGGTATAATGTCAGCTTTGACTTCTTCAGAGTCAATTTTTTAAAAGCAATTATGCAACCTGCCCCTGTACCTGATAAGCCACTCGCAATCGGGACTCTTGCCTTGGAGTGTTTGCTAAATCTGTCATTGAAAGAGGCTCTGCAAATGTAACAAATATTTTATTGTACTTTCCAACTGATCGTGCATAACAATGAAATCAACATACTTGGCAAGGTAACATGAACTTTGGAGAAAGTAGTTGCCAAATGCCCATTTGCATCCCTTGCTTCCATATTAACACCAGATTTGTCTTCTTCCGGTAAGGCTGCCAGCTGGCCCATCCTTACATTACAGGACCTATGGCATTGCATTTCCTTGGACAAAGAAAAACCTAGTACGGATTACATGGATGGGTTGCTTGGTATAACGCATCTAATTTTTTTAATTTGCTTCATACCAGTTGATCTTTGAATTTTGGCCATGTAATAGTTGGATTAGCCTCTGCAAAAGAAGCTACAACGTCAGCATAGAGGCCCAGAAAGTGCCATATTCGATCTCGTAGTTGTAATTCGGAAGTCCAAATTTGTGGCCAAAACAACAAGAAATTAGAAAGCACCTCACCTAAAATCTGCCTCCTTCCTCGACAATTTGAGACATTGGAATGGGCGATACCACTGCAAGGGGTACGAGACCGGTCCAAAAGTACGTGATGCTGCGCCACCGTAGTAGCACTGTGCAAAGCGTCCATCTTCCTCTCACATGCCACAAGACCTAGCACTATAAATTTATCCGCAATTGCGAATTCCCGAACTATTTTTTGTCGTTTAAATAAGCCAATTAATTAATCTGTGACGTTTTCACCTTCCGGATATGCTACTTTCTGGTTAAAAATGTTCGCACAGTTTGAATCGAAGCAGCTTAGACAAACTAAGCTTGTTTATAGACGTTTTTATAATAAGAAACGAAAAAGATTCTACAAAAAAGGCCCTTTATACACCTTAGTAAAAATGTATAACATTATGCAGAAGATTGCAAAAGAGTTGAGTTATAAATTTGAGAAAGAGTGGTTGGATTCTACTCTTGCAAGTGCACAATACGAAAATTAAAGAAAGAAAAAAAACCAAAGTTCCGATACTGCCTTTAACCAACAGCAAAAGAATACTTAGAATGGATTGAGTGCAACTGACATCTTTATATGCAAATACGGCAAGGAAGATAGATAATCAAAAACATATGTTTGACCATAAAACTTTGAAGCAAGTTTCTCAATCAAAATTTTCATTTTGCATATGCCAAGGTTAGCATGTAGCGCACTTTAAACGATACATAAACCTGCCACATGTTGCAGGCATTTTTATGGAGAATTGCGTTGTTTGGAATCAATGGAGATACTGAAAGATATTGCAGACGAAATATTTTATCTGTGGTTTGCTATATGCATGTAGTCTTCCAAAAAACCAAATTGTCAACAGATTGTATTTAATCAACAAATGAGAATGAACATTATTGTGGACTAAAGCTATTAAACCAACTTAATAAATCAGAAGGTATCTTTTCAGGTAAGAAGCCTGCTAAAATTCTGATATAGCCAGAAACCTGCACAAAAAATTGTAATGATGAGCAGAGCACAGAAAACCTTACTAAAGATTATACATGCACATTCTTCCGTTTACAGAAAATACCCAATGTTCCAACTGCATGCATGTTACCTGAGATACAATATCTTTCCCACTATAGCCTTCTATAATAACAGCTATAGTTAGACCAAGCATTGCCCATCCACCATTAATTGCCTCAATCTGACGCTTCCTCTGCAGTAATTATTCACATGGTGATTCAAATCATGGCAGGAGATTTACCCCTAAGTTTTGGTCGTCAATTCAACATCTGTATAGATTGATTGAAAAAGAATTCCTTCAGTCCATACTGTGCTGAACTTTGGAACCACAAATAAGTACAACCAGAAGTTTCATTACAATAGCACTTACTTTTAACTTTGCTTGCTCTTTCAAACGCTTGAGTTCCTCAGCAGCCAATCTTTTTGCTTCCAAAGGATCCACCATAATGACAACTTTGGTTTTAGAACTTTGAACCTGGAATGAAAGACAGGAGATATGGTGTGATGCCATTGGGTTTTCTTAATGTTTCATCTTCAAACAGGTTGACTATTTGGAATCCCAAAAAGTCACCATTATGCAGAATATTTCTACATACTACAACATATCTCAGATCCAATGCCCCGATTATATGGACAGTCTATCATTCGTGCTTCATAGGAGCAATGTCTATCCAGGAATTATGGACTGTCTCACAGAATTAAAACAGCAATAACAAGAAATCAACATCATTGAGTGGACAAATGCCATGGTAACAGTAAAATGATTAAAGAAGAAGCGGCTCACTAAAATGATTAAATGATAAACTTTGTCCATGAGGATGAAAAATACTCACGTAGACCAATCTCTTGGCAACTTGAATGTTGTTCATATTTTCTCTAACATTGATATATGTTATTGGAAACGACATTCGTGGCACATGACTAAGAGAACCTACAGGTACAGAAGCATATCAGACAAAACTTTAAATAACACCATCGCGGATGACTAATGAAGTTCAGCATGTTCAAACATGATTGTATCCTTTGGTCATACTCTGGATAACATATATAACATTGTTTGACTTGTTTGATAGGCTGAGAAGCCAAGCGAATCCATCAAATTTACATTGTCGGGCGGCACACGAGATTTTATCTAAAAGGGCACCGTAACAGCTGATATGTCTAAAAGAAATAAAAGCACTGACCTGTGGGGAGGAGGGTGCGCGGAGGCATCGACCGCAAAGCCATTGATAAGTCTATCTTTCAAATGTTGAAACTGTGTAGCCGCGTGTACTCTTTACCGCCGGAAAATTCATGTGACCGCCTGGTTCTGATTTGCAAATTTGTTTATTTAGCCTAATCCATTTAGCTCTCCATTTAGTTTGAAATAAAATAAAGGTGCTAGGATTGCTCCTTCATCTCTTCTTCTTCTTCTTCATTATTTTACCGACATGTAGATCACAAAATTAGCAAATGAAAGGAGTATTCTCTTTGAAATCATCTAGGTGCTGCGTAAATCCTATAGTCCTTAACCTCTGTTTCTGTAAAGATCACATGTGATGTTTGTTAATTGCATCCGGCATGCATCTGGAACATGAGATATGCCTCTAACCAAATCTAGAAGCTCAAACGTGTCAAGCTCTATATTCTGTTCCTTGGCTAATGTCTTAGGCCAGAATAGCTTTGGACGTTCACTAAACAACACGTCTAAATTTGTTTGCCTTTTAGAGAGAAATAAGCACCAGTTTATTAACTTGAGAAACAAGAATTAATTTGAGAATTTTGCTCATAGCAAGCTGGCAAGCAAGACACATTTTGCTCAAATTAAGCTAGCTAGCAAGACCATTTTTACAACTCTTAAGCTAAAGGTGAGACAAGCTTTCCTTATCATCATCCTTATCCTGATTAGCAACCAGGTCTCTTAATTAAGAGGCCACCTCGCTTGAGATCAACACAGTTGAAGGCATCCCTTTAACTCTCTATGCATAGTCGATGGGCCCAATCCTCTTCTCTCACAATCAACATAGTTATTGGGATAAGGTATAACCTTTCCTATTGACAGGCTCCCACCAAGAGACATTCACTTCTTCGTAATGAGGCTTGTTTGGGTCTTCTATAGGGTTTTATTCTGCATAAGCTAACCAAGTAGGCCAGCTATTAGCTGACCTCACAATCAAGAATATACCCTTCCTAATACCTTGTTATGGATTAAAGATTTGAACTGGATTTTTGGGCCTCTGATTAGCCGGGCCTATATAAGATGGTAGAAGGTTACTTTCTTGCTGGATCACCATCTCAGGTTCAACCAAAGCACTTTGCGGCGTGTGATGGAAAAAATCATGCGTGTCAGATGGACCGGCATCCAGACTCAACCAGTAGTCGATGACCTCATTCATGTATGCATTAGACCACGAGTGCTCCCCTCCCTTTGAGCTTTCACTAGAGGTACAATCTTTGGCACTCCTTGAGGAATCATGGGCGCACCATCTACATTTGCCTTCCACATTTTGATCCCCTTCTCTGGCAGCCACTCACGGTGTCGAGGTTTCATCTTATAAAAGACTAGAAAATTGCCCACCATTGGTGGGCTTTCTATGCGATTGTAAATGAAGATTGGGACACTAATGTGTTGTCTTTCGATGCAGGTTGGCGGTGTTAATGAATATTTGATCATGTTTGTCTTTTATATCTGAACGAAATCCTAACTTGGTTAAAATTTGAAATTTAGTCTCCATGTAGTTACTTGTTGCTCTGCATGTTTGCCTCTATCAAGAATTAGCAATTTAGACATGTAGATAAGGTCTCAAATATATTTGAAGTAGAAAATTCTTTTTAGTGTATTGTAAGATGTGGTTGTGTCGTAAAATGCAAAGTTACACAGACTGTTAATGGATAAATGATGCAAGATTACTAGGTTAAGGTGAATCTGGAATGAAATTGAGATGAAACAAATTTGGAACATACTGTATGCATGACATGCCTATTGAATTTCAACAAAGACAACACATGCATGCTACAAAAGCTATGTTATTAGACAATCAAAGGCGTAAGATTGCAATGACATCTATGTTTGTTTTTTGTTGTGAAAATTTTCGCTACAGGATCCGTAACATCGTTGAAACATCGTTACCCCAATACTTTGGCAAGTATTTCTTTGAATACCACAGTACTTTCGTTGAGCTTTTCAACGGATGCTCTCGCCCAAAGAATGGAGCTTGATTTTGAAAGTTATGGCCATATGTCTAAGCAGCTTTCTAATTGTGACAGCGAATGTATTTTCTTGCATTTCATACATATACCTTGGTTATTTCAAAAATGGGCGCCTAACATCATCTGTGGCTCCCTTTAGCAAGCTTCCCAATGAATTATCTTGAACAGACAATGGATCTTATTTGAGAGAGTTACATGCATCATTCTAAGTATGTGTGCACAGAATTTAAAAGGTTTTCTTCATCTTTTACTTTATATCCAAAAAGCAAATAACTACTAAAACCAAGGGATGTGATCGCGTGGATTCTTGCAACAATCTAGAAATTTGTCAATATAATCCTTGCATTCTATAAATGGTTCGCCAAATCTAGAAACTTCTCACTTTGTTAGCATTTAGCAATTGTGAAGCAACTATCAATACCTTGTTTTTTAACCCATTTCTACTATGAATTTGAGAAGTATATGCCTAGCTTTTCAACAGATGCTCTCGCCAAAAGAATGGAGCTTGATTTTGAAAGTTGGCCATATGTCTAAACAGCTTTCTTACTATGACAACAAATGTACTTCCTTCCATTTGACACATTTACCTTGGTTATTTCAAAAATGGGTGCCTAGCATCATCTATGGGTCCTTTAGCAAGCTCCTCAATGAATTATCTTGGACAGACAATGGATCTTATTTAAGAGAGCTAGATGCGTCATTCTAAATTTGCAGGCACAGGAGTTTATCCATAGCAACGGAGGGATAAATGAACTGCATTCTTAAGAAGATGATATCTAGAGATTTTCAGAATAGAAATGTTGGAGCATGTTCCAGGCTCTGATCCGACCCTTTGCATGCATTGGCGATATCGAGGTCTGCGAGAAATTAAGACCATCAATGAATTTGATAGATTCCACCATCTGCTTCGCAATGGTCTTATAAGAGATAAGGATTTAAAACTATAAAGCTAGAGGCCATATCAGCGAACTAAGACGCCCTTTATATTACAAAATAGAGCCACACAGTACGAAAGACTCATTCACAAAGAGAGCTAGTTTCTAGAACCAATGTCTTAAAACCCATTACCTTTGAAGAGGAAAAGAGTTTGTATATGAATAGAATAGAATAGAATAGAATAGTTTTTTTAACGTCCACGGAGACCAATAGGTCATGGGACTCATACAATGGGCTAGTACAATCATTACTACTAGGATTAAAAAACCCCTGCCTCGAAAGGTTTTCAAGGGAAAAACCTTTGCAGTAATGATGATACTAGACAAGCTTAGATAATGACTACTGAGGGGCTCGAAGAATCGCAGACGTTTATCTAGAACCTCAAGTATGTATAATGCCAAGTCATGCGCGATGGTGCTTACCGAGAAGTTGTGGAAGCGTGGAATGGAATGCTAGGGTCTAAAAAATGATTCCGGACTATCTCAAAAGCGGGGCAACTCGGAAGAGTATGGCTTTCATCTTCAATAACCCAGAATCGCAACAGCACATAGTCTCGCTTCTCGCGGCAATTGCGGCGCTCCCATCTACCTGTCTCAATCTGTAGCCTATGGGACCCCGTGCAATTGATGCAATAGCTACAAGCTTGTTCCTGGACAATGAAGCAAGCAAATAAGCTTGGGGCCCCGTGCCAAAGTGGGATTTATGTGTGCATGATAATGACCGGTTTTCACTTTGGGCCAAAGTACTGCGGCCCCATATCTTTTGAGAAAAACGACCATTAAGATATTGTTGCAAAAGCTCGTGATCGAATCGGCAAGCATCGTGCGCGTTTCCTGCAGCCCCCAACGGGCAAACCATGTAGTGCAATGCTCTTTCCAACATCGTTTCAAACGCCGAGGAGATTCACCATGGCAAGTGCAAGAACAGATACCTAACATCATCCATGTGGTGCACCTTTGTGATATAGTGGAGATGGCGCTTCATGGCGTAATGTTGAAGAGGCCAAAAACCTCGTCTCTTGTAAAAGAATAGCATAGGGCACCGTTGTTTTAACTCCAAGGTCGTAAGTGAGAAAGGACTTTTGCACCCCCCAAGCTCTCCCAAGCACTAGCACTAATGGCGTGCCCCACACTTCGTAACCATACAAGAAAACAGCTCTACCAAAGCCAAAAACAAGTGGGCTTTCCGCGGGCCAATCATGAATTTCTCAAAACTTGAAAACAATTGTTTTGCATTGCATAGAGTGCTCTCCATCCGGCAGACCACCCGCTTGGTAATACATCGTTCCCAAAGTGTGTTCTTGCTGTAATTCTACACCAAGATACTTGTAGCTATCTACAACTTCAACTTCGCGGCTATCATAGTGCATAGGGGGAACATTGTGACGAGAAGATTGAACTACCAAAAGCTTGGTCTTTTGCAGATTAACACGCAGACCTGTGTTCTCACAGAAACTGTGCAGAGCATGTAAATGTTGTTGCATACTAGCAGCGGTATGTGCCAGAAGTGAAACATCATCAGCATACATACATGATATCACTGCAATTTTTTAGAAACTTCTTAAATGGGATGTAATGTTGAAATACAATAATTGCTGCCTATACTCAAAATGGAAGGTAATGCTGCAAATTGCCATCTTTGTTGTTTTCATAGTATGGGCCGGTTGGAATATTTAATCAGCAAGATATTTCCAGAACATTCATGATATAAGCATGACGATAATACAACGATGAACATTTCTCCAAATCATGATTGCATTAATACTTGCTCTCACCACATGGGTTAGAGTTTGATAAAGAAACACGATCATTATACTGATGTGCTTAAATACCTTGGTTGTATACGAATTTGCAGGATATTGAAATGAAGATTGCTCTGACAACAGTTCTTGTTTTGCAGGAGAAACACAGAAGACATACCCACTCTTATGATGCGGATACATAGAAGAGGCATCTGAAGTCACTTCAATATCCATGTGCATCTTTGTTGTCTCCATTGTCCTGTGGAGAGCCACCATTGAATCAAGGATAAAGGTGAAGACGTTCTTGTATCTTTGCCATCCTGCAAGCCAATAAATGCTTACTGTTTTGCTTGCTACGGTAAGAGCTGGCATTTTACTACAGATAAACCTTGAGTTGTTTACATAAAAAGCACTTAAATAGGAAGGAAGGACTGATTATTGGTAGCTGCACACCAGTGTTGGGAAAACCTTTTTATCATTATAGAAAAAATTTCTAACACTTTTCAAAGTATTTGGAATTTCTAAAATTCACTCGGAAGCTTCCTACAATTACCATCCAAACCGGAACTAATATACTTATGTCATAATTAATTAATGCAAGCTGATTCATTCTCTAGTAGCTTAAAAAATGCGTAAGAAAATGCTTTAGCTCCCTTATTGCACAACTAATAACATAGAAACAAAAACAGATTACAGATGTACTTTGAGGTAGGCTCACAAACAGTAGTGAGCGATAACCCCCTTATGCCCTTAATAAAAAACATGTTTATCTGTCATAGAATGTGGAGCTCAATAGTTCACAAGAATAAACAGATCAGTTTTGTATCTACATGTCACTCTCTTCTATCCATTGTATGGGTCCCATGACCTATTGGTCTCCGTGGACGTTAAAAAATTTATTCTATTTATTCTATTCTATTCTATTCTTACCAGCAAAGATTCTAGAGATCTACAGTCCTCTGCTAAATGTCTGATTAAACAGACCTTAGATACATAATGAAACTATGAGGCCTAAGACTTACTTCTTTCCTGCATATGTTCTGCAAGATATAACATTCTAATTCAACAAAATACAAACAGCTAAATATTGTAAAAAAAAAATAATATGCGTCCAATCAGTTTTGATCTTTTGCCTTCCAACAAAAATAAATAACCACAAAGAAAATGCAGAACATGCATCATTTTTTTCACTAACCTGGAAGATAAGCAGGCAGAATTACAACAGTTTATGCGAGATGGAATATGATCTTGTATTGAAACATCAAATCCAGTCATTATATTCTGCAAATCATTCAAAAAACATACACACTGCTTTAATATACTTCGGTGCTTTCAAAACTCAGAGCACAATACATAAAAATAAAAAAATACAAATCTGGTACCTCTGTAATCTGCCTATACTCAAAACGATTACGGGAAGGAAGCTTTACTATTATTTGAAGAAATGAGAGACAAATATCACTTACATTATTTAGAGGACAGCTTGTAAAATTATAATTGAACGTCAAACTTCAATGCTGCAAATTGCCATCTTTGTCGTTTTCATAGTAAGGGCCTGTCGGAACATTTAATCAGCAAGATATTTCCAGAACATTTATGATATAAGCATGACGATAATACAACAATGAACATTTCCCTAAATCATGATTGCATTACTACTTCCTCTCACCACATGGGTTAGAGTTTGATAAAGAAACACGATCATCATACTGATGTACTTAAGTACCTTGGTTGTATACAAATTTGCAGGATATTGAAACGATCTTATTTGCCAATGATATTGTGAAACAGAAGCTTGGTCTCAAACACATCCCAGCTGAACAAAGAATCAATGCTTTTCTTTGCATGGCACCTGCTGTACACTGAACTCTTAAGGATTTGAACCTTGCATTTCTAGTGCCCCATATATTTCCTCGCTAAGGTTGTGTAATCTTACAAATCTGTTAAATCTTTCACAATATGATTGAGCTGCACAACAATGACCACATTAAGAGTTGAAAATGCCATATGAAAGAATGCAATATAATAGCACGTTACCTGGAAAAAGTGCTCAAAGCCGAGCAGACAATCAAAACACAATCCTAAGATTAATACTCGAACCTTGTGCTGCTTGCAAGCAGTTAGAAATCTTAATACTACCTATTAAGTGGCAAAGCATGCTGATGCAGAATCTGCAAGAAAAACTCTAGGAATGCACCAGACTGCAAATATTGGTTCAGATTCTGAAAGGCAAAGAGTTTACTTAATATATTTGCCGCTGCTTTTTTTACATTCGTAGCTTTAGTCTCCGCGTCTTCAACACCACAGACCATAGTTGGCAAATAGAATAGAAAATTAATCCAAGGGATTCATGTCTCGAATCTTGCCACAGCACCTACAAATCAAACAGATCCTAATCACCTTGCTTCACAAAGCATCTGATTTTAATTACTTTGGCAACAATTTACATGTGAAAACCATAGAAGGGGATTGAAATCCCCTTAAGACAAACCATCGAATCATTACCTGAAGAGCAGCAGCCAGATGAGCAACGCAGTTCCAACTATAACGTGTTTGTTTCAGTGCATTATAAATCCACCAATATCTAAGCGCATCAGGCTTTTAATCACACTGATCCAGAGCATTTGTTATGGATGTGAACCCTAGCCACCAGAAATGTATCATGCATATGCCTTAATCGACAGAAGCGAGTTTTTGCTTGCTTGCAAATGGTGAAGGATCAATCCTATTGCGAAATGGCAGAGCAGACACAGGACCAAAAGGATTAAACTGATCGGAGCCCTTTTTCTTGAACTGGACGTGGAACATGGGCTTATTGGATGATGAAATCCCTAGCTGTTGAATAAAGTGGCGTCATAGATTTGCAACTTGGTTTTGCTTCATTGATTGTGTTTGGGGTTCTGGCCAGGTCACTCTCTAGGTTGTGATTTCTCAGCTTACGAGCTAGAAACCCTTGTTACCTCCCTTAGAAGGAGCGGGCTTTCTGTTGCTGCTTTTTTGGATGCCTCTGTGGGTCAATGGAGCTTACGTACTTGCTACTTTCCATTAGTAGAGAAGCTCAAGAATAGGGCCAGAGGAAATACCCTCCTCTTAATAATGAAAGTTTTCAGATGCAATTGGCTACAACAACAAATCCAAAAAGTCCTCTAATTTCAAGCCAAAGTGTTGTCTTAGCTTTTCCATCTGTGACGTTCCACATATTTATACGCCTTTGGGTATTAACAACATGACACGTCACTATGAATCATTCATGGTGCATTAATTATTCATAAGCTAAGGTTAGCTATGTAAATAATTAATTATTAAGGTGAAAACCTAACTGTAAACCCTAATTCAAATTTAGGGCTTAACCTAATATTAAAAAGGCTAAAATATTAAATTAGTAAATGATAAACAATCTAGAATTGCCACCTGGTCCAAATCGATTGGGCAAGGCAAACTTGCTAACTTTGGATCACCCAAATTGGGGCTTCTACCCCAATTTGCCCCAATTCGATTTGGGGGCAATTGGAGAAGGAGAAGGAGATTATTCAACCAGCAGGGCATGGAGAACCTGAGAGATGGGAGATCTAGCTCAGATACCGGTTAGTAGGCTTAGTTAGCTTGAGATTCTAGTTAGGAACTAACCCTTGCTTATTAGATGAATGATTAGTCTCTCTTTTTATGTTCTAGACAAGACACTCCCTGGGTCCCAGGATGAGTGCCTATATGGACGTCTTGGGGCTCGAACATGCAAGTGAGCCGGCCTTTAGATTTAGGGGAGTAAGTCGGGTATGGATGCGGTGGTCGCTGATGTGGCATGCGTCCGCTAGCACACACAGGGATTAGTCATGCCAGGGGAGGGGACACCTCCCTGACTTGCCTAATCGGACCGGGGAGATGTAACCCGGAGTGGTATCATAGGGTGACTCCAGAAGATTGAGTCTCTGGAAGGCTAAAATCATGCCATAGCATGTTTCAGCCTATCTGTAAAGTGTGCACAGGAGGGGCAGATGGAGTGGACTACCCTAGCCATTGTTGTATGCCCTCCAACGCTATGTTATATCTCTGTCTGCTGTTATCTTGAGGCCCTGACCGTCGGTCGACCCCCTGGAGTCTGAGAGAATGTGACGTTCCAAGGGAATATACGCCATAAATACGTATATTCCTGGACCCGTCACCATACAAGTCTACAAATGTAGCCGTGTATACCTTTGAAGTGGCAAGGGGCACATATCTAAGTTAATTGTTTAACTTAGATAACCTTAGGATAAGGCCCATTTTCCACATGGCCTTATCCTATTGGGCAACCGCCACACGGCCCCATCCTAGTGGTGCCACGTGGCATCCCACGTGCACCACGCGGCCCCATCCTAGTGGTGCCACGTGGCATCCCACGTGGACCCTCACCTATATTGGCTCAAACCCTAACCCTAGACGGAGCCCATAGGGGAAGGGCACGCAAGACACCTTCGTGTCCCCTTCCTGCACTACGATCATCTCAGAGTGCGGGATAGACGGAGGGCCCGTGCGGTTGAAGGACCGGACGGGGGATTTCCTGCCGAGTGTACGGCCGGGTGCCGTATGTTTAGTAGGGAGCGTCACAATGGTATCAGAGCGATGTTCTTGGTTGACCAAGAACTAGCACTGACATATCCTTGAAAGTAGTCTAACAGGCCTGATAGGGTGTGAAACAAAAAAATTTCCACCATGGAACCTCGAAAATAGGGGGAAAATTTTTTCCCTAGGTAGTGGGTCCGTAAGAGCATGCTAAGTGTTAGATGTTGAAAGAGAACAAGTCAAATTCACCTTCTAGTAAAATTGAAGTGAAAATTATGCATCTGCATCAAATTTCACCTAAAATGGGTCGAAGAATCATGCCAATCCGAGACCTGGGTGAAAAATGGTGCAAATTCGTAATTAACACTCCAAACTATTAGGAAAATTGAAAATTCTAAGGTATAATACGAAATTAAGTATATACACCAATAATTAAATATACACTAATAATTAGGTTATATTGGAGTAATTAATAAGGGGGGCTAATAAGTAGGCCTATTAATGGTAGGAGAATATTCCCCAGAGCACCTCCTTTTAAATATCTTGCCACCTCATTTCCCCCCCAACCTTTTCCTCCACCTTATCTCTCTTGCTCAGCCTTACGTCATCCATTTCCTAGACCGTTAAATATGGCACGCACCAAGCAGACAGCTAGGAAGTTCGGTGAGAGACCTACACTTTCGATGGCGCAAGTAGCAGGGGGGTCGTCACACGAAGCAGATCCCGCCACACCTTCGGCCGAAGCCAGGTGACGAGGCGCCTTCCTCCAGCGATGATACCTTCCACATCTCCCGGAGGTGAGGCCCCCCAAGAGTAAAAATGGGACTCTTCGTTGGCGGGCACTCGAACCGGAAGTCTCGCCATTTTGGACCCTCGTCGACCACGCAGGTGGAGCATCAAGATGAAGAGCGGAGGAGGACCAAGACCGGCTATCCAGTGCCCGGACCCAAGAGTGTGCCCTTCTTCGATCAAGAAGAAGGGCAAGGAGAAGGTGAAGGAGTGGCCGGAGGACAGGGCAGCACGGAAGAAGAGAGAGAGAGGGAGCCGCCGGAGAAGGAGCCATTAATGCAAAGGAGGAATGACAGCCTCGCAGACCGCCGCGGATCGAAGAACCCTCTGCCACGGGGTGGGACGAGAAGAAGAGGTGGAGGGAGGAGACGGCGAAGAGGGAGGGAATTCCGTGAGGAGGGAGACGGTCGCTGGGGGAATCCCCGACCCCAACGCACGCCCACCCTACCCGGGCGGCCCAAGCCACCGGGCGGTAAAAAGGTATGGGGGCGTGGCCGCTCGCAGCATTCTCGCAGGAGCCACCCGAAAAGAGCCGGCATGCAGGCTCAGTGAGTACCCTTGCCGCCGACGAGGCATACGACCGTATTGCGTGCGTAACATGGAGCTGCCAGGCCAAAGGCGGGGGGGCTTAAGAAGAACCAAAGCCGGCCGCCACCCCCAAGTCCTGAGAATATAAGAAGACCCACCATGGGCCTAACTCTAAGAGACTACAAGGCTGCCTTTTCTGGGAGATTGTGGGCACTTCCAGCGATGTACTAATCTCCTGATTAGGAAGGCCCCTTTCGAGCACCTGATGCGGGAGGTAATGCAGGAATTCGTGACTGACTATAGGGTAACTGCCCTAACCACACGAGTTCTGCAAGTAGCGGCCGAGGTGAAGCTGACACAGCTTTTTGAAGAAGGGAACCTATGCGCCATCCACGCCAAAAGGGTGACTGTAATGCCCAAGGATCTCCATTTGGCGCGGAGAATCCGCAAGGAGTACCCTTGAGTTCTCCTAATTTTGTAATTAGAAGTTTTAATGTAAATTAACTGTTCTCTATAAATATATAGTCCTTTGTTTTTTGTAAATTGATTCATTTTTTTGACATAAAAATGTGGTTAAATAGCTCGAATGGTAGTATAGTTTTTTGTGTAGCATGATTAGAATACCCATAATAGTTTAAGTAGTAAACACCCTAGCGAAAAAAAAAATGGGACTTTAAGCCAAAATTGGCGAAACCGGGTCGGACCGCGCGAAAACAGCCTGCGTTCGCAACGCAGAGACTATTGGCGCGAACCAACCCGATTTGGCCAAATTGACACCATTACATGTCCAAATTGCATAAAATAAGTTGCTAGCTAGATCAGAATTGAGCCAAATAGTCATGTTAGCATCTCAAAATTCCCAGAAACCCTCATCCGAACCAAAAATGACCCTAATCGGGTCGGACCGGTAGAAAAGCCTCATGTTCAACGCAGTAGGCGATTGGCGCTGAACCAACCCAGTTTGGCCCCTTTAGCCTAATTTGACCAAATTTGACCCAACAACCCGCCATGTAGTGTTTCTTGCTTTGCTTTGCTTAGATTTGCACTTCATGGTAGCTCATTTGGACACCCATAGCCCTCGAACAAAAGTTTTTCCCATCAAGAACCCCTGTGCATGGAACCCAAGGCAGACCTTAGTCTATAAAAGGGGGCTCTATTTGTCATTTTTCCTCCACCAGAACAGCTCTTAGCACCCTAGACAATTTTTCAGTCTTCTATTGATCCTTACAAACCATTTTCTACATCCATCTCTGCCTCATGGCGCCCTCTAGCTTCATCAGATGGTATGATGCTGCCAATCATATCCATGATTTCCCTGTTGAACAAGCCTTCCATGTCTTTGACCATCTCTTTGATCTGCATGCAACATTGACCAGAACTCCCTTCTACACCGATATCATTTGCCAGTATGACCAGCAGATCCTACCCTGGGAAGTTAGCTTGCCGCCTAGGGGAGGGAAATGGGTATCCCTAGATTCGCTTACCCAAGCTGTAGGGGGAGGATCCAAGGGCAAGAATAGGCTGTGGGATAGGACTAGAAATATGCCCGATTATATGACCTGCAAGCATCATAGGCATAGATACCTCTCAGCCCCTACAGCCATAGCCTTGTTTATGCAGTATAAAGCAATCAACAAGCAAGGAGAGCCCTCAATTCAGCCTCTAGATTTAGCACCTCTCGACACCCGAAGGGAGCAGATCAGCATCCATGAGATCGACTCCACAGAGTACGAGTACTACGGCTCCACCTCAGGAACACCTATGCTGCAGATTGAGCAAGACTACGGCAAGAAGGGGGAGGAGAATCCAAGTTGGGAGATGAGAGAAGCAAGGAGGATGGAGAGGCTTAATAGCCCCGGCAAGAAGGCACATTAAGGCTTAGATTTCAAATCAACGCTAATCGGCATCACGGCCCTCTCTTTAGTGATCATCGATGGCGAGGAGTACATCCTGACCAACGATATCCTCAACCTTCCTTACTGTCGAGAAGAAGAAGGCCTCAGGAGCGATGAGCTCTTGCTTAATCGCATAAAAAGAGCGTGACGCTGACTTCATCCACCTACTCCTATCGTGAAATTCCAAGGAGTTAGCAGAGCGGCACTCCCACGGGAGACATTGTCGGATATACAGCCTATCGCCAGATAAGGCAGATCTATCAACAACATGAACCCATCATCCCCGAGAGGAAGAGTTCCGGGAGATACAAAGCAGGATTGTACAAGCGGGGAAGAGGCCCAAGCACCCAGCCGACGGTGCATTCTAGGAGCATGCGCGAAGCTTCCAGCAGAAGATCAACTTGGAGAACGCGAACAACAATGTGGAGGGATCACGGAAGACCTTGTCGCGATTAGATGTCCCGGGCGTAGGGGCAGAGAGAAAAGGTACGGGGAACCGGGCCACAAATAAGGGCAGGCACACTCGGTACTATCTTCCCGCCCTTAGTCAAGGGCGTGATGATAGTCTTCCATAAGGGAGTTCAACCCAAGAGGGAAGAGTCGGTGGCGCCCTTATAGCACTCTCGGGCTTGAGGCGGCACTCCAAAATAGATACGTAGCGGATCATGTTATCCTCTTTAAAGATCGGTAGCTCTTTCGTTGTCCCTCGACTTCGCCCAGGGGGACATCTCGAGGGGATGCAACATTTTCAGTGAGTGGGCGAATCGGCACGAACTCCCCCGCACCTCAGATGACAAGAGCATTGGAAGGAGGATCGGGCCGGAAGATCTTGCAGAACGTCGGCAAAGGTCTACGACTCAAGAATGTCAAGAACTTCTTCAAGTCTATGAGGGGGCATCGATGACGGAAAAATTTGTTTTGTTGTTATTTCAACTGTATTGAACATCTTCTTTCAAATATTATCATGTAATTCATGGAATGTATTTCTATATATTAATGACTTATTATGTTCTTGACTTGTAAGTGGAATTTTCACGATTTCTTTTGTACCTAACAATAAATCAATTGTAAATAGGTATGATTGATGTGTAACCTAAATAACAAGTATTGATTGTCAATCCTTGCAGCCAGGAACACAGGCTCAGGTTCCCAAGACCAGGGCCGACATCACCAGTGGGTACCTAGAAACCTATTTGGACGTGAACAAGAGGACAACAACGAGGAAATTACGGTGGAATCAATCAACGCAAGGCTCACCCAGATGATGAACCAGATGCACCAACTGATTCACTGGGCCACCCCTTTGATGAATGCCCAGGAATATGCACCTGCACCACCACCTCCTCCACCACTACCTCAACAAGGCATCGAGGAGGGACCACAACCAAAAGGGCAAGACAACCAGGGAAATGTCAGGGACAGGAAAAGAAAAAGGAGAACCAGGAGCCCATCATCGTCTAGCTCCAGCACATCAGATAGCTCTTCCAGTGAGGACAGTTTTAGCTCCGACAGTCAATCCGATACACCTCGGGCAAGAAAAAGGGTAAGGAAAACAGATGATTATCAGAAGAAAGTGGACAGCGCTATGAGCAATGTGTGGAAAACTAGGAAGTTGGGTCAGTTTTCAGGGAAAGACAGGTCAGGTATGGAGGCGGAAGCTTGGCTTGATGAAATGGAAGAGTTTGGCAATTCCTATGGCATGAAGGACAAAGATATAGGGAAGGTTGCTACAGCCAACTTAATAGGAGCAGCTAGAATTTGGTGGAAAGGCTACGCAAAGTCCAATAAGCTAAGAAGGAACAATTGCAGATTCAAGACCTTCAGCAAGGCTTTTTGCAAACATTATGTGCCAAGATCACACACTAGCAGGTAGATTCAACAATTCTACAGATTGAACCAGGGTACCTTGTCAGTAGCAAAGTACACAGAGGAATTCATGCGGCTCAGGCTCCATGTTCCCGGAGTTTTGAAAGGCAAGCGGTTGAAACATACATTGAGGGATTGAACAACAATATTAAAAGGCTAGTCCGAGCAATCAACCCAAAGTCAGTGACAGAAGCCGAGGATAAAGCCACAAGTTTGGAGGAAGTTCCACCAACTCCAGGTGAGAAACAGTCGGCCTTCAAGGGTAAATCAACAGGGCAATATCAAAGGCAGTACCAGAGTAAGCAATCAGCACCTACGCCATCAGGAGGCCAGCAAAAAGTGTGGAAGAGCTCGTGGGTAAGACCTTTGGGGACCGTAAGTCGCCAGAACGCATCAGGGTAATCTAAAGCGCCTTTTAGACATCTGCCGAAAAGAGAAGAGACAGGAGTGTATCGAGGAAGAAGCTATGTTTTAGGTGCTTCGGCCCCAGGCACATCGAACACATGATTGTCCATTCGTCATGCATGCGCCTTTGGCGAGCTTGGGGATTGGGATTCAACCGACGAAGCAAACGAAAGGCGACATCCAAATAGGACGGCGAGGACTTCATAGAGGGTGAGTGCCATATATGTGCAAACATTGAGTCGATGATATTGAAAATCAATCCACAATCATTGCGGCTGAGGGGATTATAGATAGCAGCCCATATCTAGTGTTGATAGATACAGGTAGCTCTCACAACTTTGCCTCTCCTAGGCTGGCTACCCTAATGAAGAATAAAGTCTTGAAGTTTAAGCCAAGGCCAGTTGGCATGGCAAATGGTGCCATTCGGCACATTAAGGGGAGGAGGATCACATTCGACATAGACCTTAGTGGAAGTAAGTGGCCGATGGGGGCAGAGGTCATGGATATTGGAAGGTATGACCTTATAGTAGGAATGGAGTTCCTAAAGCCAGCGAAAGCCATGATCGACTGCGACCGTAATGAGATCTCCATGACAGCACCGGAGGACACCAAATTCATAGTGAAAGGTAAGAAGGTAGCTTCTCCCATGCAGTGTATTTCTTTGAAGCAGCTAAGGAAAAGTATAGAAAGAAATAAGGTGGATTATATCCTGAGGTTAGAAACAATTGAGCCAGCTAAAGAGAAGGGAAGTGGCTTAAATAGGAATCAGTTGCCCAAGCCGGTAGCAAGGCTCATTTCAGAATTCAAGGATGTATTCCCAGATGAAATACGGCAGCTACCACCTTATAGGGGTGTGGAGTGTGAAATCACTCTAGCTCCAGATGCTAAGCCTATCAGCAAGGCACCTTTGGGATGAGCACCCGGAGTTGATTGAACTCAAGAAGAAGCAGCTGCAGGAATTGCTTGATCTTGGATTTATTAGGGCAAGCGTGTCTCCTTTTGGAGCACCCATACTCTTCGTGAAGAAGAAGGACGGGAGTTTAAGAATGTGCATAGACTATCGCCAAAACTCAACAAGCGAGGCGATAAAGAATAAATATGTCTTGCCTAGGCGATGATTTGATAGACCAGCTCCAAGGAGCAAAACTATTCTCTAAGAGTGACTTAAGGTCGTGGTACCATCAAATAAGAATAAAGGAAGAAGATATCCATAAGGCCGCCTTCAGAACGCGGTACGGGCATTTTGAGTTTACGGTAATGCCCTTTGGCTTATCGAATCGCCGCAACTTTCATGTGTCTCATGAGCGATGTCTTCGGGGAGTTCCTAGACGAGTTTGTCATTGTTTTCTTCGACGACATTCTAGTCTCAAAGAAGTCCATTGAAGATCATTGTCGGCATTTGAGAAGAGTGTTGGAAAAGTTGAGACGGCATCGGTTGTATGGGAAGCTCTCTAAATGCCACTTTGCTACGAAAAGAGTGGAGTACTTTGGGCCATGTAATATCGGGGCGGAAGGAATCTCCACCGACTCGAAAGATCGAAGCATGAGTTGATTGGCCAGCTCCAAAGAATGTGGCGAGGTGAAGCTTTCTAGGTCCGGCAGATATTATAGGAAGTTCGTGGAAGGACTTCGCTAAGTGGGCCCCTTGACGGACCTCACTAAGAGCATTAAGGTGAAAGATTGGAGAACACATTGGCTAGAAAATGTTCAAGCTTCATTTGAAAAGCTTAAGGAGGCCTTAACAAGCGGCACCGATTGCTGGTTCCGGATCCGTGATAAGGACAAGATAGTAGCAACAGATGCAAGTAAGATAGCAACATGTGGAGTCCTAATGCAAGAAGGAAGAGTAATGGCCTATGATTCCAAGAAGTTGAACGACACCGAACAGCGCTACCCAACCCATGACCAGGAACTTCTAGCGATTGTGAGAGCTCTTCGTATTTGGAGGCATTATTTGCTTGGAAGGAAAATTCAGTTAGATACTGATCATCAAAGCCTCCAATACATCTTTACCAAACCACTCCTCAATCTAAGGCAAAGGAGGTGGATGGAATTCCTAGAAGAGTATGATTTTGAGATTGCTTATAAGCCGGCTAAGTTGAATGTGGTTGCCGATGCTCTCTCTAGAAGACCCCTTGAGACGAGAACACATTGTAATGCTATATCAACTCTTTCGAGTGGGTATGGCAAGAAAATTGAGGAGACATTACCATCTGATGTTGATTTCAAGGAGGTATGGGAAAGCCTCTCTAGGGAGGCTAGAACAGATAAAGAACGGGAAGGCTTCAAGCATTATAGGAAGGAAGGCAACCTGTTGTATCATAAAGGTAAGTTGTGTGTGTCCGAATCGTCAGATGTAAGGAAGCTAATTCTTCATGACACACACAACAGCCCAATAGCGTGGGGCATAAGGTTTTATGAAGACCTACTTCAAGATTCGGAAGTAGCTATTTCTGGCCGGAATGAAGAAGCGAGATAGCCGATATATTAGGGAGTGCCGGGTGTGCCCGGCCAGACCAAAGCAAGCGGCTCGGATTCTCGAGCCTTGGAACCTTTAACAGTGCCGAATGCAAAATGGAAAGTGGTAAGCATGGATTTTATCACAGGACTCCCTAGAACTCTATGAGGCAAGGATGCATTAATGGTTGTCGTAGACAAATTATCTAAGATGGCACATTTTGTGCCTTGCAAGACTACGGACACAGCATTAGATACTGCCAAGTTATTTGTAAAGGAGATTTTTAGACTCCATGGCATGCCTCGGGAGATAATTTTCGTGGATTCCAAGTTTATGAGTGCTTTTTGGCAAGACCTCTTTAGCACCATTCAGACGAAGCTCTCCATGAGCACGGCTTATCATCCGCAGACAGATGGTCAGACGGAGCGCACGAATCGAATTATTGAAGACATGCTGAGAAGTTATGTGTGGAATAAGCAATCCAAGTGGGATGAGTACATCCACTTGGTAGAAACCCTAATCCTGATGAGGTTTTGGACACTCCAACTTGTTGGAAATGACGGAGGAGCAAGTTGAAATTGTGCCTGAGTTACTTCTTGATAAGTCATTCAAGAAGACTAGGAGGTCTCAGTTCCTCCAGTATTTAGTCAAGTGGAAGCACTTCCCGTGGAAGACGCGACATGGGTATTGAAGCAGGATTTGGAGAAGCAATACCCAGAGTTTATGAAGGAGTTTGATGGGCGAGTCGTCTCCGACTTGGTCGACCCCGACTTGCCAGGAGGTTAGCTCCACATGGCCTTATCCTATTGGGCAATCGCCACACGGCCCCACCCTAGTGGTGCCACATGGCATCCCACGTGGACCCTCTCCTATATTGGCTCAAACCCTAACCCTAGACCTCTTTTCCTGACTCTAGCACTCGAAACCCCATTTCGAGCATCGTTCGTCGTAGCATAGCCTGGCGCAGCAGCCCCCGAAGTGTGTGTATGATCATAGAGGGAGCACGACCTTGACCCGTCAAGGAGCAATGGAGACACCAGGGATGGGAGGAAGCGCTTCTGGAGCAGGTAGGTGGAGTGGAGTCATGGTAGTTCATCTGGAAGTTAGCACTCCAGATGGGTCTGTATGTTGTATCTTGAGTAGAGCCATCCTAGAACCTTTGATGAACATCTTGAACCCTAATTAAGGAACCCTAACTGTTAGTTAGATATGCATGATTAGGTTAAGATGTTCTTGTGACGTCCCCTACTGGTATCACGGTGCACTCACCGATACAAACAGAGTTCATCCCCATACCAGCTCCATATCGATACGGGGCCCTCCACAATCATTGCACATAACGAGTCCCAATTGGGAGGAAGAGTGAAGGGTCATTTTACCCCCCGTCTCCCTCGGGGCCTATCTAGGCGCTGAAAGCGTAAACATACATGTCGAAGATACAACATAATCACATCTCCACCTCGAAGGGTGGTGCATCAACATCTGCATAGACAATGATCAAGATCATACATAGGGGTCCTACCCAAGGCTCGGACTTCGAAGGGATGGTGACCGGCTTGGGTCTCCGAGTTCATTGCGGCATTAATTCATGGCAATGGATTTGGTCGGCATAAGAACATGGCATAGGGTTGTCCACTCCATCCGCCCTTCTTGTGCACACTTTGCGCAGTAAAGTTTGAAAAGTGTTGGGACTCGACTATAGCCCGCCGGATGCATAGCCAAAAGGGGCTATTCACGGGTTGCATCTTCCCGGTTCGATGGGGGGAAGGATCACTCCCTCCAGAGGTCTACATGCCGACTCAAGGTGACGGAGGGCCCTTTGCGCCTTATTCGACCGGGAACCCATGGAAAGTGTACACCACTTCACGCGGTGTCGGAGCCCATGCCTTATCCGCTTTTCGGTGGTAAGCCATTAGACCTAGTCACAATGACCCCGGTAGGCCTTTACACACCCGGAGGGGTCGCTCAAGAGTCGAACACGAACCTCCTTCTAAGCCGGCCGGCCCCTTCACCCACAAACCGTGTGTGGTTTTTTGTACTGGCCGAATCTCACGGGTGTGCTAGAGAGGCTAATCTAGGAGCATCTCCTACCAAGCTTTAGGTCTCTACCCCCCTTCCCAATACAAGGAGTTCATAGAGATACATCATCCATACACATCACAGAAGCACTAAAGAACTAGATCTATTCTATATCATAGAGTTAGGTTCTTTAGTTAGAGTCTGGTATCTAGAGATCTAGAGGGCCGCTATGGGCAGTTTAATAGGCTAAACCTACTGATTTAATGCCTAGAAGAGGGTTTAGACTATTTAATTGACTAAATACCTGATCCTTGGGTTGCTCCTCCTGACCAACTGCTCGAATCAAGGGAAACTAATGGTGCAATTCGCTCAGACAGAGTCTGGGAGGCGGTTTTGGCTCCTGGGGCAGCCAAAACAGAGCTCTAAAACCCTAGGAACGAAAAATGGGCAAGTTAGGGTTTCCCCTCCTAAATAGACAAGGGGTAGGGCTAGGGTTTCCAATTATCCCCTTTTGGCATGTGGGATAATTGGGAATGGGCCCACTTGCCTTTAATGGCTAGGTGGCAAAATGTGCCCACATGGAAAGGTGTGCACCTTAATAAATGTGTACATTGGTCAATGTGCACATTAATGACAAATGCACATACCTTGCAAGTTGCCCCCTAGGGGCTACTAGCCTGGCTACATCGCCGGGCGCATTAACGTCGGTCGGGTGGCGTGTATGCGCGTGACGAGGCAAAGCATGCGATATCGCCCGGGACCGTATAACGTGGGGGAAATCCACCGATTCTTATTATGATTATCATGATATGATGTTATGGGATGTTGGTTGATCATGTTTGCTCCTCTTGTATTGGGAAGGGGGGTAGAGACCTAGGGCCATATGTAGTATGCTCCTAGTGTAGATCCCTTAGTTCCTATTATATGCGGCCTGTGCATAGGAACCCACCGGGCTATGGAAGCTATGATGTGACTCAACACTACACAACGGGGCTAGAGGCAAGATGGAGGGAGGATCCCTGCCGAGTGGGGGCTACGAGGGATCCCATAGTGGGCTAGGCTTATGGTGGGTCACTTCGTGTGGGGCGAGCATGGGTCCGACACCTCCGGGGCGATGGTGTGCCGCCTCTCAAGAGTTGCAAGTGTCGCCTGGCGCTTGTTTTGGGGGGGTTCATTGGGGCATTAATCGTGTGTCGCCCGCGATTCTCTAGCCGCCCGTGGAGCCTCTAGACCCCGGAAGGGGAGATGCAACCCTTCCTACCTCGACGGACCAGGGAGATGTAACCTGGAGTAGTCCCGATGGGTGGTGCCATGGGATTGCGTATCCGAAAGGTTAGAGTCATACCAGAGCCTGATCTAGCCCATCTGCAAGGTATGCACAGGAGGGGCGGATGGAGTGGTCAACCCTAGCCATTGTCTTATGCCAGCCTCGTCATTGTTATGACTCGGTCTGCTCTATCTTGAGGTCTATCCAGTCAGTCGACTTCCTTATGTGTCGGAGCCACGGGTAGGAGCTCTCATGTTTTATGGCATATGATTATGTTCTTTGCACCTATGGATATGTGGATGAGCTACCCTTCGAAGTAGTATGTTGTATTGTATTGCTAGTTCTGACGATGTTTGTGCTTTCGCTGTGATAGGAGCCCATAGGGGAAGGGCACGCAAGACACCTTCGTGTCCCCTTCCTGCATTACGATCATCTCAGAGTGCGGGATAGACGGAGGGCCCGTGCGGTTGAAAGACCGGACGGGGGATTTCCTGCCGAGTGTACGGCCGGGTGCCGTATGTTTAGCAGGGAGCGTCACAGAGAATCCTTATTTGTGGCATATTACTTATATTATCTTATACTTGTACTGCTATTTCTATGATGATGGACCAACCGCCCATCGTGGTGGTATATTGTTCTGAGCATGAGTTCTGTGTGCTAACATGTATATACGCTTCCGTTGTATAGGATTCCCATAGAGGACATGGGACGAATGACACCTCCGTGTTCCTCACCCAGACACTTAGCTATCCCAAGTGGTCCGAGTTAGACAGAGGGCCTTTCCATGGTGATGTAATCACCACAGGACGGGAATTCCCCCTATTTGTATGATGGGAGCATCATATAGATTCAGGGAGTGTCACAGTGATATCCGAGCATGATTTTGATGGACTAAATCATTGCACTGGCCATAGTCTAACCCGTTAGATTGGTTAGTTATAGGGAACTTTAGCTTAAACTAAACTATCCCAATTCCATAACTAGGATGTGTATTGGCCTAGTTATAGGAGGATTAAGCTAGTTAGGGATCTAGATGCGAGTTATTAGAATCAAGTATGTCAAGTTTTTGGAGAGAATGAGGTCTCTTGTTCCCACGGGCCATAACTTCTTCTAGGTAACTTGAATGGAGGCGATTCTTGAACCAACACGTCGGAGACACTCCAATTGACTAAGGGACATAGATAGCTGGTGCCAAAACAATATCAAATGGGTGCAGGAGCAAAAGGGGCGTGATTGGAAAAACAGAGTCTCAGAATTCAAAACGAAACACCCTTTTTCCCTATCACGCCCCTTATTTTTTTCGCGTATAAAATTTTTCTACTGTATGAAAGTTCCATCATATTTTTGCCGTATAAATATTTTTTTTCGACCCTCGGCACATAATTGAACTTGCGGCCTCTCAACTCTAGCCTTAGATACTTACCACCATGCTAAGCTTCCTTGAATGTGATAATTTCTTATATATAATTAGTACTCTATTTCCTCTACACAACAACCCTTTTAACAAAAGATATTATAAGGACTTAAACCCTTGAGCACACCACCCAGCCAAACCCTTTACCAATACAAAAAACCTACAAATAAACAATCTCCTGTTTTATTTAAATAATAATATCTCTGTTTTCTATAGTAGACTTCTATCTAGTAATCACCCTTCCATAAACCAACGATGTAGTGGCAACAAATCCGCCGGACTTGTGCCACCATGGTGAGGTTAGAATAACCTAAAGGTTCTTACTATCACTGCAGAATGATTCCAGCAACCATATCAACGAACTTTCATGCTGAGCAATGGAAGGGAACTCCTCTGAGTGAGGTAGAAGCTTCTAAGTTGGATTCTAATCCACTATCACCTTTGATCTTCTTTAGGCGACGGTAATAATGTCAAGTTATCGACATTCCTAACCCAGAGCTTTAAATATTTTTCCCCTAGCACGTCTCGGTAGTAAATTTCTCTTAGCCCTGCCATGACTTAATCTATACTACATTCATATGCTTTATATTAGACCTTATTCGACGTTATATATTAGGGGTTAAGTAAAATTTTATAGACATAGCTATAGTTAACGTTGTTTCTCTTTAGCATCTAAGCATTAACTCGCCTCACTTCCTGGAGAACAAATCCCCCTTGGCTCAACCGATTAAGGACTACTATGCAGCACCCCTCTAGGCCATGGGTTTGGGTTTCTTTGATCCTATCACCCTTCAATACCTCTTCTCAATGGTCATGTTCCTTTTATGGATCACTCCCCCAGATCATGATACATACTCCGTAACACATAGTGAGTGCTTGTGTTAGAACCCCCACAACAATGTCAACACTTTACTCTAATTAATCTAGAGTACAAACTTTAGTATTATTTTATGCCAAACTTCACCGCCTATATGGCAGTGATTATTTATATGTGCCACACATCTGTCAAATTGACGGTGGCCTACCCTCTTTTGGAGTTGTTCTACCGTAACGGTCCGATGGCATCCAACCATTGTTGACTAGTCACCTCCTTCTAGGGTATCTAGATATGGTTGGGGCAAAGTGTTTCCAACCATTACTTTAGTGTCTAAACGTCATTAAGTTCCACAAATGAACTTACATATTCCAAGGGATTACGTGAATATCCCAAAGGAAGGAATGAAGGAAGGAAGGAAAAATTTTTAACGTCCACGGAACCCAATCGGGTTATGGGACCAAGTACATAAGGGACCGAAGTCCTGGACCGAAGTCCAAACAAGAACATGGGCCGAAGCCCTTAAACCAACACAACGTGAGCTAGAACACAACCATCATGACCCGGATTAAAAACCACCTGGGAAAAAACCATTGTCAGGATGACTATGGCTGCTCACCGATCCAAAAATCCATGTTGTTGCACAAGCAACAAGCATACCTTCATACCTCCAGCAGGCAAAGCTTCACCAAGCAACTCTGAACCGTAACCTCTTCACAACTGGGTCTTTGGAAAAAGGCGCCCCCCCAGCGCCGCCCGAACCACGCGGGGAAGGCGGCTCGAGAAAAAACCGCTGAGGGAAATCGCCCATCCCCAGGTGCCTCCTCACCCATCCACCAGCCCTGCGCCAAAGGCGCCAGCGCACCCCAGGGTATCTGTATGGGCGGACATCCACTCAGGCACACACAGGGGCGCCATCCTTCACTGCCGCTGCTCCAACGCCATCCATCACTGCATCCGCCGGGGCCCCGGCCGGCGCAGTAGGCGCCCGCCGGCGCGGCGGGGCGCTAAAGAATACCACTCAAAGACCTCTCAAGAGAGGCCTCTTCTATTAAAAAGGCTCCTGGTGAATTCAATCCACCATGTTGTCCTAGGAAATGAAAGTCTTCTTCCCTAAGTCATGCACCAAACCTTAAAGCTTTTCAGCTCTTGCTGCCTTTCAAGTCGGAAATCTATCTTTGCATGTTCGGAAAGACCACCCTTCAAGCATGCCACTCATCCAAAAGTTGTGGAGGTAATAACCTTCCCATCCGGGCCACTAAATATCATGAACATGGGTCCTTCATTATTACGTTTTCTAAGTCCAGAGTCGATTTTCGTCACCCCGACCCTTGAAGTGTGTTGCTTATTAATTTCCACATTGCTCATCGACTATGCACGTGATACAACGTATACAATTCACCCTTTTGTTGTGACCTTTATTCCGTAGAGTCATCAATCCATTTACTCCTTTATGTATTCTTTAACCATCTTGTGGCTTCTAAGCCGCTTTTATATGCCATCTAATATAACAGTTTATGTCCAAGATTGCTTCTAAAACACCTATGTCTGATACAACCCAGGCAGTTATTTTTTTCTGCTACCCCGGCTTGTATCAATGTTCAAGCCTTATATGTTCTAACTTACATGTAACCCATGCGGTTCATCTCTGCCTGATCCGAGTATGCATCATGTGGGATATTTAGTATTCGGTGTCTTATGCAAGATACATTCGAGCTACTAGCATGTAACTGCTATTCGCTACCCATCCTGGAATTGTACTATTGTATTATTCAACCCCATCATCTTGAGCTTTATTCTATTGTTTGTTGACATTTATTTCAAGTGCCAACTACAATATCTTACCTTAGCATGCAACCGATTCACTTCCAGACCCTTCGTTGGTAACTTTGGGGTACACTCGTCTTTCTCTCCTAGTATCACTGCCTAGATTACCTCACCAAGATGTTTATCATATGTGTACATGGTACATACGTAGTAAACATATGTCCTCATCCCACAATACTAGAGCTCTGCTCTAACTTGGCTAAAGTATGACCTTAGTAGTTCCTTGAAACAAAACCCATTGCCTATATACCTTTATGCTGTGGCTGAGCCACCGACTTCCCAAATGGACAGTAGCCAACTCTATGTTGGAATGGTATATGCTGCCTATATTTTGATAGGGTCCCTAGGTATTTCAACCATTCCTTTAGTACTTCAGCCTCATACATAAACTATGATCCCCACACGAGATTATGCCATAATTCCAAAGGTTACTACCCCAGTTGAAGAGCTTTTCTAAAGCCTCCTTCAGCTAAATATCCTTTGTGTTCCCAATGTCAACCATGCTTTATCACAATTAACTTATTTTCTTAAGTTATCATGTCAACTTCAACTTTTGGTCCGTTTCAAATGTTGTCATCGTTGACTCCCTCATAATGAGACGAACGCATTGAACCCTCTTGATCTCATAATAGAAAACCCCTACGTTTGAACCTTCTTTAGCAACCGCCATAGGGTTATCCAATTCTTTATCTTTTTAATGTTCTTCAAGTCATAATCTATCAGAGGTGTGTACCTCAGAACCACAGATCTTTGTTTTGCTGCTTCGGGATTTAGCATTCCTTCCCCGTGAGTAAGATAATTCTCAGAATATATAGACTACTGGTTCATATAATCTCACCCCATCTCCTCTATATACCTCGTCTTGATTCTTATGGGGACTTTGAGCTGGTATGTATTGGCATCTTGTCGGCTATCCCTAAAGGTATAACTGGCAAAGTCACCCTCCTAATCCTCTTCCATTATTGGAAGGGATATTTCATACATCCTGCTATTCCTACACCCACTTGATATTCTCAGCTTATAATGCTGAATAACCTCATTGATATCTAGAACCTTTGAGTAGTTAACCTCTCATTATCTCCAATACCGTTCCAACCATCCTGGGGATGTTCTGGAATGTAACATCACCATATATGCTAGACTTACTCTAGCTATTTTTCCTGATTTAAACTCTTTTCATATTCCTTAGTACGATGTATCTAAGATAATCAACTATAACCATTGAAATAACTTGAATGCTTATCTCTGGTAGATTATATCTAACCCAATATCTTCACATATAAGCACAACATTATGCTTATTCTTTAAACCTCGTCAAGTAATATTTCACTCGCCTTGTACGAATATTCTACTATCTTCCAATATGACATACATCTAAATGTCACAGTCGACATCCTTGATATCCTCACGAATGTAGTATTTGATACTACTAAATCCTTCCAACATCCACGACTACTACCTTGTTATTATGTGATATAGTAACATGTTTTATAATCCACTCCTGTATAACAATATAGTGGATGATATTATCCACCAAAAACTCAACTTCTTGTTGTCGCAAATATATTTTCTCAATTCATTTATCTTGTACCATATACATGTTGTGGTTTTGACACCACACTTTTTAGACTCTCTAACCCTAGTTCGACTTGATCCTCGAGCTCCACTCACAAATTCCACAGTGAGAGATGCCACCCTAAGTTCCTAGTGGATATGTTTAACGTCTGCTATAGGAACTCTTATCTTCATTATTTCTGTATTCATACGGACTATGAACTAAAAGTTCTCTTATGCACCCTTTTTTTTGTTGTTATGCTTCGCCATTACATGGTCCTAGTACGTATATACAAACGAGGAGCTACTCCTTGAGATACACACATAGTACCAAGTCCAGAGCACATTTTCCTTGGTGAGACGTTCATTGGGCATTTACCTTATTCATATTCCACACTTTGGGCTACTGAAAGTGTCCATTCAACTTCTCTGTTTTTTGAAATGTTGTTTACAACAACTTTCAACCTCCCCTTGTATCACACTATCGTGTGAGTACATTACTATGTTCCCTGCTATTGTCCAGTCTTCTATTTGACGCCCTTTTGCTCCGAGAGGAGACACGATGTGTTCCATTCCCTTAACTTCATGATGGGCATGCATTTGCCCAACCTCATTAAGCGAATCCACGTGACTACATTCTCATCTTACTCATGTATACCCTCTCATCTTTATTGCACACCTCATGAACGTCAACCTCCTTACGAATGCAACATATGCATAATTTTATAATCCGTAATTTATGGATCTGCGTCGTTATACGCCATTCATCCTCTAGCTTATATAACATAAAAAGTATTTCAAAATATGGTGGAAACAAAATGTTGATATAATAAAGTGTAGAGTGAATGTGGTGTTAAATATAATAGAATGGAAAATATAATTATGTATGTGTTATAAAAACCATTGAAGGAATAACGAGACTTAGATTATGATTATAAAAGGTTATTATATGAATAATAAATAAATGATGAAGAACGTGTGTGTGTATGTAATTAATGTTAAAGTATATATATAAAAATATGAGATAAAGTTCAATATATATAAGTGTATTAAAGGACAGGTATAAATGTGATGGGCATGTAAAAGAATGAGGATAGCAATATACCTAGGCAAATTCTACCAAGTGAATGTAATCTGCCCATTGAGATTGCTTATTCCAGACATAATTTCGTAGCATATTCTCAATAATTCGATTGGTATGTTCAGAATGCCCATTCGTCAGAGGGTGATAGGCCGTACTCATGGCAAGCTTGGTTTATATAGTGCTGAAGAAGTCCTTCCAGAAAGCACTAACAAATTTAGGATCACGATCCGAAATAATGGTGCGTAGCATCCCATGGAGTCAAAAAATCTCCTTAAAGAAAAAGGTGTCGTATCCAAGGCAGTGTCGGTGGTGCGGCATGACAAGAAATGCGCCATTGTAGAAAGCTTGTCAACTACTACCATCAAGGCGTCAAATCCTCGAAGTGTTCATGGAAGACCTGCAATGAAGTCCATGGTAATGACTTCCCATTTTGCATTGGGGACGTCAAGAGGTTCCAGGGTGCCTGGCGTTCTTAACTGCTCTGCTTTTGTCTGCTAGCAAAGTTGGCACTGCCTAATGTAGCGGGCAATATGCTTGTTCATACCAGACCAAAAGTAACTGGATCTTATCTTGAAATATGTTTTCATGAATTCAGCGTGACCCGCAAATAGGACTATTGTGTGTGTGTACTATTGTGTGTGTACTATTGTGTGTGTTCTAACTTCTCATACTATTGTGTGTGACCTTCTAACTTCTGATGATTTGGGTACACACAACTTATCACGGTAATATAAAAGATTACCGTCTTTCTTATAATGCTTGAATGTTTCCCTCTCCTTATTTGACCTGGCCTCTTTAGAAAGGCTGCCCCACACTTCGCTGAACTCAGAATTCGTTGGAAGAGATTGCTCAATAGTCTTTCCAAATTCACTTGCAAGAGTGGAAATAGCATTGCAATGGGTACGCGTCGTCAACGGATGCCGAGACAAGGCATCAGCAACAACATTATGTTTGTCAGGTTTATACAAAACCTCAAAGTTATATTCTTCCAAAAATTCTATCCACCTGCGTTGCCGGAGATTGAGATTAGCCTGTGTAAAGATATATTAGAGACTTTGGTGATCTATGTCTAGTTGGAACCGCCATCCAAGAAGATAATGTCTCTAGATGCGCAAGGCACGCACGACCGCAAGCAATTCTTGGTCATGAGTAGGATATCTTTGTTCCGCATCATTCATTTTCTTAGAGTCATAGGCTATGACTTGTCCCTCTTGCATCAAAACAGCTCCAGTTGCTATCTTACTGGCATCAGTCGCAACGGCCTTATCCTTATGAGGATCAGGTAAGGTAAGGACTAGTGCCGACGTTAAGGCATCCTTCAGCTGTTGGAAGCCTGTTTGAACCTTGCTTTTGCAATGCGCTGCCCAATCCTTGACCTTCTCATGTTTTGTGAGGTCAGTAAGGGGTGCTGCAATGTTAGCAAAATTCTTAACAAACTTGCGGTAATATCCCGCTAATCCCAAAAAGCTTCGGACTTTCGAAACATTAGTGTCACATTTAAGGATCTGAACGGGACTTGAACCCACTACCTCTGGAGTGGCAGCTGTGCATCCTAACCGAAAAGGTCACGATGATTTGGATGAAACCAAATCACACGCTTCAGACCTGATGGTCAATCATCACAATTAATAGGTGCTGGCCACTTTTTAACTGCCTCGATTTTTGCTGGGTCTGTGGCAATACCATCAGCAGAAACAATATGGTCCAAATAGTCGACCCTGGTGGTCGCAAATTTGTATTTGGAAAATTTAGCGAACAGTTGGTGGCGCCTCAACTTTTGGAGAGCTAGTCGAAGATGGCATTCGTGATCCTCCAGAGTTTACTATATATAAGAATGTCATCAAAGAAAATAATGACAAACTCGTCTAAGTAGTCTCTTAAGACATCATTCATGAGATGCATGAAGATTACCGGTGCAATGGTGAGTCCAAAAGGCATAACTGTAAACTCATAATGTCCATAACGGGTGCGGAAGGTGGACTTGTAAATATCCTCCTCCTTAAACCTTATTTGATGGTAGCCATAGCGAAGATCTATGGAAAAATACTTAGCTCCTTGCAGCTGATCCATAAGGTCATCGGCCCGCAGTAATGCATACCGATTCTTAATAGTATGCTTATTTAACTGACAGTAGTCGATACACATACGCAAAGTACCATCTTTCGTCTTAACAAACAAGATAGGAGCTCCAAAAGGTGAAACACTGGGCCGAATAAAGCCTAGCTTCAAAAGTTCCTGTAACTATTTCTTAAGTTCTGCCAACTCAGGTATGCTCATGCGGTAAGGAGCCTTGCTGGTAGGCTTGGTACCTGGTTGGAGCGCAAATTCGCACTCTACCCCCCCCGAAAGGTGGTAATTTCTGAATCTCATCTGGAAAGAGATCATGGAACTCGTGAATGAGGCTGGCTATGGTTGGCGGCAATTCTTGAATGATTGCTTCTTGCTGAGCTTCAAAGGACGCAAGCCTAACAATGCAAGCCACCTGCCTATGTCGAATGGCTTTATCCAGGCTACGAAAGGAGATGCACTGCATAATAGGACGTATTGCATTACCTGTTATAGTAACACGGGCCCCATTTGCTGCGTTGAAGGTGACGGTATGTTTCTCACAATCTATATTGGCTTTTGCTGCTGCCAGAAATTCCATCCCCACAATCAAGTCATAATTCCCAATATTCATAATTTCAGCACCCAAAGTGACGGGTGCTCCTGGTAATAGGATGTTCAAGTTAATACGACGGCCTTGGGTGTGGCGGACAGCTCCACTAGCCAATGTGACTGGTCTCGGTTTAGAATTTCAAAGGGGATAACTGTAGAGTTTTGGTAAACCTAGGGGATGCAAAGTTGTGGGTACTACCCGTATCCATAAGGATAATGAAAGGTTTGCTATCAATTTGACTCCATCAGAGATGATTTTGGGGTCGATAATCGGCCTGACCGGTCTCAATAGCAGCAAAAATGTGAGACTCGCCGTGTACATAGTAAGTCGGCTCGGGAGTTCACAAAAAGGTGTCAGCTCATCCCAATCTATCTCTGCCAGGGCTGTCTGAGTGACGTATGGGCAATCCTGCATCCGGTGGCCCGGAGGAATGTGACGGCCCCAGCTCCTATACGATGCCCCATCGTTATACAACCGGAGATCATCCCTCAAACCAAAGCATCCGCTTTCGACATGAGGAGGCCGTCCCACCTAACATCGGGCTCTTCGGTGGCCAAGAACCCGGACGGAGGAAGAATGGGCGTGTCATTCATTCCGTCTCCTGGGATCGATCTAAGCCGCGGAAGCGTAAAACACATGAGCACATGACATCAATCAACAATAACATACCCACCTCGGCGGGTGGTCCACCATATCACAAATGGCGGAGTACATCAACATAACATGGGAAAATCCTACCCGTGCTCGGACTCTTGGGGAAAGACCCGGCGACTTGGGACTCCGGATAACAATGCGCATTGAATTCATGGCAAATGGATTTGGCGGGCATAGAAACATGGTCGTTGGGTAGTCCACTCCATCCGCCCCTCTGTGCATACTTTGCAGATGGCCGAAAAGTATTGAGCCGACCATAACTGCCGGGTTCATAGCCAAAGGGGCTACCTTTGGGTTGCATCTCCCGGCCTCGATGAGGTGGGAGGAGATGGCTCTCCTCGAAGGTTCATGCCAATCACAGCGAAGCTAGAGAGAGCCAGACTGACTTGAACCCCTAGAAGATGACGCATCACCCAAGAGGTGTCGAACCCATACCCTGCCCTCACGCCAATGCTAGGGTATTAGGCCCAGCCCACAATGTTCCCTGCCGCTACGCACTGGAGGGATCAAGCGTGATCGACAAGCCCTTCCTTTGTCACCGATCTAGCTCGCCACCTGGCCCAAAGGGCTCTTATGCAGCCGCATTAATTGGGAATTAATGGGCTAAAACTATGATCATACAACTACTTGGGCTCTCGGGTCTCTACCCCCTTCCCAATACACAAGAGTGGCGCATGGAATGTCAAAACATCATCACAATGCAGAACCGAAAATAATAGAATACATCTATTCTAATCTACCAATCATACATGGTTAGGTTCCTTTGTTAGTGTCCATCATTCTTAGGTCGTAGGGGTCGCCTAAAGCTAAGAATGAATGATAAACCTACTTGAAAGAGGCCTGATAACCCTCGGTCTACCTATTGAATCAACCACCCACCCCGCATCTTGGCCGGCTCCCTCCTCCTCAAAAGCGCCCATGTCGCTGATCAGGGCCCGCTGATCTTGGATCGAAGCCGCAACCCGGGAGATCCGACTTCTCTCGCCTCGCTCAGCGGAAATGCATCCTCTGCCTGCTCAATCCGAGACTCGGGGGCTGAGAACTGAAAGGGTTTCTCTTTAGGGTTTATGCCTTTATCTCCACGCATTTAGGGCTGGTCCCTTTTTGGTCAATGGGTCATTGCCACGTGGCAAAAGGATTATATTCACATGTTGCTTTAACATGTGCAATATAATGGTTCACAAGGTCGCACCCTCGGGTACTACCCTTTACGGATCACCGTGTACATGTAAATGCGAGTCGGCATGTACTAGTGACGTCGTTATAATATACTTATTCACCGTATGTTATCTTGGAACGCCACATTCTCCCCACCTTGAATTGATGTGCCCGGCAAGATCGAGTCTCCCCACCTTGGGATCTTCCCGTCACGCAACCAACTTGATGCATATAATTTATTACTATTATACTTACACGGTTATTAGAATTACTCTAAGGTAATATTTTTAAAACATTACTAGGACATTGCATTATCCCAATAACTTATCAATTCATAACTCTATTAAAGCAAGGTACTTATTAGCCTTACTTAATCGACATTTAAGTTTATCAAGATTTAATAATTTCATATACAATTATCCTTCGAGGTACTCTTCATTCGTTGCAACACATTCCAACAAAACTCGTGTTGCAAGTCTTCGTGAATTTCGACCTCCTTGCCCCTCCTGAGCGCCTCTATTGGCGGATCGACACTACATTAATACCATTTTAATTATTAACAAAATTATGGTTATAAGGTAACCACCCATCTTAACTAAATGGATGCATGACTAATCTCCCTACAGAGGGAAGAGGATGCTTCTTCCATCGTGGGCCGTGGAGAGCCCTATAATGCCTAGGGATGACACTCATGCCTACACCTTTAGTGGCCTTTGGCGTGAAGGATGGCGCCCTCCCCGTGCATTTTGGCCTTCCCCGGTAGGCATTGACTAGAGGTGCTTTCCCTATCAATGCATTCCTGAATGACCTCTTATCTCTCGAGGGTCGCCTACTTCGTGGGACGAAGTAGACTTTTTAATCTACCTTCTACTCATCTAAAAGCGGAACCGCGGTCATGCCTACATTGACATTCCACCACGTCCCAGAGATCACCGTAGTGGTCTCATCATCGGTAACAACGCATGCAACCCATACCTAGCATAGGCTGCATGCGTAGATTAACTTGAAACCTGCATGATTTCTACTGCTCTTTTTAATGCATATGATTAACATAATTACCCTAAGGTAATATTTATGAATTAACATTATCATAGTATCGGATACATTACTTCCGATAGTACAATTATATTTACTCTAAGCTTTGCAATATTTAAGGACTTTTAGATCGCGATTATTTAAACAATAACCCTGATTTAGACTTATAGACAAGGTTTTAATTATCATACACAAGAATTAGATGTGCTTCTTATTCTCTTCCTTGGGTCCTGCATTACCCTTGGAAGTATATCCCTAAGATGCACCTAAGTATATCTGAATTCTATTTTCTATTTATATTTATAAGGACCCGAGGTCATATAGCTATACTTGGAAGGAATTGCATCCTTGCGAAGGATTAATTAACATGCTACCTCACATTACCGTTGTTATTTAACTTATTTCCCTATGCTACATATATGTACAACAATTTCTATCCAGTTATTAGGATCTATATTTAACTTATCTATAAGACACATTAAAGCTTATAATGCATGCGCACACCTTACCTAAGGCTAGAACGCATCCACCCATTGGAGCCAGGTCGAGTAATTTTGGAGATGACTTGGTCGTTGCATTGCTCCCATAGTTTTGCTCCACTTCATTGGTGTAGTTAGCTACTACGCCGGGCCTCAAGACGCTGAAGGCCTCCCCGAGCACTAAGGTATCTATCTTACGCTCTATTCGCTTCGGCCATTGCCGGAGTGAACTCTATTCTACGGGTCGGTCAATTCGATGCAAGTACGTTCAAAAAAAAATTGAGCCCTCCCACTTTCTTCGAAAAGAAAATGGTCCTGCACCCCTTCAATGACGTTGTACACAATGTCATATCTATTCTCTCCCCTTAAGAGGTTATACGCTTCTTACTTAGCACATTACTTTACTAGCCTTAGCTAACATATATAACTATCTAAGATGGATGCATATATTATGTTATCATTTATTTCAATATAGTTATGGGTTACCTACTTGGTTAGAACGATTCTAAACCACAAGGTTTTGTCATGACGACAATTCCTTTTGTCTCAAAAGACTATTTGATTACTATAATTCTTATTTTAGATGTACCTTACATGTATTATTCTTTTATATTCTAGAGATTCCCCCTTTCTTAGTTATTTAAACTCTTGGAATATTCCTACCAATCGAATTGATGCCATCGTAACAAGTTGGCCGGACTTGTTAGATTACTTCTTTTCTTTCGGTTGGATTATTCTTTTGGAGGTGCTAGATTTATACATGGTCAACAATTATCCTAGTAATGATTCCTTCTTAGCGAGGAGATCAATCTCACCAAGTGGTTTCAATACGTTGGATGACTGTTAACAATCGTGTATAATTTTAATCACTCCTATGCGTTTCCTTCCCAATCCTTGACGCTTAGCTCAATATTGGGGCAATCCTTTCAGCGAGAATATCCGGCAATGCCTTCTAATCCCAATATGGATGTTACCGTCCCTACATTTAACCTACTAGGCCCCATGGCCTTAGATCCTTTACCTTGATAGAAGCTCATCCACTCGTTGCCTGCTTGAAGTAGTAAGGTAACGTTCTTCCGAGTCTCTCGATACTTCAGTTTCCTTGACGGTGGCTCCTCTTTGATGTAGAGGTTGACTTTGTTCGTTAGAAGCCTCTCATTGCTGATGGCTTTGATGGTGTAGTTGATCACTTGAAATCTTCCATGCCGCTTTTCAAAGCCTGAAGGTGGCACCGTTGAAAAAGATCTTTCATCTTGAACTCTTTGTCTTGGCAGCTAAAGGATGACTCTGTATCCGATATTGTTTCTTCGACTCCATCGACGTCTCATACTTTGAGTCCTCTTGTTGTTATCGTGTTGCCCGTAAAGTGTTGAGGATGTTGATTGCTTCACCCCTGCAAATTGCGTGACATCTCTTCCTTTGATCTGTTACGCTATGGGAGGGAAGGAATAACAAGGGAACTATACATGCAATATAGCTTACATAATTACAATTACTACTAGAGCTATTAGGTCCCCCTTGTGCCTCCCTTCGAGTTGCACACCTACTCCTTGGCAATGTCATCGGTGTTCCTCCTGGTGCAATGGCGTTGACGATCTATATCCTCCTATTTGTACGTCATCTCGTACTCCAGGGTAACTTGTTGATATACTTGGGCCCTCCGGTGTTTCTCGGCTATGGCACAACACGCTTTGCATCACATTCTAACTAAAGGTGTGCTGGTCGTTGATGCTTCGACATTTCGGTTTGCTTCCTGATCCTGTTCTTGGGCGGTAATTGTTCCTCCTTCATGATACTTGAAGCTATTTGGAGGCGTCTCTTGAGGCTGTGCGCGATTCCTTTGGCTATACTCCTCTGGAGTTGTTCTCTTCTGCAGTTGTTCTTTGAATCGTTGATCCTTGGATTCACCAAGTTGCATGCAAGTCCGCATGCAAGTCATCGGCTCGGCTCGCCTAGTTGCTTCTCCGTGGAGCTTCCAATCTTACTTGTTTGATGCCCTCGATCACATGGCTTGGACATTGTCACGTTCCACAGTGCTATGCCATCTTCTTGTCTTGAGGTACCTTCCGGTGGCTTTGATTGTGCTCGTCAGTTTTGATCCTCCTGTTGCCTCTAGGGAGATCGTGGAAGAAGTCGGTTGCTAGCACTTCTCTAGCTTTCAGTTCCTGGCCTTTGTCCCTCTATGCATGTCGGTCTCTCTGGCAAGTAAGGCATCATAGCTCTCCTCCCCGATGGCTCCCGTTGTTCGGGATGATGGATCCTTATATATACGTGCGCCTTGACCCTTGAGTTGAAGAGGTACCTTCTTTAGATATACTCTTGTCGTTAAGGTGTCGAATGCTTCTACCTTGGGCGTTGAGGTCCCTCATGTCGGAGATGCGATCGGCTTTTTCTATTCTAATTACCGGTGGAAGTACCTGACGAAGCCGTCACCTAGTTGTTGGAGGCATATCTCCTCGTCGCGGTGCCTTTCGTAAGTGCGTCTCCATCTAATACGCGTGTCATAGCGCATCACCCTATATTACCACAAGGTGGAATTATGGTCGTCGAGATGTGCCTTCTTAGTTGGCTTGTTGATGTCGGGTCGTTCCTCCTTCTATTGTTGAGGCCACTCGTGTTATAAGTTCGTCAAGTGTTGCCGCTGCCACAAGAGGTAGTGTTGCGCCCTGATGATGTCCTGGTGCAGTGCTGATGATCTTGACATGACCGGTGTTGCTCTTGTTCTGACATTGGGTGGATGAGCGGTCTTCTACTTGAGGGCACTTCCGGAAGTGTTTGGAGTCGAAGTTTGCTTGGCCTCTGGTCGTTTCTCCCTCGTACTTGCTCTTCCATTTTGATCTTGGGCTATGGTTGTGCTTCCTTGCTTCCTCATTTGGTAGTGAAGTGAAGGAGCTTCCCTGATCTAAGCGCTTAAATGTGAAAACATGACTCTAAACTCATGTTTCTCCACTATATATGTGAACACCCGAGATATACAATAGACATATACACATTTACATTGGGCTTTTAACTCGTCCACTTTTTTTTTTTCCAAAACAACTACGAAGATCTACTTAAATGTTTATACTCCTCTAGGGTTTCCCCTCCTCCTATCGCATTTGATTCTTCGGTTTTGCTGCATCTTCTTCATTCTAGTTGACTCCGGAATTCCTTGAGATCTTTGCTACTATTGTTGAGCTTCATGTCTGCGCTCCCGAGCTCGTCATCCAAGGCGGAAGAGTGTTCGGTCGATGTGATCCCTAGAAAAAGATGCTCCTCCCATGTGTATGTCCGTCGTAAGGAATGCGGTGACCGCCAACGCCCCTATATGCAATTGTGTCGTTGCAAGGTTGCCGATGTGCGGTGCCATTGATCGGTTGATCACACCGGCCATTTGCAGCCGGGCGTTCTTGAATGTCTTCAAGCTCGAGATCATGGTCAGTAGGCGCATTGTCATTCCTCCGTGAGGTTGAATTTCCGAGTGCCCTGTTGATTGGGCTTTGCTTCATTCCGAGGTGCCTCTCCCCGTGCTTGGAAGTGTGGTCATCTCCATTGCACCTACCCTAGCTTCGGTTGCCTTTGCGTGATTTGTACCGCTGGCTAGGTCGCCTCCTCCGGCCCTTTGGGTCCTATCCATTCGAAGTCTCAAGACTCCTTGGTCGACGTAGTAAAGTCGTCCTTCCTTTGGTTTCTAGGTGTTTCGGGTCCCAATTTTTGTTCGAGCGGGAATATTCTCCTCCTTGATCTTGCCCCTAATGCTGATATAGGCCTTCAAGTTGGAGATGTTCCTTCCCTGATATGCGTCTCCTTCCCCTCATGGTCTCCTACTTTTTGGAACCGATGAAAGTTCTCCTGCTGGTGCAAGGGAGCTGGAAGCTCGTCCTGGTCAGCCTTAGGTGTGTTGTGGTTGCCTAGCTTGGTTGCTCCCTTTTGTTGACGTTGCATTACATTCGCTTGAGCTCTTTGGGCTGCAAGGTCGCGGGTTGTCTTCCCTCCGGTTTCTATACGCTCTGTGTCGCCATGACTTTCTCCTCGATGAAAGATTATCCCCTCGACCTTAGTCTGTGATGCCAAGGTGGCATCGATGTCTAACGATCTTCCTACTCCCCGTATTTTGCTGCCTTGCTCTTCCATTTGAAACTCATGCGCCGAGTTGGTGAAGGCGTCGAGATCCTCTTTTCGATGTGACCGTGGACGTGGTAGCCAGGGAGGTTGACATCTAGAAAATTCTTGATGCCGTTGGTTACCAAATATTCTTCCCATTTGATGAAGATTGATGATAGGCCGGTGGTGTCTGTTCTACTCGCGTTTGTCGGTTGAGGTGTTTGTCATTGTGCTTCCCTCTCTTGGTCCCTTTTCGGTCTCCTCTCCTTATGCCTGCAGACATCGGCTGGGACCTTGATGTCTTCAAGAAGTTCGCTCTAGCTCTTCACGTGGCTCGGCCCAGACTTCCAAAGCAACTTCAGATATTCTAGAGTCTAAGGGTCCACTTGAAGGGCTCTCCTACAACATTTTGGGCTCTATAAGCAAGCAAGATGGCTCGGCAAAGACATCGAGACATATCTATAATCTCCAAGTCTATGGACATTAGGGACGTGTGGTATGGCATGAAATGAGGGTTGTTTTGCAAAACCTCCATGATGTTTGAGGCATACTCTAAGGTCCTAGCAAAGTTGGTTTGGGGAGTCCAACTCTACACATGGAGTGACTTGGGCAGCTCTAGACTCTAGCTCCTTTCTAGGTATCCCGGCAATAGGGAGTGTCAATGTGGTGGTCAGATAGGTCAAACTCTATTAGAAGGACACAAAATTAGGTTAAGGTTTATGCCTTTGGCATGAGCAGAGGTGATGTACCAACAGTTGGACTTGGGTTGCTATGCTGAGGTCTAGATGACTATAACAAAGGGGTGTTCTTGGGCACTTCTATGTCGGAGTAAGGCATCAGCTTTGAGCCGAGAGCAATACTTGTGAGGTACTAATGGGGTATGCTTCTATTTACAAACAAACCACAGTTTGGAAAAACAATTCAAGGGTTTGAGCAATTTTGATCATTTTGAGCTGGGGTTTGACATTTATAGCCTAATTTGAGGTCATAAATGGATTCTAGACTGTCTAACGGTCCTATTGCAACAAATTTCAGGCGATTTGGAGCTCTGTAGCTCAAGTTATGGGGTTTGAAAAATTGGACCCCTCTAAGCATGCGCGAGAGCATAGTTAGGTTGGGACCTAAGTGGCCTCTGGCGCACCCTTGGAGGTGTTGGTCTATTTATGTCTAAACTTATCCAATTTACACAATTTAACATGCCTTTTCCACTAATTTAAGCATTCTAAGCAAGATTCTATCATTACTTTTACAATTTGAGTAAGTTTTGATCAAATTCCGAGGTCACTTCTAGGGGACCCCTCTAAGCGTGCGCGAGGAGGGTGTTAGGTCATGACCTAACTATGCCCTGGCGCACCCTTAGAGGTGTTGCTCCAAAATGACTTCTACTTAATGTTTGTCTGTGTTTTAACATACAAATTTAGCTAATTCGAGCTTTTTAAATGGGATTTCATCTTTTATTTTACAATTTTGGGGCTCCTAAGGCCGAGTTCTAGGGTTCATATGGGGTGACCCCTCTAAGCATGCGCGAGAGCCCAGTTAGGTCTGGACCTAACATGCTCCTGGCGCATCCTTGGAGGTGTCGGCCAAAAAGTGTCTAAAATTTGCTAGACTTTCTTAGGTGACTTTTCTTCTATCTATTTCATCTTAAATATGTTCTCTAATTATCCTAATTCTAGATAATTACTAACTCTATTCCTGGGAAAAAAATTTCCCACTATTCGAGGTTTGTGCTTGGGCTTTTATCTCCAAGACTAAATGTCTAGATTAGTTAGTTCCTATAGGAATACGGTCAGTGCTCGATTTTGGTCTGCCAAGATCAAGGCTCGATACCATTAGACGGCCCCAGCTCCTATAACGATGCCCCGATCAGATACAAACCGGAGATCATCCCTCAAACTAGCATCGCTTTCGTGACATGAGGGCGTCCACCTAACATCGGGCTCTTGTTGGTGGTTAAGAACCCGGCGGGAAGAATGGGCGTGTCATTCATCCCGTCTCCCCTGGAGATCGATCTAGGCTGGGCGTAAACACACATGAGCACATGACATCAATCAACAATAACATACCCACCTCGGAAGGGTGGTCCACCATATCACGATGGCTGCAACAACACATCCAGTACATCAACATAACATGGGAAAATCCTACCCGCACTCGGACTCTTGGGGAAAGCCCGGCGGCTTGGGTCTCCGGATAACAATCGCATGTAATTCATGGCAAATGGATTTGGCCGGCATAGAAACATGGTCGTTGGGTAGTCCACTCCATCCGCCCCCTCATGTGCATACTTTGCGGATAGGCTGAAAAGTATTGGAGCCTGACCGTAGCCTGCCGGGTTCATAGCCAAAGGGCTACTACTGGGTTGCATCTCCCCAGCCCCGATGAGGCAGGAGGAGATCACTCTCCTCCAGAAGGTTCATGCCAATCACAATGTAGCCAGAGAGCCACTGCTCGTCAGATATCACGACTTGAACCCCTAGAAGATGACGCATCACCCAAGAGGTGTCGAGCCCATACCCTGCCCTCACGCAGTGCCAGGGTATTAGGCCTAGCCCACAATGTTCCCCGGCCGTCGCTACGCACCAGAGGGATCAACTGTGATCAGACAAGCCCTTCCTTGTCAGCCGGTCTAGCTCCGCCACCCACAGCCAGGCGGGCTCTTATGCACAGGCCGCATTAATTGGGAATTAATGGGCTAAAACTATGATCATACAACTACTTGGGCTCTGGGTCTCTACCCCCCTTCCCAATACACAAGAGTGGCGCATAGAATGTCAAAACATCATCACAACAGAACTGAAAATAATAGAATACATCTATTCTAATCTATCTAATCATACATGGTTAGGTTCCTTTGTTAGTGTCCATCATTCTTAGACTGTAGGGGTCGCCTAAAGCTAAGAATGAATGCTAAACCCACTTGAAAGAGGCACGATAACTTTCGGATCTACCTATTGAATCAACCACCCACCCGCATCTTGGCCGGCTCCCACTCCTCTGAAAGCGTCCATGCTGCTGATCTCGGGTCTGCTGATCTTGGATCGAGCTGCAACCTGGGAGATCCGACTTCTCTGCTTCCGTTCAGGCGGAAATGCATCCTCTGCTGCTCCAATCCGAGACTTCGGGGGAGAACCGAAAGGGTTTTCCTTTTTAGGGTTTATGCCCCTTTATCTCCACGCATTTAGGGCGGTACCTTTTTGGTCAATGGGTCATTGCCACGTGGCAAAAAGGGATTATATTCACATGTTGCTTTAACATGTGCAATATAATGGTTCACAAGGTCGTACCCTAGGGTACTACCCTTTACGGTCGCCGTGTACATGTCGTCTGAGTCGACATGTACTAGTGACGTGTCAGTATAATATACGTATTCATACCGTATGTTATGCTGGAACGTCACAAGGAAGCAACGGAAATAGGCCTTATATCGTCGTAGTTGGTCTCGAGCCTCTCGTGGAATAGATTGGAGGATCTGCTGCACCGCGATATTTGGGCCACCTGACTTATCCGGAACATTGAAGCTGACTTTCTTTTCTGACTTCTGATAAGGAGCTGCTGAGGAGGGCCCGGACTAGGAGAGCGGGCCTTATATGGTACATATGGCTTGGCTTGGCTCGCATTTTGGAGGTCGCTGGTACGGGGTCTTTGGTGTGTCATCCTCCAAACTCAAAGCTTTTGCTTCAGCCTCTGCTATAGTTTTGGGGTCAATTGTATTTAAAGTGGGTGACAATCAACATAGCCCTCGACTGCACGGTGTTTGATCCTTGGGACATAAAGTCTGAGGCGCATGAATTCATCGGTATATGCTGCGCTGCTCCAATCGATAAAATGTTTGTATCTACTTGCAGCGATATGCCCGAGGAACATAGTGTGACTTAAAGGCCTTGGCAAAGAGTTTGAATTTACAATGTCCTATATTCAACCCATGCGATCGCGCACACCCTTTCCACCAAATTCGTGCAGACTTAGTAAGATTGGTGGTAGCTACTTTGCCAATGTCCTTCTCCGTCATACTGTAAGATTTGCCAAATTCTCGCATCTCGTCTAGCCACGATTCTGCGTCCACACCAGAACAGGAAGCATCAAAAAATTGAGCAAGTCTGTGGTTGTTCCAGATGCTAGTAATAGCAAAATCCATCGTCTTTTGATAATCCTTCTTTTTGGAGATAGCATGGTCCTGCTCTGAGGCGACAGAATCCGAAGAGTCATCAAAATCGGATGAGTCGGAACTGTTGTCAGAGGATGAAGAATGGCGGCGAAGTTTAGATCGTGGTGGCATGGGGTATCGGCGAGCTACGCCATCTGGCGCTTGATGATAAGCAATTCTTGTTCAGGCGTAAGGCAGGCTTGGTTCCACGGATATCGCCCACGGAGGGGGACATGCACCGTCTAAAATATCAATAAAAGCGGGATAAGCACAATATGTTCACACGATTATAATACGATCACAAATAAGGAAGGATTTGACATTTAAAGTAGAACAGAAAGTTACATTCTAAAATAAGACCCAAATGGCCAATATAATTGAAATTGTGTCTTATACAAGATGGTTATACAGGTCTATATTCTATTGGTTGCCCAAAGGGATGCAGTATCATATCCAGATAGTCCTTTCTCACTGAGCGCACTAAGTTATATTTACGCCAAGCCTAGATAATGATATCCTGATATGCCAGGGTTGGATTTATGATTAAGAGATTAAACAAGTCGTTCATCGCCCCGTAAAGTTCCCACAGATGATCATCAATGTCGAGGAATGCTTCCACATTGGTGGACTCCCAGTAGGACCAACCCCTCTATATCTTATGTTGTAAGTTGTGGATGGTGTTGTCTTGAAGGAGTGTAATAATTTCCCACCCATTAGTGGAGTGCACTGGCAAGGTTGTCCTATAATAATTTTCCATTCATTAGTGGAGTGCAATGGCAAGGTTGTCCCTGTAACAGGCGGCATGGAAGATGTGCAATTAATGACTTAGACATTACGTAGAAGTGATTAGCAAGGAACAAGACAATTAATACAAGAACTATAGTTGGTATTAAGAAATCGGCATAGAAATGCCTATATGAATAATACATATAATAATGGCCTAAGGCCAGATAGTACGAGCCAAAAAAATATGCGTAGGAACTAGGTCATGCATCCCGATCCATCTCCGTAGGGGGTTCTGGTAGTTGTCGCTGGCGAAGCAAAGCGACATCGAGGCTGATAGTGATGGCAGCTACCGATGCCACCCCGGGAGAGAAGGCTGCGGCCACAAGCATCTTCATGCTCATCCAGATGGCAATATCGTAGCCTAGAGCAGCAAGTGCTAAATCCCGATTCACGAGCACAGCAGCATGAAGATTGTAGGGGAGCTTTCTATGCCTGGCCATCGCGGACAAAGCCTTTAGTGCCCAAACGGATGCCTCGGCCTCTGGAGCGCGCACTCTGGGAAAGAATAAAACTTGGCCTTATCGGAAAGCTGAGAGGAAGAATCTTGTTAGATGATTCTTCAAGACTGCTACCTCCGAAATTGTGGAGATTGCCACTTCTACCTCAAGATTTATTGTAACCTGCTCCTCATACATTTCATCCTTCTCCTCTTTGAGATGCTCCTTGTTATCATAGAGATTTTCCCCTTCATCGTCTTTCTCCATAGGCACCACCACACCATTGATGTTAGGGACTTGTGGACCCATGGCAGCAAAAGCATCTTCAGGTGGGGGACAAGGAGGGTCTTGTAGCATGAGGTGCCGCAACTCTAATAAGGTTTCCACAGGTTTTCCACAGGTTCAAGATCTTCTCGATGGAACCTGAGCAACTGCTGAATCTGGGATGGGTACTCAGGGGGTGAAAAATTGATGAAATCACCTTGATAGACTCAGCTAGCTCGTACAAAATATGCTCTTTCTTGATACCTCGGGAATCGGCGATAACATGGTATGCCCACAAGATATCGTCGAGCAACAGATACTCTTGATTGTTGAGAAGGATCGTCGGAAGCCCATCTAGTCCGGCGAGTTTATGGCCCTGAATCCGAGGCACGGGCATTTCGGTGGATAATTGCTTCCAACGGTTAAAATCCGTATGGCTAATCCGCTCCTCTTCTTCGGGGTCATCAGGAATAGGCACCTTGCCTTTTTCCAATGGAGTAGAGTCAGCCTCTACGTATTGGTCCATCAGAATAGCCAAGGCAAAGCGGACCTCAAAATAGATTTGCTGACGACCAAGATAAAGAATGGGAGCGTGTTTGGCCCGTCGTTGGATGCCGCAAAGAGTATCCTCTGCATGTCGATCGTCGCCTAGCATCTGCATGAGTATATCCCTGTGAAGATATAGCTAAAGAGGGTTGCCATAAGGTCGACATTTGGGGACCATTTCTTAGGTATAAAACTCCAAGTAGTCTGCATAATCGGGGTGAGCCTCCATATTCATTATGAGATCCACCTGCTGCAACAAATAAGGGTGGAGAAGCTCGAATGGGATCTGAGAGTCCCAATGCTCTCCATCCTGGTACCACTGGTGGCGCTTGGCATAATCCATAGCAGTTTGGCAGAAGGAGGAGGAGCAAAAGTGTGGAAGGCTAAGCAACAATGAAACCCTAAACTTTTGTCAGGGAATATTCCTTGGGGTTCCTTTACTTTATCATCATTATTATTATATTGTTCTCTCGTTTTTTCTTTTTTGTTTTTTTTGGGAACTCGAGTTGTGTTTGGTTTGCATGAAGGAGACAGGCAGTGATACACATGGCTAATAATATACAACCCCGTATTAACACAAAAACTTAAGTACAAAAGATACGATGACATTACAAAATGGGGGATCTAATTACGATCCCCACGAATCCGGCGTGCCAAAGCCAAATCCTTTGGCATAATGGTCACGCGCTTAGCGTGTATGACACAAAGGTTGGCGTCGCCGAAGAGGGCGACGAGGTAATCCTCGGCAGCTTCCTGCAAGGCGAGAATAGCATGGGTCTGGAACCGCTTGTGGAGCAATTTCTCGGACGAGCTGCTAAAAAGGTAACTTCCGCAAAGGAGCTCCATCAACTTTTGATCATAGGATCTCCCACAAGGCCACTGCATTCGGTGCGAACTGTGGGTCTTTCTCGGCCAGGTGGGGATACAAGGGGAAAGATGTCGAGCCCGGACTAGTATCTCTCGACGGCGTGTCCCCTTCTCCTTTGCTATCCACCTATTGCTTGGAACTGGTTTTATCTTTGGGGCCCCAAAAGCGGCGTAGGATAGTGCTCAACCTTCCGTTGTATAGTGCGGTTGGCGGGTTCCTCGGCGGTCTTCCTTGCCCGCTCTCTCGCTAGCCATGTCGCTTCCCTTCGGTGTCTTTGCTCGTGTGGCGTATCTCTGTGAGCCTCGAATCTCCGCAAGATATCTTTGAATGGGACGCCATATCAAGCTCAATCGCGCCAGAGTCCTTTGAGTGAGGGGAGGCGGTATATCCTCCCAAATAAAAATTTGAGCCTCCTCATCGTAATAATATGGGGGCAACGTAAAATTATTCCCCCGTTTGATGGCTCTTCCTCTTCCTAAGTAGAGATATTCTCTCCCTCGAACAATGGAATCCCTGTTCGCAATCTGCCGGGCATCTTCCTTTTGTGCCATGGCCATAACTCTTTCCGCTTCCTGGTGAGCATCAACAAGAGTAGCATCTTCGGGCAAGTCCGGAGGGTAGTAATGAACAGGGTTAAAACTTGATCTTTTTGTTCCACGAGGGTGTATTTCTCCCCTTCAGCATTGAGTTTTAGCAAAAATTGCTCAGTGAAGTGAAATATAGGATAAGGAATTCGGTCTCCCTCCACAAACCGCTAGACCAACTGCTCTAGAAGGAGCTCGACCTTGGCAAGCTATCCGGCATGTCGCCAATTTGACGGCCGAGTTCTGCAAAGAGCTGAGAAACGTTGCACGAGGAATAACTTTTTGTTCCCTTGGTGCGGGTCATAGCTTAACAGAACTGGAGTACTAGGCCAAGCAGGGGTGAAGGCTTAAGGTACTACTGGGGGCCTACTATGGCGGAGTCTAGTCCAGGGAAAGGGCTATGGCTTAGTACGAGCTATTCCGTTGGCTATGGGTAGTGAGGTCATTTGTAGGCACGGCTAAATACAAAAAGGAACAATAAAACCTCGAACTTAAAAACGCCCGTCACTTTTAATGCCCTTCCCTTTTTTTTTTTAAACGGTCAACACGCGGTCAAAATCGACGCACTCGGTATTTTTCAAGTTTAGAATCGCAAAAGAAAATCGACATTTGGTCAAGTGCGCCGATTTAGGGTTTTAGGCCATTTGGTGATGCTAGTGACTCGGCTAAAAGGTGTCCTAAGCTAATTTGGGGGTCCCCGACGCATGGAACAAGAATTTTTCCAATTCGAGCTTCCTAGAGAAAGTTATGGCCTCTGGAAAAGAGAGACCATTTTCTGCCAAAGCTCGATACAGTCCTACCTTCATACCTTCAAATTTTCCCTCTCAACCAACACTGTTACCACAGATTTGACCATCAATCATTATAATTACAGGATTCTAAGGAATTTTCCTATGTTAGAGTCCCCAACTATTTAACGTTCTATCGAGTTAGGACATGGCCAGTGCAATGATCTGGTCCACCAAAATCATGCTCTGATACCATTGTGACGCTCTCCGGCTCTATACAATGCTCTCATCGTACAGATATGGGAAATCCCGTCTTCCATGGCGACTATACCACCATAAAAAGGCCCTCCGTCGGACTCGGGCCACTTGTGATGGGCAAGTGTCCGGGTGAAGGACACGGAGGTGTCATTCGTCCCATGCCTTCTATGGGAATCCTATATAGCGGAAGCGTACATACAAGGTTAACACCTGGCAACAATGCAAATAATCATATACCACCTCGAAGGGTGGCCCCATCATCATCCATAAGAACACCACATAACACCAACATGACAAAGGAAAAACACCATAAATAAAGGCTCTAACCCAAGCTCAGACTCATGGGGGTCGACTGAGAGTCAAGGCCTCCGGATAACAGCAGACAGAGGTATAACATGGCGTTGGCTGGCATAGAACAATGGCTAGGGTAGTGCACTCCATCCGCCCCTCCTGTGCACACTTTGCTGATAGGCTGAAACATGCTATGGCGTGGTTGTAGCCTTCCGAAAACGCAATCCCATGGAATCACCCAATGGGACTACTCGGGTTACATCTCCCCGGTCCGATGAGGCAGGTCAGAGAGGCATCCCCTCCCCGAGTATGATGAGTCCACGAGTGTGGTAGAGAACCAGTGCCACATCAGTGACCCCCGCATTCATACCCGACTTACTCCCCGAAATCTAAAGGCGGGCTCACCTGCCCGTTCGAGGAAGGCACATCCCGGAAGGCACGTCCCCTGCGACCCAGGGAGTGTCAGATCCATACCCGGCCCTCTCTGTGACCGGCTATAAGCCTAGCACACTGTAGGAGTCCTGTAGCCGCGTTAGGCAGGACCCCACCCCCGATTCGTCATTATACTCGTTATTTGGTGCTGAATCACATCATAGCATCCACAACCAGGTGGGTTCTTGTGCACAGGCCGCATTTATTGGGTTCTAAGAGGTTCTAGCTAGGAGCATCACTAAATCTAGATAGCTTTTAGGTATCTACCCCCTTGATCCCATACAACACAGGAGGAACAGAAAGAGAAAACAGAATCAGATACAGACATCCACCATCATCATAAGTAGATCATAGAATAGAACCTAGTCATCCATCTACTCAAACAAGGGTTAGAATAGCACACAACTACCTAAAGACTGACCTGTGTCTTGGCTGGACCCATTGTCTCGAAGAACATCCATAGAACTGGTCAGGTGTTAGGTTGCAAGAACTCCTTCCTCCCTCAGCCCTTCCCAAACTCAAATTTGGGGCAGAATTGGGCTGGGAGCTCAACAAGTAAACTTCTACAGTTCTTGAGTAAACACTCATTTTATGGGGAAATAAAACTCGTTTCCACTAACGCTGGTAGCAAGACCCCCGTTCCCCAATGTCTATTCCCCAATACAAGGACATATGAAGTTAGGCTACACTTAGAGACCACCTTTGGAAAACCTCTCCAACAAGTTTCCTATGGAAATCGTTTTAAGAACACAGTTCAGCCCGAGCCAAACCTTAACCCTAAATGCATATGCAGTAGGGTTCGCAGCGGGAGAGGGACGATGAACAAATTCAACGCCCCCAGACGGAACACCCCTAAGGAACGCCGGGCTCGACGAGCAGAACGTAAGCGAGCTCGGACTGGACTGGACTCCCTTCATATATCGGACAAACCTCATGTAACCCACAATGTTTCTGGCAAGAAGTTGCGCAAGCTTCAAAGGAAATGGCGCTTGGTACGTACCCTTTCCTTTGTTGCATATCATGCTGTGAAGCTCAACAAAAAGGAATGGACTTCCGATCCTTGACAGTGCTTAAATCTATTTCAACCAGTGATTGTGTGCTATCCAGGCTCAAAAGCAAGTATTGGAGAGTGGCTTGGTGAGCATGGAGGATATTGAAATGTTATCAGCTGACAAACGTAAGCGTTTCTATTTCTATATTGATTGTGTTATGTGTTGTTCGATTGTTAAATTGTTTTTGACTAGATGGTGTGTGTTGTCCTTATAGCTTCTGAGGATATAGCTGAAGGAAGCGCACCAAAAACGGAAGGCAGGTTTCGAGTGAAGAAGCATTTGAAACTGAAGTTAAAAAAGAAATCAAAGAAAGGTACCTTTTTCTAGTTTTATACAGCAACTAAGTAAATTAGCTATCAGTTTTATGTAGAAATTGTTGTTGTCTCATGGACTGGATTTCAATCAAGTATCCTCTTTTTGGATGGAATGGATACCTCTTTTCATCCCGTGCTTGTTCCTGAATATGTTTGCTGTTTTGGAAGAGTACGCATCTTTGTACAACTGATGAGTAATAATATCAGATTGAGTTTGTGTTGGTGAAGGTATGAATGTGTCAGAAATATGGGGAATACGTTGCTGATGAATTCAGATAGATGTAGCATTCTGCACTAAATATTACATAATACAAAAATGGTGGTATGCATAATGTAGAACATCCAAGGGCTGTTTCATTTCAGGGTTGTGCTAAGTAGGCAAACATATCAGGCATTAGTCAGGCCAAATATGAGGATTGCCTTAGGGTGTATGTAGTTCGTGGTAAACATGCAATTATGCTAATTTCGTAATTTATGCTTTATAAATGATGAAAAATTTCTGCAAAATGCGAGACGAGTATAATTAAATGCAACATTCTGTCCCCCACTCCTGCAATTTCTAGCGATTTAATATTTGTTTTTGGGCAAACAATTGGTGGCCCCTCAATAATTTCCATCAGAGCATAGACACTCCATTCTTGTCTGCTATTTTTAGGTTTATAGCAGTCTTCTTTTCATACATTTTATGTTATAGTTGTCATTGTATCATATGAGAGAATTTGCTTGTTTCTCTAATAGTAAAGAGCTGTTAGTGTCTAGCGTTCTAATCAATGTTATATGTTTTTACAGGAAAAGCCGTTGGGGATGTCATGATGGAATAGTTTTCTGATGATGCGTTTGCTGTGCAATGCTAAGTTCTAGAAACAAATTTTGAATGTTGTCTTTGGCTGAAAATTGCAACTTTTTTCAAACTAGATATTACAATATTGAAAGGAGGGCATATCAATTAGTTGCAACGTTTTTACTGATCATTGTTTGCCAAGGGTTCTTTCTTGGATACCTGGAGTGTGCTATGTTTCCCGTTATGCATTCTGCACATTCTCTTATTTTTCTTTGGCTGCTGATTAAACAGCCCAAAAATTGGACATAATGCTGATTTTTCTGAAGCATTTTTTATATTCTATTGTTGCATGTCCCAGTTGAGAAGGGCCAACTTTTCTTGATCTGTGCATGCTTTTCCTTTTTGTTGGTCTTTCATTTCTGTTATGGTATTTCAAAGGCATGAAGGCACAAGCATAGATGAATTCGAGGCAGGGAGGCAGTTAGGTTTGTTATGGTGGTGCTGTAGATGAAACAGAATGGAAGAGACATTCCTGAAGTACGTGCAGGGCCCCCTTATTGATAATTATAATTTGGAACCCAAGTGGTGAGTTAGCTTGTTGAATTCAAGGGAAATGTGCTTTAAACCAGCGCTGTAAATATCGGCCACCATAATTTGGAACCCAAGTGGTGAGTTAGCTTGTTGAATTTAAGGGAAATGTGCTTTAAACCAGCACTGTAAATATCAGCCACCATCACGATTATACAAGTGTAAACACATTGTGGTAAAAAATGTTGTTTTAACCATGGTTATAAGGGGATATTTACCTGGATATTAGAGATAAGGAGCTTCATTGCAAAAAATCCAAGTGCTCCTTTAGAAATTTGAGAAACCTTGCGGTCACATTGATTTATATTGTTAAATCAAAATCTCTGCACTAAAACCAACGGTTAAAGCTAGTAGGTTTCCCAATGACTTTCATTCGTTTTTTCCATGTGATTCGTTTTTTCCATGTACTATAGCGTTTGGTTCATCTTTCATTGCACGCCATCGATGTGGGGAATATTCTTGGCATTGTACCAGATCGAAGGCCCACATCATTTACAACTAAATTCAGACAAACTTTTCCAATGGTGCACCTTGACCTCAATGGTCTAAAACCACCATATCATTAAACCAGAGAATTTACATAAGCCTTGGTAGGCGAAACAGCATGCACAACAAGTCCGCACCGCCGGACCTGGGAAAATCAGCCTGGGCCGAGTTATTGGAATCGGAATTCGGCTTTTGAATTAGAACTGGCATTTGATCTATATACCCTGGCGCCACTAAAAGCCAATCCCATGCTCGATTGTAACCGCCAATTTCTTTGCCGGCGCATGAATTCCTTCATGAGGCTAATCGAGACGATTCGATCGCCCATGCAAAAAGGGCATATTTGCACATCAAAATCTTGAGGATCTTTCCTTCGGGGAAGTCAATGATCCCGCACGCTTTTTTCTTTCTTAATGCCTCCCTCTTCTAACTCTAATGCTTTGTTTTCGGCGAGAGTGAGTCTTCTACCTTTGAATAGGAAATTGATCTTTGAAGCAGAAAGATCATCGAGCAACTATTAGATTCAATTTAGGGGGAGGCTTTGTGGTCCCGCTTTCCTTTTTCATCAAATGTCTCTCGATTCATGCGGTTTATGCGACGGATTGGAAAACCTTCTCCTTGCCCACATGCCCCATTCTTTGGGGATCTATGTCGAAAGCTTGCTTTCGCTGCTTGACAAACATCGGGCCTTTCTTGAATACCGTAATGCGCTTTCAAGCTTAAGCCTAAGCCCTCCGGTGAACCTAGGAATTCTAAGAAAGTCAACCATGCTCACCAACATCCTCCATCGCCCTCAGTGGTATTTTACTGGGGAGAAAGGGAGGCCCGGTTCGCGTGCGCAGAACCGTCGGCTGGCCTCCCTCTCCCGTGACCAAGCCCTCTGACACACACACGGGGCGGGCCAGCCAAAGAATTGGCTCGTGCCTTCCAAATTTGGCTTTTCGCAATCTAGCCTTTGCAAAAAAGATCCATGCAAAAGGGAGTTCCAAACCACCCAAAATAGCATAAAACACTCAAGCTCCTCCCACATGGCAAATTATACCCTTTTTTATACAATACCATACGAAAATCATAGTCCAAACCACTGCCTGAAACCCCTCCCCCAACCCAAAACGAAATTAGCACACTATATAGGTTTCCCAATGACTTTCATTGTTTGCCAAGGGTTGTGTCTTGGATACCTGGAGTGTGCTATGTTTCCCGTTATACATTCAAGACATTCTCTTATTTTTCTTTGGTCGGGCGATTAAACGGCCCAAAAATGGACATAATGTTGATTTTCACGAAACATTTTTATATTACGTTGTTGCATGTTCCAGTTGAGAAGGGCCAATTTTTCTTGATCTGTGCGTGCTTTCCCTTTTTGTTGGTCTTTTATTTCTGTTAAGGCATGAAGGCACAAGCATAGATGAATTCGAGGCAGGGAGGCAGTTGTTAGGTTTGTTATAGTGGTGCTGTAGATGAAACAGAATGGAAGAGACATTCCTGAAGGTACCTGCAGGGCCCTCTTATCGATAATTATAATTTGGAACCCAAATGGTGACTTAGCTTGTTGAATTTAAGGGAAATGTGCTTTAACCAGCACTGTAAATATCAGCCACTATCGTGATTATACAAGTGTAAACACAAATTGTGGTAAAAAATGTTGTTTTAACCATGGTTATAAGGGGATATTTACCTGGATATAGAGATAAGGAGCTTCATTGCAAAAAATCCAAGCGCTCCTTTAGAAATTTGAGAAACCTTGCAGTCACATTGTTTGATATTGTTAATCAAAATCTCTGCGCCAAAACCAACGGTTAAAGCTAGTAGGTTTCCCAATGACCTTCAGTTGGCTATTTTTTTTTTTTTTTTTTTTTTTTTTTTTTTTTTGTCAAAATGTTCGTGGCCGTCAAACGTGGTTTTTTTTTTTTTTTTTTTTTTTTTTTTTTTGCCATGGTTGTGCTTGGGCAACCAGATTTGCATGCCAAAACTACCTAAAAGTCCTATTTTGCCTCTACGCTTGGCAGAATCGGCCTCCTTGAAGGCCTCCCTGCCATATTTCCTTCGAATCTCTTGGAGGCTGGCAACATGGTGCTGTTTTTTGGATGGTAGCTATGAGTTTGTATTTCCTGCAGGGTTTCCATGGGTTAAAATGGTGCAAATGATGGTCCGCGTGGCGGGTGACCTCTCGTGTAATTTGTAAGCTTTCTTGATGAAGCGACTGGCTAGAGGCTGGAGGCCTGGGAAGGGTTCGGTTGATGAGGAGGGAAGGGCTCTTGAAAGTAGTAGTGCTGGAGCTGCCAGGAGAAGTCCAGTGCCTTTTATGAGTGGCCTGAATTTGCTTGGTGTTGTAGATTGTCCCCAGGTTGGTTCTTATCCGCTTTTCCACCGTAATGCTTACGTAGAAGTGCCTTCTGAGGAGCTACATCTGTCTGCAGAAAGAGCCCAGCATAATCTGAATGTGCTTGTTGAGTCCTGTAATGTTGTTGTGCCAACAATGAAGAGAGGTAGGCCGCACAAGGATGTTGGAATTGTTATCTGTGACGAGCCTGCCGAGTTGACCTCCTGGCAACTCGGGATCTTGTCAATACTTGAGGTTAGATCTAGGTTGATATGAAAACTTGAACCAACTATGTTGGTGAAGAATTTAATCTTCCAAAAATAATGGAGAATGATTCCCTTCTTCCTTCCTATTATAAAGCAATTACATTTTTCTGCTCGAGTGTAATATCTTCCTTAAAAATTATATTGGCATGACACGTTGCGATTTAGGCATTTATGGCAGATTAGGCATTTATGGCAGACATTAATACACTTTGCATTTATTGCGGCCATTAATACGCTTTGAATTTATTGCGAATTATCAAAGCACGACATGTGTGCACTTTGCATTTATTGCGGCCATTAATACGCTTTGCATTTATTGCGGCCATTAATACGCTTTGCATTTATTGCGAATTATTAAAGCACGACATGTGTGCACTTTGCATTTATTGTGGCTATTAATACCCTTTGCATTTATTGCGGCCATTAATCGCTTTGCATTTATTGCGACCCATTAGTACGCTTTTGCATTTATTAGGATTATCAAAGCACGACATGTGTGCACTTTGCATTTATTTGCCATTAATGTCACGCTTTGCATTTATTGCGAATTATCAAAGCACGACATGTGTGCACTTTGCATTTATTATGCCATTGGCAAATTTGTTAGAAGATATCAATCCCAATATATATAGAATCTTAATGATATCCATTTTAGGATAATTATGGATATGAAATATATATCGAATGATATTAATAATTACATGCGAGTTGTAATATAGGCACTTGGCATAAATATAGCCCTAGATTAGTCATGTGTGTCCATCATCCAACAAAACTCCATCTTATAAATAGAAGGCCTTCTTATTGTCTCGACGCATTGAGAGCACTTAAAGAGCTATTGTGAGCGCCTCTCTTCTGCTTCACTAATTGCATGCAAGGTAAATATTCTCCCATTTTGTTACATTGCTAAAGCTTGGATTGTTTAATATGAAACTAGTATTTTTCTTTCATCCTTAATCTTGGCGTAATGCGTATGTGGATTCTATCGTTGTGTGAAATTGTAGCTTAACGTTTGAGTTGATTTGCAATTATATTTTGATTTGCGAGAGATGGAGCGGATGAAAAAAAGACTACATTATTGAGCTAAATCTAGATGATTTTTTATGGATGGTGGATGCGCCTTTGGTAACTCACCACCTTTGTGTCGAGAGATTTGTGTTGGAGTTCCTTTTGGATTTATTTAAGTAATTTATATTATTAGCAAAAAATATCATTCTAGTGATGATGAGGCATCTTACGCAAAATGATAATTCTACTTGATGTTTGATGTCTGTGAACACATGAACCTTCAATAACAAAAGTATTGACCAACTTTTTAAAAGACTAAACTAAATATTGTACTTTGTAATTTCTAAATTAGAGTTAGAATGTAAGATCTTACGAAGTTGCTTCACATCGGCGTTGGGGAAACTCCAGGCAGAGGCAAATGTTCCGTTTTAAAATGCCAACTTGCCGTCCAAGATGGCAAAGTGACGGAACACCTTAAGCATTAAAAATACCGCTTTTAGGAATATTGCCGACACCTCAATCGAGGAACCGCACTTACTACCGGTTAGCATATATCCATTCATTGTAGCAATAAAGTTTGTCCCTGTTATTGTACCAACAAGTTTCGCCCATTTCCATTTGCAAAAAATTTAATGCAAGAAGGGAAGCAAGAAAGAAAAAGGAGGGAAGCAAGAAAGAAACCTTTTTCCTTCAACGAATTTCTACGCTCTCGCATTGTGCGGGTCTAATCTGCCCGAATCCGAGGGAAACAAAAGACCTTTTACTTCAACGAATTTTCTGCGGTGTGCGGGATGGGGAATCGGTTTGATGAAGGTATACCTTAGGTGCGGCGTTGGGGAAACTCCGGCCGTCTCGGGCGGACGCTTCAGCCCAATGTATACAATGGGAGGGCGGTTCTTATTTCTTGCAAAGAGCTTGGGCTTAGGCTTAAGCATTTTGGAATCATGGCTTACTTGTGCTCTTCCACTTCCAAGATATGGCTAAATCCAGCAGAGTCAGGGTGCCCATGGAAATCTGTTTCTTCATAATATGAGCAATTAGCATTGGATTTTCGGTTTTAGCATTAGGTTTTCGGTTTTCTATCGGGATACTATGCATGAAGATTCTAAGCAACTCCAGCTTTTGCCACGATCCGCCAAGCAATAGCGAAAAAGACCGGGAACTTGTAATATTGTGATGGATCGAGCAAATTAGGTATCAAATGCATGGAGGTATGCAATGTCTGATAAATCGTCTCTGGTGGTTTATGTGAGGTGAATCAATTAATTTTTCTAGTGCATAAGGAAGAATGTATTTCTGCATACACATGTAAACCGGATAAATACAGGGGGTGAATCTGATGAAGGAATCAAGAACTTCCGTTGTTATTTGTAGGTCTGTAAGCTTTTGCATTGCATATTCGACATGATTTCTTACTTTTGCTTTGTTTGACTTGGAGTTCCATACTCTTATGCATGTTCCGCACAGCTTTGCTAATAAAAAATAGGGTGTCTTGGGACTTTCAGTTCCTTATGAAGGAATAGATGAAGTTACTTATTGTGGGGTTAGCCTAAGTGCGTGTAAAGCGGTTTGTTATTTTAAGCCATATTTCTTTAACATACATGCATCTCATATGGAGTTCCATTTTGTTGTGAGCATCCTTAAAGGATTATTTGTATTGTATGTCTCTCCGATGTCACCTCACCAATGGAAGATTTATGAGCATCAAGTAAGAACAAAAAAAAAAACAAGGGGGTCTCAAGGCATGTCCGGTATCTTGTAGCATTTTGAATTTGGTTTTAATATATTATAGCATTAGTATTGGATGCTTGGTTGAAAGTGGTAATGAATAGGTTGTAATAAGCTTTAAATTCTCTTTGTCTTTGTGAAAGGGGATCCGATTGTGAGTTTTGCTTGCAGGAACGATCCGATTCAAGATAAAAAATTCCGATTGGATGAGGAAACTACAGGAAAATTTCCGATAGGGGCCAAAAGGTTTCCCCAACGCTGCTTCACATCAATCTAGAATCACTTGGCCATTGCATAAGAGAATGTTGGACGTTAACTGGGGTCCAACTTCACAGTTTTGAAAAAGAGAAATGTTCGCGGCGGCCTTGGCCGCCGCGATAAATTTCTTGTATATATAACTAATATCCAACAATTGTAATATAGTTAAAAAGAAATACATCCTTAATGCATTTATTCAAAAACCAAAGCTAATATTCAGCTTCTAGAAAACTCCAAAGTCAGCCACGATCCTGAACAGTACCACTGCCACTGGCCCGAGCACCACCTTGCTCAATCACTGCATGCACTCAAAGGGGTTAGTCCTCGTGACTAAGTGGGGATCCCATAGCTGCCTCTGCATGCATAAAACATCTTGGAAGTCTTGAACAACAAACATAAACAACGACACAAGAACCTATGGTGCAATGCCAGACAATGACAACAAAGAGAACAACATAACATCAATAGCAAAGAACATAACCAAAGTACCTAAACCATCATAAACAAACTCCGAGACAATGGGTAGCTCGGCCGACCTACATCTGCCCCGGATTAGCGGGGATAACTTCGGCCGGCTTACATTCCAAGCCTGGCGAGGTGGTGGGGGGTAAAACCTCATTATCGATACCATCTCAGCCCATCGCCCGCAATGGAGGACCTCTTACCATGGGAGTTCACAAGAGTTGACTGACATAGCAATCCCAGCCAGGAGAACTAACGCCCGGTGTCACAGAGCACAAATACAAGAAGATAGAACAAGTTATGGCGGAACAACCCAGGCCACCGAACCTGGAAGTCCGACCCCGGAGGTTCCAAGTACATACATAATATCAAGAACGACAGTGGAACAATTCAAAGACCATGACGTGTGTTCATTAGAGAATTTACTATAATGTGCCTAGATCATACTCTTAGCCCTCGTCGAGGTTGCCCATATAACCCAACCATGCCGAAGTAGCTAGATCGATGATGAAAACCATGATGACAACTCAAATGTTGATGTAGCATGCTCAAACCCCCTGTAAGGTCGATGCAGTACTCGCTTCACCATATTATTCACTTAAGCTCCCTTAGGTATGGTTTCAAGGCTTTAATATTTAAAATTCCACTTCTTACCTAATGAATTAATTGCGCATTCAGTTTGGCCTCCAACTTATGCTTTTCCCTGCTTAAAATCCATGGGGTCCCTCGACCAAGAATCGCACGGAACTTCCGTCAAGCAGCTCCCAGGCAAGCCCCATCTCTTCTTACTACTCATAATTATTCTCCCCAATCTTCATGTTCGGATCTTTTCTGCGGGCTAAATCCTTCCTTTGCCTTAAGCCAAAAATGCAAGCCAACTATATCCTTGGTTATTTAGCTTTGTAATTTAATAGGCAAACAATTTGACAAGACAACAAAGTGAACTCCAAATATAAACAACAAAGAAAATAGAACCGAAACCCAAAAGATTACAGAAAGCGAAAATCTGAGACTTGGCCTCTTTGGGGCTTTGGATCACATCGATCCTCCCTATACTAGTGACCCACAACTAAATCGACATGTTCTAGGCTCAAATCGACCCATTCCGTGTCGTTTCCAAGTGTTTCGCCGATTCTTCCTGTGTGTGAGCGGTTTTGTGGCAGCTCAAAACTCGCACATATAATTTCTCTCTGTTAAACCCCAATTCGGCTCCTTAGGAGCAATTTCAACCTGATCACGGTATCAATCGGGAGGCCATTGGGTTTAGTTCGGCAGCTCTGGAAAACCCTTGATCTCCCTAATTCTTCTTTGCCGGGGACATTTCGGGTCCTTCTATGGCCCAAATCGCCCTTTTCATGAAATTCCAGCGGATCTAGGCATATGATCCCCGGCTTTGATGCAAGAATCGACACCCTTTTCCCTGCGCTCTTCTTATATTTAACTAGTTCCATCGAGAACAATCCCAATCTATCTTTCAAGCTTGCCTAAGCCTTGTAATTTACGTCATATTGCTCTATGGAACACCTCAAGTAATTCTAAGATACGCATATTCAATCTAGCCTCCACCGGGCTTTACCCGAGCCTCGGCAATTCCAACCGTGTAGCTAACGGTAAGAAATCTACCATCCAAACATCCAAAAGCATGTACAATTATTCTTGGCAGCCTATGCAACCACAACTTGAATCCACAAAATCCAAAACCCCACCTGAAAATTAGAGAGATCAAAAGCATGTACGAATTATTCTTGGCAGCCTATGCAACCACAACTTGAATCCACAAAATCCAAAACCCCACCTGAAAATTAGAGAGATCAAGCTTGAATCTTCAAGCTCTGGATTCCACAACTCTGATGCAATTCTTCCAAAAAGCGCGCCCTCAACTCCACGTCTCCAAAAAGCTTCTAAAATTCCTTTCTCAATTTGCCTCTCTAATTAATTTTTAGTTCTGCATGCATGTTCTATTTTGCATGCATGCAAACATGTATATACATACATGAGTACGTATACTGGCCCATCAAGTAGCCAGGACCGTTACATTATCCAGGAGCAAAATGACAGGGATGAGATTAAGAGAAGGAAGCAGCAAGAGAGAGATGAGAAGAGGAGGGAGAAAGAACAGAGGTAGAAAGAGAAGGAGGCCCGTGAGAAAGCGAAGAAAGAAAAAGAGGAGAAGAGATGTATGAAGAAGCAAAAGGGCCAAGAAGGTGATGAAAAGAGTAATATGCTAGATGTAAGTGTCACGGTTACAATTAGTGCCTCAGATATTTTGGAAGACCATTACTTGAGGGTATGCAGATTCCCAAACTCCGATTGCCTAGCAGGTATAATAGCAGTTGAACGTGGCTCAGAGCTAGACCACATGCATTTGCAGTGTATGTTCCGTGTTCCCATGACGGCGCCTGCGGCTGTAAACGTGCCCCTCAGGCAAGCTTTAGACTGGACTAACCATCATCCACCTAGAGGCGTGATCATGTGTAAGACATTAAAAGATACGCGCTTACACTGCTTCGAGGGAATGTTATTGTGACTGCAGACCAACTGGAGCATGGAAAGAATCTGTAAGCACTATATGGTGCTGGAGAGATCAAGCATTGTGTAGTGTTAGATACCAGGAATCTTTTTAAACTTGCTGGACACTTCGCCATGTATCATGGTAGGCGTTAGAGAACTCCGAGCTTATGTTACACGATTGCTCATATGCTCCGAACTGACAAGTTTATCCTTTCCAGTGCATGGGTGCCGCCTTGGAATTCTGCCCGCATTAGTTATCACAAAGTGGAGGCTGCTTGGAGATTAACTCTAGATCCAAACCAGCTTCTATCAAGGATGTTCGATGCATTATTTATGGCGCATAGAGGTCGGGAAGAGACGTCACAGATTCTGAGACGATGCATTAGCTTGTAAGGAATTGGACAGGCTTGACACAATGTTAGAAGAAGAAAGTAGCACTGGAGAAGGAGACGATGCAGTTGAAGTGGTAGATTACCCCACCGATGAAGAATACCATGAAGAGACGACAACTTTTATTCCTCTGATATACCCCAACCAATCTTGTTTGGAAGATTACATTCCTTTAAGAGGACCATGAATTCCAGATTGGATAGTATGATTTTTGCAATTAACATTCACTCTGTTCTATGGACTGACTAATTGAATGGGCTTCTTCTTGTAGGTCCCAGTAGGAATGACGTAGCGCGTGATGAAGTGGGAAATGGATGTCCTCCACTGCCATTCTCCACTTTCATCTTCTTGGATGCTGATTCCCAAGAGGTGGGCGCTGCTGGGAAAGACAATCTCCCCACATGAAGGACCTTTTTTTGATGTTGATTGGTTGAAGGCACAGGCTTGAAGATCTATGTGCATGCTCTCCCTTGCCTTAGGCAATATAGTTGATGTGCTGGAAGAGGTCTTTACGGCCATGGATGATCCTTAGGATGTTGTCGAGCAGTGAGATAGAAGAGTTTTTAGAGTAGAGGTGAACCATGGGCGGGCTATGCTCTTGTCCAAACTCCGCCAGCTGCAGCAGCTTGCTTCAAGGCATCTCCATACCATGAGGGCGTGATTACAGAAGAGCAAGCTTTATTCTTAATATTTTGTATATGTGTGCAGCAGAAGATCTTGTGTTGCTTCCAGTAGGTTTCCCAAGTTGGAGTTCGTGTGAACTTATGGCGTATCTGCCTATGTACAGTTCAAGTTTCTTGCATATGGAGCATAAGTCTTGTTGATATAAAGCAACGTTGTTGCTGCTTATGCTGTTATTTTATGTTATTGTAATGAAGATGCCTTTGGGTGTAAGTTATCTTGTCTTATTCTTGGTTGACACATGTACGATGGCAAATTTTTGGAATTATCAATGGTCATAGGATGCGTGGCTCACAAATAAAAAAAAATCTGATCCACGCATTATATGACCATTGATAATTCCAAAAATTTGCCATCGTATATGTGTCAACCAAGAATAAGACAAGATAACTTATGCCCAAAGGCATCTTCATTACAACAACATAAAATAACAACATAAACAGTAGCAACGCTGCTTTATATCAACAAGACGTATGCTCCATATGCAAAAAACTTGAACTGTACATAGGCAGATACGCCATAGGTTTACACGAACTCCAACGTGGAAAACCTACTGGAAGCAACACAAGATCTTCTGCTATACACATATATAAAACCATGAGACCAAGCTTGCTCTTCTGTAATCAGGTCCTCATAGTATGGGGATGCCTTGAAGCAAGTTGCTGCAACTGGCAGAGTTTAGACAAGAGCATAGCCTGCACATGGTTCACCTCTGCTTTAAAAACTCTTCTATCTCGCTGCTCGACAACAACGTGAGGATCATCCATGGCCGTGAAGGCCTCTTCCAGCACATCGACTATATTGCCTAAGGCAAGGGTGAGCATGCGCATAGATCTCGAAGCTTGTTCCTTCAACCAATCAACATCAAAAAAAGATCCTTCATGTGGCTGATTGTCTTCCCCAGCAGTGCCCACCTCTTGGAAACCAGCATCCAAGGAGATGAAAGTGGAGAATGGCGATGGAGGACATCCATTCCCCACTTCATCATGCGCTACGTCATTTCTACTGGGACCTGCAAGAAGAAGCCCATTCAGTTAATCAGTCCATGGAATAGAGAGAATGTTAATTGCGAAAATCATACTATCCAATCTGGAATCCATGGTCCTCTATGTCTAAAGGAATGTAATCTTCCAAACAAGATTGGTTGGGATGTATAGGAGGAATAAAAGATGCCGTCTATTCATGGTATTCTTCATCAGTGGAGTAATCTACTACATCAACTGCATCCTTTCTTCTCCAGTGCTACTTTCTTCTTCGAACATTGCGTCAAGCCTGTCCAATTTCTTACAAGCTAATGCATCATCCCAGAATCTGTGATGTCTCTTCCCGACCTTCTCTATGGGTTCTTGGTTCTTCCCCTAAGGGAGGCCATAAATAATGCATCGAACATCCTTGATAGAAGCGTAGTCTGGATCTAGGGTTAATCTCCAAGCAATCTCCACTCTTATAACTAATGCGGGCAGAATTCAAGGCAGCACCCACGCACTAGAAAGGATAAACTTGCCAGTTTCGAGCATATGAGCAATCGTGTAGCATAAGCTTGGAGTTCTCTAGCGCCTACCATGATACATGACGAAGTGTCCAGCACGACTAAAAAGATTCCTGTTATCTAACACTACACAATGCTTGATCCCTCTAGCACATATAGTGCATACAGATTCTTTCCATGCTCCAGTTAGTCTGCAGTCACATCTTTCATGTGGCTTCTGAAATGCAGCTTCCCTGTGTCTTTTAGACAATATCCTAACATTCCCGTGAAGCAGTGTAAACGTGTATCTTTCAATGTCTTACACATGATCACGCCTCCAGGTGGACGATGGTTAGTCCAGTCTAAAGCTTTGCCTGAGGCGCACGTTTACAGCTGCGGGCATCGTAATGGGAACAGGGAACACACACTGCAAATGCAGGTTGTCTAGCTCTGAGACACATTCAACTGCTACCATACCTGCTAGGCAATTGGAGTCTAGGAATCTGCACATCCTCAAGTAATGGTCTTCCAATATATCTGAGCCACTAATTGTAACCATGACACTCACATCTAGCACGTTACTCTTTTCATCACCTTCTTGGCCCTTTTACTTCTTCATACATCTCTTCTCCTCTTTTTCTTTCTTCGCTTTCTCAAGGGTCTCCTTCTTCTCTTTCTGCCTCTGTTCTTTCTCCATCCTCTTCTCATCTCTCTCTTGTTGCTTCCTTCTCTTAATCTCATCTCTGTCATTTTGCTCTTGGATAACAATTCCAACATCCTTGCGTGGCCTAGCTCTCTTCCTTGTTGGCACGACATTACAGGCCTCAGCAAGCACATTCAGATTATGCTGGGTTCTTTCTACAGACAAATGTAGCTCCTCAGAAGACACTTCTACGTAAGCACTACAGTGAAAAAGCGGATAAAAACCAACTTGGAGGCAATCTACAACACCATCTAGCAAATTTAGGCCACTCATAAAAGGCATCGGACTTCTCTTGGCAGCTCCAGCACTACTACTTTCAGGAGGCCTTCCCTCCTCATCAATGAACCCTTCCGAGGCCTCCAGCATCTCGCCCGTCGCTTCATCATCAAGAAAGCTTACAAATTACCCGAACTTGCCTCCATAGACCCGTCGCTGCTCGCCATTCCGCTCCACACATCTACAGGAAATACAAACTCATAGCTACCATCCAAGAAACAACACCACACGCCTAGCCTCCAAGGGATTCGGAGGAAATCTGCCAGGGAGGCCTTCAAGGAGGCCGATTTTGCCAAGCGTAGAGGCAAAATAGGCCTTTCAGACATGCCAAAACTGTATGGCATGCAAATCCGGCTGCCCATGCACAACCATGGAAAAAACAATTACCCTGTTCAACGGCCACGAACATTTTGACAAAAAAGCAATCAAGTTAACTCGAAAATTATATACGTCTCTATTATTTTTTAAGGAAAATTACTTAAATGCCTCTATATTTTGCGTATTTTATTGAAATAGCCTTTGTATTTTTTTTCCCCCTAAATGGCCCTGATTAAAATACTATTATATTATAGTGTTACTTGAAGGCTCCACTTATTTAAGAAATTACCTAAATGCCTCTCAAATATATTAAAATTATCAAAAATACCTCCCCACAAAAGTAGACATATTAACAAAAAACTTTGATACAAGATGCCCTTTTAAGAAAATTAATTACCAGACATACTTTTTGAACCAATAGAAGTGCATCCTTTTGAAAACATTCCTTATAAGATCTCATGCTGATAATGCACGACTACTAGGATGATTATTCCTAACCTCTTGGCAATTCTTACAAAGTACATCCTCAAGCTACAAATTCTCATGCTACAGATTGCTTACATCCTCAAGTACTTTATCACCTTCTCGAAAATGGCACTTACAGACTTTGCCTTCTCAATGGCAATCCATCTGGAACCTTGTTTGGTCTAAATATAATCCTCCAAAGGTAAATGTTTTACTTTGGCAGGTGATTCATCGCTCTTTGAGAGTTAATGAGATGGTTCATCGCTTTAAGCTTCGGGAGTAAGCCCACTTTGCCCAATGTGTGGCGATTGCATTGAAACATTGGAGCATTGTTTATATTTGTGTGCTTGGTGAGTAGTCTTAGGTCCCGGATGCATTCTCTTTTGGAGTATCTTTGGATAGTCAAGACTTTCTTTTGGGTATTTATCCAAATCGATTGGACTGCTTCTAAAAGGATTGCATTTCACATGGCAAAGTCTTGGCTAATATGGAGTGTATTAAGGCTAAGAAAGGTCTTTATGATAAGCATATTTCTTCTCGGTGGTACTTCAAGAAATTCGTAAGAAGTTGTATAATTGCTTTCAGATCTCCAATTGGCCTGATCGTATTAAACTTCCAATATGGAGTGATCATCTAAAAGTGATTGATGCTTCAGGGACATTTCTTACTTCTGGAAGTACTTTGTAATATTTTGAGTGTATAATATGAAGTAAAACACGTTCTTCAAAAAAAAATTCTTACAAAGTAATGGCCTCTTCTGTGGGCCACCATTGCCTGTGTGGATGCGTTTCTTCTTTAAATGCCCATGTAATATCTTCATTCAATTCATCGCCAGGACCAAGAACCACCAAATAAATTTCACTTCTACTGCTGGTAACATAATATCTTCATTCACTTCATCGCCAGATCCGAGAACCACCAAATAAATCACATTTCTAAAGGTGTTTAAATAAGAATCCAAACTATATCCATGATGGGCATAATCTTGGATACGATCTCATTACTGCAAGATTGCGTTATATGAGCACAAAGCAAATTAATGTGCCTCCTAAGGCATGCGCATGTGAGTACGTGCCTCTAGATCCACTGCACGAGGCTCATTGCCACCAATGACCTTGAAGACTGTCTCACTTGACTTTATGCATAATCATTGTAGTAGTCATGCACCACGTGAGATGTTACAAGGAATGTTTTCAAAAGGATGCACTTCTATTTGTTCACAGTGTATGTTCTAGTAATTAATTCTCTTAAAAAGGCATTGTATCAATTTTTTTTTGTTAATGTGTCTATTTCTGTGATGCGAGGGCATTTTGGTAAATGTTAATATATTTGAGGGGCATTTTTGTAATTTTGAAAATAACTAGGCACATTTAGGTAAATATGTTATGATACAGTGATATTTGTTTGACTAGGGATTTAAGGAAATAAGTGAAATACAAAGGCTATTTTAGTAAAATATGCAAAATATAGGGGCATTTAGGTAATTTTCCCTATGTTTTATGATATCGTAGAAATGCTCCCATCCTAATCGTTGTTCTTTAACAAAATAAAGAAAGGGGCCATCCAACAAAACCATTGAGTTCCAACAAAAAGTTGGGGTTGTACAAGTGGCAAGCAAAGCAAGATCCAAGGAGAGAGAAGCGAGCGAGTTGAAACCCTGATGCAAACTTTGGATACAACCATCCTGATTCTTCCTTGATTCAAACCGGCGCCAAAGAAAACATCAAATGCCAGAGTTTCCCTCCAAAATGTTAATTTTGTCTTCCTCTAGCAGAAGTCTCAACAGCTCCTTTTTTTCCATAATTAACTCTCACAAAGGTGAAGTAATCATATACAAAGTGATCTAGTTTTACAATTGGGAAGTGAGAAATAGCTTAACCTCCTCATTTTCTATACTCAAATTGGGCCTATTCATTTTCCAGATGCCCAAAACAACGCATCTAATCTAAAAAAACAAGCAAAGACCATGCTATCTTCAATCACAATACCTCCATTCGGGCAGCTCCAGAAGCACAGAACCACCATGCGTGCAAGCTCCACCCTTTCCAGACATCTCCAATTTTGACTGCTACAAATCGTGCTGTTGCACAAAAACCTTTGGACAAAAAATACCCCATCGAACGGCTTAAGTAATTATAACAAGAAAAAAAAAAAAGAGTGAAAGGATGCATCGATGGAGAAGGAGAGTGAGGAGTATCCAAGGTCATCGTCACATTCACACAATAAGCATATTTGCCCTCCGAAGAAAATTTTAAACATCAAAGTACAAGACGAAGCAACAAGGTGGATTTTGACACGTGTTTTGGAGTTTTGCAAGCGATAGGAAGTTGTCATTATGGGACTATGGGCCATTGCTTTACAAATAGGAATAAATGTCCAGTTTTATGCTACAATATGGAAACTCTTGGGCAATACTTCCCAAAACAAAGGTAAGCTATACCACGAGAAATGCATGCATAGATAGGCCAGACAACTTCCTAATATTGTCATAATCATTTGGTATGATGTTTTGCAAATGTTCATATGCATTTTGTTAAATGTCCTAAAATCTTCATATGCATTTTGTTCAAATGTCCTGAACAATAAATTTAACAAAACAAAGTGTTGTGCACAGAGGGAGAGGACGTTTGCAGATTCTCTGATGCACAATGCTCCAAAGTATGTACGGTGGGTCAAAACTGTGCATGTGCATGGAGGGTTGCCTTTCAGTGCCCCAAGAGGATTTTGCATAGTTTCTGATGCATAGTGCTCGAAACGAGGAATAAATTCCTGATTGTTTAAACTAGTTGGCTCCAAGAAAAGTAATATAAAAAGCAGATGTTATCTCCTTGTCTCACCATTTTTATTCTATTCTGTTCTATTCCTTCCACATGTCAAGCAAAAAACACGTTAGCATAGATTTCAAGGCATACTTCTTGCTATTATGCTTCCATGTCTCTAGAGGCTTCTCCCTGAAGTCGCAATCTAGCATACTTCTTTTTACCAAATATAATGGCCTAATGAAATATGGAAGAAATTTTGGCTTGAGCAACTTTAGTCTTTCCTGTTTCTTCAATTCCTAATTGAAGCGTTTGGTTGTAGCTTTGGAGTCTAGAACAAGTTCATGAAATGCATAAATATGTCCAAGATATTTTATTTGTATTGTTGAGTGTCATATCTAATCCTTCTTGCTTGTTAAACTGAACATATGCTTGAGAACATGTTCTTTATTTGAACATGTTGAAAGGCTATGTTAACTATGCATAATAAAATTATCTATTCTCACATTCTGAGCTTACAAATTTTGGATATATGTATGGATATAAGAGCATATGTTTGCAGCCCTAGGTAATAGAGTTTGAATACATGTTTGGATACATGATCATGTTTTTGCAATCCTCTTGCAAATCAAGCTAATCTATCAAACGTATCACTAAAAATATGCATAATTCACTGTCTTTTTTTAAAACAAAAAATTTCCCATTCTCATTAGGATGTTGCGATGCCAGCCAAACTGCGTTGTCTACACCAATCTTTGCAGGATTCCGTACATCCCTTGGCATATTTGTGGAAGTATATCACTTCACATAAAACTCTCCTTTCCACTTCCATTTTCTTGTTGCAGAGATTCTATCAAGTAATCTGGCATATGTGCTCATTGCCATCTTAAAAACTGTATAATCTGCATCTTCTGGCATAATAGGCCATTCATTCTCAGTCACCTTTCTCTCTACCTATCTACCTACCTGCCTACATATCTATCTAAAATCCTATCTATCTACCTATCTACCTACTTACCTATCTATCTCTCTTACATCATCTTCTTGAATCAGGCAGATGGATTGGTGAGCCACGCCAAGACAGGCTCTGTCAATGCTGCCAAATGGGAGTCATTGAGGATAAATCTCATACCCTTCAAAGTTGCCCAGCATATGATCAAATCCGGACGCGCTATGCTGAGTTGGTCAGGCCTGGCCAACCGTTACAAGTGACATTGAGCACAACATCAGTACGGGTGTTGGGATCATACCTTCAGGAGATTATGGACATGTGAGATCAACTATGTCCTCGGGCACACACTTGACATGTATATATACATTTATTTCATGATGATGTATACTTGTACAGTTTGACAACATTCTTATTACTGCCACGGTTTTCCCCTCGAAAACCCTTCGGGGTGGGGTTTTTTTAATAATAATAATAATAATAATAATAATAATAATAATAATAATAATAATAATAATAATAATAATAATAATAATAATAATAATTGTCACGCCTTCAGACCCTCAGGTCCATCAGCGAAAATGAAACAACAATGTCAGCAACGGCTCACCCTTAGGCGAGCAAATTTTCAGCCATTCTATATAAAGCTAATAACTCATTTCTAGATTTAAAGTATTCAAGAAGATATGTTCCAAGCTTCGGTGGAGATAGATCTAACAAAAGAGAAAAAGAACCACATGAGATTTGGTGATCTTCTCTGACATGAGCAAAGGCCGACCACCTCAGCAATGCATGGTCCTCATCCTCCACTTGTGCTTCTAGACAACATGGGCAAAAACGCAGCTCTCTTGCCACCCCTTGCTCTCGTAAAAGCTTTCAATTTGTAGACAATGCGAACTAAGTCTTAATCTAGCAATGAGTTTGTTTTTTTTTCGGACCGAGCTCCACCTTTAAATAAGCCTGCTCTTCATAGACTACCATAGCATTAACTTCTTGTCTATAGAAGTTTCTCTTTACTCCAAGATCATTGTTTGGCCACAGCTTCTGTAAAGCACGTTCAATCACCAAGCGACGCCAATCCAACATGCATTAATGCGGAAGATCAACAAGATCAATACCCCAAATTGTAGCCCACTCTACAAGGTGTCTATACCATTTAGCATGAATCTGCGTTCGAGACTCTCGTAAAGCTTGTTTAGGTATCCTTTCATCGTCCATGCTTTCTATCCTTTGATAGTAGGTAAGAGTCTGAAACAAGGCTTCCACCTCTAGTGGATACAATCCTGTCTCTGCTAATAACATCTCATAGGGAGTTTGGATTTTCACCCCTAACTCTTCCAACATAAACCTCTTTTGCACCTGTTCAATTTTTCCCCATTTTGCCTCGCCAAACCCGTCCCCATATTTGATGACCATAGAGCACTGTTGTTTGCACCATCACTTTAAACATAAGCCTCCGAAGAGACCAGCACCAAATATGTCGTTGTCGCCACAGACTAAAAGAGTGGTACAAAGCTCGAAGACCTCCGTTTATCCTCTTCTCTACCCCCACTGACCATTTATAATCATTGGTGAAATCAATCCCCAAGTATTTATATTGTTTTACCTGTTCCAGCATTTCACCATCAAGATACATGGCCACTGTGTCTCGAGATCCTATAACCATCACCTTTGTCTTACTTTTATTCACTTTCATGCCGGTGTCATTGCAAAATTGCTCAAGCACCTGTAGCAAACGCTGCAAACCTGTTTCAGTTCTGGAGACAAGTATAACATCATCAGCATAAAGCAAAAGCCTCAAAATGTAATCACCAACCTTCACTCCCACATTTTCCTTTACTAGCCATGCTTCAAGCTCATCAATGAAGAGACCAAAAAGCGTGGGCGACAGAGGGCACCCCTGTTTCACCCCAATATTACTCTCCACCTTCTCCAAACCATCCAGCGGAAAGGTCAGTTCCACCAACACTCTCTCATACAGTCGTGCAACTGCCTTGCGTAATGGGATTGGCACCCCCAAATTCTCCAAGCGTGTCCCTAATTTGCTACGGGACACTCTATCGAATGCCTTCGTAAAATCCACAAAGCAGCAATATAATGTGCGACCGACACCTTTAGCTCCTTCTGCCATGACGCGCAAGGTCACTAAGTGATCTACAGTAGAGTGGTCCCTTCTAAAACCTGCTTGGCTTAAAGCACGCACCCCCTGTAAGTCAGCCCAGCCTGAAATCTTTTTCTCTAATATAGCCCCAAAGAGCTTGGCCATTACACTACTAATCATAATAGTGCGGTAATTCTGAACACAAGCTGGATCCCCAGCCTTCAGGATCGTCACAATCCTGCTTATGCACCATTGGTTAGGAAAACCAGTATTAAGAGCCAAGTTAAACAACTCAGCTATTTTAGCATGCAATGTCTCCCCTCCCCATTTGAGCATCTCAATGGCGAAGCCTTCTGCATCACGAGCTTTCCCATTTGCCATCTTTTGCAAAGATATTCTCACATCCTCAGCATCAAATGTGTCAGGCACATCAACAGTCACTAAATCCATAGGAGCTGCTTCTGGCACCGTGTAGATTTCGCGAGCGAAATTCAGTAACTCATGCCTACTAAAATCACCTGCATTAGAGATTGGAGGTTTTATTATTCCAAAATTCCTTAGGAAAATGCAGAAGTTCATGTGCGAGCTTTGCTTGCCATTGTTTTTCCCAGATTGCTTCTTTTCTTTTTGTAAACTTTTTAAACTGTTTCCTAGCTTCTAGCCTTGTATGACTTTGATAAAAGGCACGTCTTGCTTGCGCGCATTCCTCATCCCACCATTGCTGATGCTTTCGAAAGTGCAAATGACCCTTAGTCCTCCCAAAGACATTGGTTGCCACTTCCGATATTGTGTTCATAAGTAATGCATTTTTAACAGACAAATCCCTTGACCATTCAATAGATTGGAGAGCATTTTCCATCTCAATTGCATAATCCCCTGCTTTCTCCCATTTACACTTCCACTTACCCGGGCAGTAATAAGTTTGCTGCGCTCCTTTTGGGTCCCATAGACCGATTGATCTCAGTGGACGATAAAAAATCATTCTTATTCTTATTCTTATTCTTAAAACTAAGTCATAGTCAATAAAAGAATCAATAGTTTCTACTGATACATTATCTAATATCAGATCACATTGGTACCCATTCCGATGCTATTTCCCCTTCAAGCTACTGCCAAAATCATTTGAAAATTACACTTGCCATCCACACATTCCCCAAATTGTTTCCTTGGTAGAACAGTAAATTTTCTTGTTGATCTCTTCCATAAGAATATTTTGTATGTTGATGCCATTCAATAACGACAACAAAGGCGAACGTTGAATTTGGTTGCCAGTATTTACATATATGATAAGTTCATTCGCGATCAGGATCTTGAATCACTCTTCCATTTTACAACCTAGATTAGAAACATCATGCAACGTACCAAAGGCATGGCAAAAGGCCTTGGGCCTTTTTGGGCCGCATGGAGCCGTTGGGCCTTTGGTCTAAAGGAAGGTATGGTCCTTTGGGACCAAAGCCCGGGGGGTTCACCTTTGTTTTCCGTACAAAACATGTGCGTGGGCGATGAAGGGGTTTTTTTGCCATTTTGAAGTACGTATACCTAAGGAGCGTCTTACGTTTTGGCGCCAGACCTGCTGTATATCCACGGTTTCAGGAGCGCTTTCGCTGCAGGTGGAGGGACTTAGAAATACGTTAAGGGGGCTTAGATGCTTTGATCAATGCCGGACAGATACGTTTAAGAGTGCTTGCATTTCCGGAGTTATGTTTTGAAATTTTTTTTCTTCAAGTTTAATGTTTAGAAGTACATTCTCTGCTTTGTCTTTTCCGCAGATTCTTTTCTTGCCGATCCCGATCTGACTTCTTTAGTTTCTGTTTCTTCGCATCTCATTGTTAGGAGTTATTTAGTTTTCCAAGTTTTATCTTTTGTTTTCTTCAAGTTTAATGTTCTCAGGCATTGCATTTCCTTCTTACTGCTCTCTTCTTTGTGGGTTTTAATCGCTTAAACCAGCTGGGTAACTTTAAATAGACGGAGCTTAGAGTCTTAAAGCGTGTTATTTGCGGGGAACAACCAATAGATCAGTCTTATCTGGACTTTTTATAGTATGATCCGAATCTTTGTGGGATTGGAATGGTTTATGCATGTGTAAACTCATTGTGCTTTTCCACGCTATTCAGTCGATGTTACAACCCGGATGGATGCGTTTCTGAGTCTTTGTACCCAGTGGTACTTCTACTGGTAGGTTATAAACGGGGTTATAAATCTCATAACCTTTTTGAACGGGAAGCTCATTGTTGCTTGTTGCTCATGTGAGCTTTTTCTCATGAATAAATTGGAAATATGGTCCTTTACATTCTCCATGTCTCCATATATCCTCTGTTAATCAGGTATATACTGAAGCACTTGAATTGAGAGATGGAGGAAAGGATTACCTTGGAAAGGGTATTTCAAGCGTTTGTCATCCAAATAATAAACTTTGTGATTATTTATATGGAATGTCATTAAAGTTCATATTATCATTTGCGGTTTGTTGCTAGCATTCACAACTATATTGCCCCAGCTCTTATTGGGAAGGTAATCAAGCTGCAATGAGGTTTAAGAAAGCTTTGGGAAGTGCAATATTTACGCTTTGTGCACATCAGAGGAAATGAGATCAAGTTGGACTTGATAACTTAATGGTTCGTGAATTAGATGGCAAAAGGGTGGTGCAAGCAAAAGGTAGGCTTTGAATAATGGTGGTTATATGAATTTGTGATGTTAGTATCTTGAAGCTTATTGTTTGATGTTCTTTTCTTTGGGTGCCAATGCCATCTTAGCGGTGTCTCTAGCCATTTGTAGAGTGGGGCAGCTATAAACAAAATTCCACTTTACCGGTATCAAACAAAATTCCTACCGGGTTAATTGCTTATCATGAACTTGGATCTATTTGTTTGAGCTTTGTTTCATTAATTTATTTTTAGATCGAGAGCGACATTTAACTAATTTACCGATTAAATATGGGCTCGATTATTAGCATAGTCCTTTGTAAATTATTTTGAATTTTATATGAAACCTATGATTTGAACTATTTTGTCATGCCAAAGATATAGCAAATCTTATGGAAACACAAAACTCGTCTGCCGATTGCACGCATTTAATGTCATCAATGGAGGTTCACATGCGAGGAAACAAGCTTGCCGATTGGTCGATGGTCTTCTTTAAAACACATTTCTTGTTTTATTTATTTATACTTTCATTTATTTGCTTGTTGAAAGATATTGCCTATTTGCTTCGAAACCCCGGGTATGCTCTTCTATGCTAAATACATAGAACATTTCTTATGGGTTTCGGATGCATAGCCTAAAAAACCTTATATTTACGTTTTTTCGCAGATTGGTCGGGTGATGTTGCTAATGGTGAGTTGCTATTCTACATCTACATGATTTGCTTTACTTTAATATTGCATTACATATGTTGATACAATTCCTTTATTTTTTATTTGTTGTAGACTTGTGGAGATCAGGGCATTTTCGCCTTCCCGGATGGTGATAACATCTTTTCATGGCTTCCATTACCATCAAGGGCAGCAAAGATCTTGTCTATGAAGGCTTATCCTATAAGCTTAGACTAAAATTTCCAAATGAATATCCTTTCAAGCCCCGGTGATCAAGTTTGACACTCCTTGTTTCCATCCCAATGTGGACCAAGTATGGAAATATTTGTTTGGACATTCTTGTTTTTTTCTCTTTGGAACTCATTATTCATCATTATAAACTAGAGCATCCTATAGTTGGTTTCTACAAAATGTTGCTCAACCCATTTTTGTTTGTGAGTTTCTGAGGATAAGTGGTCATCGCTTATGATGTGAAGCGTGCTTCTTTTCAATCTGAGCCTCCTTGGAGGTAGCATAGAAATTGGAAGATTGATTATTACTTTTCAAATGCTTGATATAAGATAACTTTTCGTGCGAGAACCTAATAATGACGACCCATTGAATAACTATCTTTGCACTATGGAGCAATCAAGAAGGTATGCCACCCGGCGTCATTCGTCATTTTTATTTGTCTATATAGAAACACTTATGCCTTGTTTCCATCCTCCAGAGTATAAGAAAGTGATGCACAAGCAATATCGCGGTGGAGGAAGATAAGTTAGAGTTCTCTCGCAATTTCTCCAATTGATGCAATTTGTTGGAAGAAATCAAGTTCATTCCATTGTTTTTGTCCTTTGATGATGCTAATGGTTTCAGATTCCTTTGATCTTTGATGCTAATAGAAACCATTACATTCGTAATACTAAGGATAATGGTGAAGAATTTTAGCTCCTAAAAGCTACTTGTACACAATCATCCATTATTTTCGGCCTTTTTCTTGCTAAGCGTGTATATCATTGGTAATATTTTCGTATCTTCAAAGAAATGCAAAGCCTCTTTGAATCTACAATTGGTTTTAAGAAGGAATACAAGCGTAAGAAGTACATTTCAAAACAACTAATGGAGAATGAGGCGGGGAATAGTTAACATAACACAAGTTGGGTTTCCTTGATATTTCTTATTTTATCTGCAGATTACGTTGATGTTTTCTTCTTCCTTTGCTTTTTGCATGTTTTGCATTTTCTCTGTTTGTTCCGATCGTCTCTACGGCTAGCAAAACTTCAAAAAGTTAAATGAATTTCAAAAGCAACGACAAAAAAAGCATAACTTTGGTGAAGCTAAATAGCCTTCAAAAAGTTAAATGAATTTCAAAAACAACGACAAAAAAAAAGCATCACTTTGGTGAAGCTAAATAGACTAGTGCAACTTCAAACCTAAACCAGATTATTCAATGTTGAGATTTTTTACCTAAGCCAGATTTTATCAATGTTGAGATTTTCTCTTTTTTTGTTGGAAGTGACCTAGATGATATGAGTTCCGTGAGAATACGAACCAAAAACTCTCATATCTACTTTTTTGTCCACTAATTGTGACATTGCGATTTGCTGTACAAGAGGGCAATTGCAAACTAAAGCGGTTAGCCCCATTACAAAGCATGAAGTGGTCATCAATAATAATGTAGTACCTACTAACCATAGATGTAATGGGTGGACCACTAGGATTCCTTTGTTGCTTCTTTAAGGAGTCTTTGTATACATGATTGTCTTCTTACTTCACGAGATAGAACTTCGGTCTTGAAATGGTGTGGAGTCGATTCGCAACTAGAATATCGGGTAAGTTTCAAGAACATCGAGTAAATTTCAAGATCATACATCGATTACATTCTTGGATTGAAAACTTTCCACGTGGCACGACCTGATTAAACCTGGTTAAATCTGAAAGCAAAATTTGGAGGTTGAATGTAAATGTAAGGTAGAGGGTAGGCTACATTAGTGATATACTTGACGTAAAAATACGGTTAAGGGTAGGGTCAATGGGGATTGGACTAGGCGTAAAAGTATGGAATCAGGTATTATTTTTCACCAACACCAGACTGTACACATAGGGGTTTCTATGGGGCGAGCATTATCTGGGGGTTTCTCCCAGGCTGAAGGCCTTACATGCCATATCCCCTTTACATAGAGGTGAACCCCCCGGGGACCAAAGGGCATGCATTCTATATAGTTGCTCAGAAACAGAGTTCAGGGGCAATTGTGAGCTTGGGTTGGGTGGTGAAATAGCTTCCAACATCATGTGTTTGTTTTAATTGTATCAGAGCAACAAGTCTCGATGGTCGATTCTTCTGCCAATGGTAACTTCGAAGAAGAGGAACTCAAGGAGAAACTGTTTGAATTGGAGAATGATAATTCACTCATGAAGGAGAAACTTGCACCTGCCAAGGTCCCCATTGCTGACTGCAAGAGCTGGATTTTTTTTCATGTACAGGTGGCGCAGGTGCAGCAGGCTCAGGGCATCCATATAGTGGCATCAAGAACTGCCAATGTCAAAATTGAAATCAACACGTATTCTGCCGTGGCTGGTGATGTGAATGAGCTTTTTGCATGGCCTTTGGACCGGCAGTGTATTTTTTTGTTTATGGTCCAAGCTAGACTAGTCTTGTCACTAGAATATCATCTTGTACTCTACTAGCTAGAATATCCCACCACCGGTCAAGGGGCCAAAGTGGAGGACATGTATAGGCTTTTAAGTTCTACCACGTCGGGGATCATCATCGTATAACCCGATAACCAACTCCCAAAACTAAACATACACTGGCCGGGTTTGAACCCACGACCAAATGCACATTTATTTTGGCATTACTAGGCCTATACCAACTCACCACACATCCGTTGGGCAAAACTTTAGCCATACATGCACACTTTGTGGCGGGGATACCTCCTAGCCTTAGGATGTCCTGGTATTTTTGTATTTTTTTTTGTTTATGGTCCAAGCTAGACTAGTCTTGTCACTAGAATATCATCTTGTACGACTAGCTAGAATATCCCACCACGGTAGGTCAAGGGGCCAAAGTAGAGGACATGTATAGGCTTTTAAGTTCTACCACGTTGGGGATCATCATCATTATAACCCGGTAACCAACTCCCAAAGCTAAACATACGGCGCCGGTTTGAACCCACGACCAAATGCACATTTATTTTGGCATTACTAGGCCTATACCAACTCACCACACATCCGTTGGGCAAAACTTTTGCCATACATGCACACTTTGTAGGCGGGGATACCTCCTAGCATTAGGATGTCATAGGTATTTTTTGTATTTTTTTTTGTTTATGGTCCAAGCTAGACTAGTCTTGTCACTAGAATATCATCTTGTACACCACGACTAGCTAGAATATCCCACCACAAGGTCAAGGGGCCAAAGTGGAGGACATGTATAGGCTTTTAAGTTCTACCACGTGGGGATCATCATCGTATAACCCGGTAACCAACTCCCAAAGCTAAACATACACTGGCCGGGTTTGAACCCCTGACCAAATGCACATTTATTTTGGCATTACTAGGCCTATACCAACTCACCCACATCCGTTGGGCAAAACTTTAGCCATACATGCACACTTTGTAGGCGGGGATACCTCCTAGCATTAGGATGTCCGCGGTATTTTTGTATTTTTTGTTTATGGTCCAAGCTAGACTAGTCTTGTCACTAGAATATCATCTTGTACCACGACTAGCTAGAATATCCCACCCGGTCAAGGGGCCAAAGTGGAGGACATGTATAGGCTTTTAAGTTCTACCACGTCGGGGATCATCATCATTATAACCCGGTAACCAACTCCCAAAGCTAAACATACATTGGCGGGTTTGAACCCACGACCAAATGCACATTTATTTTGGCATTACTAGGCCTATACCAACTCACCACACATCCGTTGGGCAAAACTTTAGCCATACATGCACACTTTGTAGGCGGGGATACCTCCTAGCCTTAGGATGTCCACCGGTATTTTTGTATTTTTTTTGTTTATGGTCCAAGCTAGACTAGTCTTGTCACTAGAATATCATCTTGTACGACTAGCTAGAATATCCACCGGTCAAGGGGCCAAAGTGGAGGACATGTATAGGCTTTTAAGTTCTACCGTCGGGGATCATCATCATTATAACCCGGTAACCAACTCCCAAAGCTAAACATACACCGGCCGGGTTTGAACCCCTGACCAAATGCACATTTATTTTGGCATTACTAGGCCTATACCAACTCACCACACATCCGTTGGGCAAAACTTTTGCCATACATGCACACTTTGTAGGCAGGATACCTCCTAGCCTTAGGATGTCACGGGTATTTTTTGTATTTTTTTTGTTTAAGGTCCAAGCTAGACTAGTCCTGTACAGAATAGCATCTTTTATAGGCTTAGCCAGAATATCCCACTGCCGGTCAAGGCAGCCAAAGTGGAGGACATGTATAGGCTTTTAAGTTCTACCACGTCGGGGATCATCATCATTATAACCCGGTAACCAACCGCCAAAGCTAAACATACAGCGGCGGGTTTGAACCCACGACCAAATGCACATTTATTTTGGCATTACTAGGCCTATACCAACTCACCACACATCCGTTGGGCAAAACTTTTGCCATACATGCACACTTTGTGGTAGGGGATACCTCCTAGCCTTAGGATGTCACGGGTATTTTTGTATTTTTTTTGTTTAAGGTCCAAGCTAGACTAGTCTTGTCACTAGAATATCATGTACAGAATAGCATCTTTTATAGGCTTAGCCAGAATATCCCACTGCCGGTCAAGGCAGCCAAAGTGGAGGACATGTATAGGCTTTTAAGTTCTACCACGTCGGGGATCATCATCGTATAACCCCAGTAACCAACTCCCAAAGCTAAACATACACTGGCCGGGTTTGAACCCCTGACCAAATGCACATTTATTTTGGCATTACTAGGCCTATACTAACTCACCACACATCCGTTGGGCAAAACTTTTGCCATACATGCACACTTTGTAGGCAGGATACCTCCTAGCCTTAGGATGTCCGCGGGTATTTTTGTATTTTTTTGTTTAAGGTCCAAGCTAGACTAGTCTTGTCACTAGAATATCATCTTTTATAGGCTTAGCTAGAATATCCCAGCTAGAATTCCCGGTCAAGGGGGCCAAAGTGGAGGACATGTATAGGCTTTTAAGTTCTACCACGTCGGGGATCATCATCGTATAACCCCAGTAACCAACTCCCAAAGCTAAACATACACTGGCCGGGTTTGAACCCCTGACCAAATGCACATTTATTTTGGCATTACTAGGCCTATACCAACTCACCACACATCCGTTGGGCAAAACTTTTGCCATACATGCACACTTTGTAGGCAGGATACCTCCTAGCCTTAGGATGTCACGGGTATTTTTGTATTTTTTTTGTTTAAGGTCCAAGCTAGACTAGTCCTGTACAGAATAGCATCTTTTATAGGCTTAGCCAGAATATCCCACTGCCGGTCAAGGCAGCCAAAGTGGAGGACATGTATAGGCTTTTAAGTTCTACCACGTCGGGGATCATCATCATTATAACCCGGTAACCAACTCCCAAAGCTAAACATACAGCGGCGGGTTTGAACCCCGACCAAATGCACATTTATTTTGGCATTACTAGGCCTATACCAACTCACCACACATCCGTTGGGCAAAACTTTTTGCCATACATGCACACTTTGTAGGCGGGGATACCTCCTAGCCTTAGGATGTCGGGTATTTTTGTATTTTTTTTGTTTAAGGTCCAAGCTAGACTAGTCCCTTGCATTGCTAGAATAGCATCTTTTATAGGCTTAGCTAGAATATCCCACTTGCATCATATCATCCCGGTCAAGGGGCCAAAGTGGAGGACATGTATAGGCTTTTAAGTTCTACCACGTCGGGGATCATCATCGATATAACCCCAAGTAACCAACTCCCAAAGCTAAACATACACCGGCGGGGTTTGAACCCCCGACCAAATGCACATTTATTTTGGCATTACTAGGCCTATACCAACTCACCACACATCCGTTGGGCAAAACTTTTGCCATACATGCACACTTTGTAGGCAGGATACCTCCTAGCCTTAGGATGTCACGGGTATTTTTGTTTTTTTGTTTAAGGTCCAAGCTAGACTAGTCCTGTACAGAATAGCATCTTTTACAGGCTTAGCCAGAATATCCCACTGCCGGTCAAGGGGCCAAAGTGGAGGACATGTATAGGCTTTTAAGTTCTACCACGTCGGGGATCATCATCATTATAACCCCAGTAACCAACTCCCAAAGCTAAACATACACTGGCCAGGGTTTGAACCCCTGACCAAATGCACATTTATTTTGGCATTACTAGGCCTATACCAACTCAACACACATCCATTGGGCAAAACTTTTTGCCATACATGCACACTTTGTAGGCGGGGATACCTCCTAGCCTTAGGATGTCACTTGGGTATTTTTGTATTTTTTTGTTTAAGGTCCAAGCTAGACTAGTCCTGTACAGAATAGCATCTTTTACAGGCTTAGCCAGAATATCCCATCCCGGTCAAGGGGCCAAAGTGGAGGACATGTATAGGCTTTTAAGTTCTACCACGTCGGGGGATCATCATCATTATAACCCAAGAACCAACTCCCAAAGCTAAACATACATTTAGGCGGGTTTGAACCCCGACCAAATGCACATTTATTTTGGCATTACTAGGCCTATACCAACTCACCACACATCCGTTGGGCAAAACTTTTGCCATACATGCACACTTTGTAGGCTAGACTGGTCTTGGGATACCTCCTAGCCTTAGGAATGTCCGCGGTATTTTTTTATTTTTTTTTATTTAAGGTCCAAGCTAGATTAGTCCTGTACAGAATAGCATCTTTTATAGGCTTAGCCAGAATATCCCACACGCGGGTCAAGGCAGCCAAAGTGGAGGACATGTATAGGCTTTTAAGTTTCTACCACGTCGGGGGGATCATCATCATTATAACCCCAAGAACCAACTCCCAAAGCTAAACATACACTTGGGCCGGGGGTTTGAACCCCCGACCAAATGCACATTTATTTTGGCATTACTAGGCCTATACCAACTCACCACACATCCGTTGGGCAAAACTTTTGCCATACATGCACACTTTGTAGGCGGGGATACCTCCTAGCCTTAGGATGTCACGGGTATTTTTGTTTTTTTTTTGTTTAAGGTCCAAGCTAGACTAGTCCTGTACAGAATAGCATCTTTTATAGGCTTAGCCAGAATATCCCACTGCCGGTCAAGGCAGCCAAAGTGGAGGACATGTATAGGCTTTTAAGTTCTACCAGCGGGGGATCATCATCATTATAACCCGGTAACCAACTCCCAAAGCTAAACATACACCGGGGGGTTTGAACCCCGACCAAATGCACATTTATTTTGGCATTACTAGGCCTATACCAACTCACCACACATCCGGTGGGCAAAACTTAGGCCATACATGCACACACTTTGTAGGCGTGATACCTCCTAGCCTTAGGATGTCAGGTGTTTTTGTATTTTTTTTGTTTAAGGTCCAAGCTAGACTAGTCTTTGTCATGTAGAATAGCATCTTTTATAGGCTTTAGGAATATTTTGCCGGTCAAGGCCAAAGTGGAGGACATGTATAGGCTTTCAAGTTCTACCACGTCGGGGATCATCATCGTATAACCCCAGTAACCAACTCCCAAAGCTATACATACACTGGCCGGGTTTGAACCCCTGACCAAATGCACATTTATTTTGGCATTACTAGGCCTATACCAACTCACCACACATCCGTTGGGCAAAACTTTTGCCATACATGCACACTTTGTAGGCAGGATACCTCCTAGCCTTAGGATGTCACGGGTATTTTTGTATTTTTTTTGTTTAAAGTCCAAGCTAGACTAGTCCTGTATAGAATAGCATCTTTTATAGGCTTAGCCAGAATATCCCACTGCCGGTCAAGGCAGCCAAAGTGGAGGACATGTATAGGCTTTTAAGTTCTACCACGTCGGGGATCATCATCGTATAACCCCAGTAACCAACTCCCAAAGCTAAACATACAGCGGCGGGTTTGAACCCCCGACCAAATGCACATTTATTTTGGCATTACTAGGCCTATACCAACTCACCACACATCCGATTGGGCAAAACTTTTGCCATACATGCACACTTTGTAGGCAGGATACCTCCTAGCCTTAGGATGTCACGGGTATTTTTTGTATTTTTTTGTTTAAGGTCCAAGCTAGACTAGTTTTGTCATAGAATAGCATCTTTTATAGGCTTAGCTAGCTAGAATATCCAAGCCGGTCAAGGGGCCAAAGTGGAGGACATGTATAGGCTTTTTTCTACCACGTCGGGGATCATCATCGTATAACCCCAGTAACCAACTCCCAAAGCTAAACATACACTGGCCGGGTTTGAACCCCTGACCAAATGCACATTTATTTTGGCATTACTAGGCCTATACCAACTCACCACACATCCGTTGGGCAAAACTTTTGCCATACATGCACACTTTGTAGGCGGGGATACCTCCTAGCCTTAGGATGTCCGCGGGTATTTTTGTATTTTTTTGTTTAAGGTCCAAGCTAGACTAGTCTTGCATATCATCTTGTATAGCATCTTTTATAGGCTTAGCGAATATCCCCATTTGCCGGTCAAGGCAGCCAAAGTGGAGGACATGTATAGGCTTTTAAGTTCTACCACGCGTGGCCCCAGCCTGGGGGATCATCATCATATAACCCCAAGAACCAACTCCCAAAGCTAAACAGTGGAGGGCGGGCGGGTTTGAACCCACGACCAAATGCACATTTATTTTGGCATTACTAGGCCTATACCAACTCACCACACATCCGTTGGGCAAAACTTTTGCCATACATGCACACTTTGTAGGCAGGATACCTCCTAGCCTTAGGATGTCCGCGTATTTTTTGTTTTTTTTTTTTTTGTTTAAGGTCCAAGCTAGACTAGTCCTGTACAGAATAGCATCTTTTATAGGCTTAGCCAGAATATCCCACTGCCGGTCAAGGCAGCCAAAGTGGAGGACATGTATAGGCTTTTAAGTTCTACCACGTCGGGGATCATCATCGTATAACCCCAGTAACCAACTCCCAAAGCTAAACATACATCGGCGGGTTTGAACCCCCGACCAAATGCACATTTATTTTGGCATTACTAGGCCTATACCAACTCACCACACATCCGTTGGGCAAAAACTTTTGCCATACATGCACACTTTGTAGGCGGGATACCTCCTAGCCTTAGGATGTCATCTGGTATTTTTTTTTTTTTTTGTTTAAGGTCCAAGCTAGACTAGTCCTTGCACTAGAATAGCATCTTTTTTATAGGCTTAGCTAGAATATCCCTTTGCCCGGTCAAGGCAGCCAAAGTGGAGGACATGTATAGGCTTTTAAGTTCTACCACGTCGGGGATCATCATCATCGATAACCCCAAGAACCAACTCCCAAAGCTAAACATACACTGGCCGGGTTTGAACCCCTGACCAAATGCACATTTATTTTGGCATTACTAGGCCTATACCAACTCACCACACATCCGTTGGGCAAAACTTTTGCCATACATGCACACTTTGTAGGCAGGATACCTCCTAGCCTTAGGATGTCACGGGTATTTTTGTATTTTTTTTGTTTAAGGTCCAAGCTAGACTAGTCTTGTCACTAGAATATCATCTTGTACCACGACTAGCTAGAATATCCCACCACGGTCAAGGGGCCAAAGTGGAGGACATGTATAGGCTTTTAAGTTCTACCACGTCGGGGATCATCATCATTATAACCCCGGTAACCAACTCCCAAAGCTAAACATACACCGGCGGGTTTGAACCCCGACCAAATGCACATTTATTTTGGCATTGCTAGGCCTATACCAACTCACCACACATCCGTTGGGCAAAACTTTTGCCATACATGCACACTTTGTAGGCGGGGATACCTCCTAGCCTTAGGATGTCGGTATTTTTTTGTATTTTTTTGTTTAAGGTCTAACCTATAGTAGTCCTGTACAGAATAGCATCTTTTATAGGCTTAGCCAGAATATCCCACTGCCGGTCAAGGCAGCCAAAGTGGAGGACATGTATAGGCTTTTAAGTTCTACCCGTCGGGGGGATCATCATCGTATAACCCTCAAGAACCAACTCCCAAAGCTAAACATACACCGGCCGGGGTTTGAACCCCCGACCAAATGCACATTTATTTTGGCATTACTAGGCCTATACCAACTCACCACACATCCGTTGGGCAAAACTTTTTGCCATACATGCACACTTTGTAGGCGGGGATACCTCCTAGCCTTAGGATGTCACGGGTATTTTTGTATTTTTTTTGTTTAAGGTCCAAGCTAGACTAGTCCTGTACAGAATAGCATCTTTTATAGGCTTAGCCAGAATATCCCACTGCCGGTCAAGGCAGCCAAAGTGGAGGACATGTATAGGCTTTTAAGTTCTACCACGTCGGGGATCATAATCGTATAACCCCAGTAACCAACTCCCAAAGCTAAACATACACTGGCCGGGTTTGAACCCTTGACCAAATGCACATTTATTTTGGCATTACTAGGCCTATACCAACTCACCACACATCCGTTGGGCAAAACTTTTGCCATACATGCACACTTTGTAGGCAGGATACCTCCTAGCCTTAGGATGTCCGCGGGTATTTTTGTATTTTTTGTTTAAGGTCCAAGCTAGACTAGTCTTGTACAGAATAGCATCTTTTATAGGCTTAGCTGTAATATCCCATCACGGTCAAGGCAGCCAAAGTGGAGAACATGTATAGGCTTTTAAGTTCTACCACGTCGGGGATCATCATCGATAACCCCAAGAACCAACTCCCAAAGCTAAACATACGGCGGGTTTGAACCCCTGACCAAATGCACATTTATTTTGGCATTACTAGGCCTATACCAACTCACCACACATCCGTTGGGCAAAACTTTTGCCATACATGCACACTTTGTAGGCAGGATACCTCCTAGCCTTAGGATGTCACGGGTATTTTTTTATTTTTTTTGTTTAAGGTCCAAGCTAGACTAGTCCTGTACAGAATAGCATCTTTTATAGGCTTAGCCAGAATATCCCACTGCCGGTCAAGGCAGCCAAAGTGGAGGACATGTATAGGCTTTTAAGTTCTACCACGTCGGGGATCATCATCGTATAACCCCAGTAACCAACTCCCAAAGCTAAACATACACTGGCCGGGTTTGAACCCCTGACCAAATGCACATTTATTTTGGCATTACTAGGCCTATACCAACTCACCACACATCCGTTGGGCAAAACTTTTGCCATACATGCACACTTTGTAGGCAGGATACCTCCTAGCCTTAGGATGTCACGGGTATTTTTGTATTTTTTTTGTTTAAGGTCCAAGCTAGACTAGTCTTGTCACTAGAATATCATCTTGTACACGACTAGCTAGAATATCCCACCACCGGTCAAGGGGCCAAAGTGGAGGACATGTATAGGCTTTTAAGTTCTACCACGTCGGGGATCATCATCGTATAACCCCAGTAACCAACTCCCAAAGCTAAACATACACTGGCCAGGTTTGAACCCCTGACCAAATGCACATTTATTTTGGCATTGCTAGGCCTATACCAACTCACCACACATCCGTTGGGCAAAACTTTAGCCATACATGCACACTTTAGCTAGAATATCCCACCATTGGTCAAGGGGCCAAAGTGGAGGACATGTATAGGCTTTTAAGTTCTACCACGTGGGGGATCATCATCATCGATAACCCTTGGTAACCAACTCCCAAAGCTAAACATACACCGGCGGGTTTGAACCCCCGACCAAATGCACATTTATTTTGGCATTACTAGGCCTATACCAACTCACCACACATCCGTTGGGCAAAACTTTTGCCATACACTGCACACTTTGTAGGCGGGGATACCTCCTAGCCTTAGGATGTCACAGGTATTTTTGTATTTTTTGTTTATGGTCCAAGCTAGACTAGTCTTGTCACTAGAATATCATCTTGTACACGACTAGCTAGAATATCCCCTTGCCGGTCAAGGGGCCAAAGTGGAGGACATGTATAGGCTTTTAAGTTCTACCACGCGCCGGGGATCATCATCGTTATAACCCCAAGAACCAACTCCCAAAGCTAAACATACACTGGCCGGGTTTGAACCCCTGACCAAATGCACATTTATTTTGGCATTACTAGGCCTATACCAACTCACCACACATCCGTTGGGCAAAACTTTTGCCATACATGCACACTTTGTAGACAGGATACCTCCTAGCCTTAGGATGTCACGTGTATTTTTGTATTTTTTTTGTTTAAGGTCCAAGCTAGACTAGTCCTGTACAGAATAGCATCTTTTATAGGCTTAGCCAGATTGGGAGCGTGATCGTATCGCTGAATGGAATCAATCGACTCAAAAACCATAGAAACAGTTCGAGTCTTCGCCGCCCGAGTTTTAAAGAAAGGATTCCAGCTCAGTAAAAATAATATTGAGAAATCTAAAAAGCTCATGGATGGGGTCCATTATTGGGTGCAGACAAAGATTGATCTTCAAGTTGCCAATCTTTATTTTAGCGAGCTCTGTAAAATGGAAGAGAAAGTAGAAGAGAAAGGGTTGTCCCTCATGGAAGCAATTAACACTCAACGAGGCCTCAAGATTTCTATGAAAGAGGCGAGTGGTTTTTGATAGAAACCAATGGGTTCTACCATGGACTCTGGGACATTCAAATGTCCACACATAGATCATGCAAATAATGCACTTGTTGGTGACAAAGAGCCGAAGAAATCTTATCAAGCACGCAGGAAGCGACTAATGTGAGAGAATGAGTGTTTTATATGATATTCAACTAACAATAAGTTCTATGAATGTCCTACTTATCTCAAGAAGTGAAAAGGGATGCTAAAGCAACTAAGTCTGTCTTAAGTAAGGGACTTAGAAAGATGATAAAAGTAAAAAAGTAGCTTCTGTTCGTGGAGATGGCGAAGGTGTCTACTCTCTGGGCAAAATTAGATACGGATTCTGTCGAGAATAGTAGTCTCTTACAATTTTGGGCCACTATCCAAGATAAAAGAGTACATGTCCTATTCGATCCGGGCAGTGACTTTGATTCAATCTTTACTAGGTTGATAAAGGAACTAAAATTAACTTGTGTTCCTTTATGAAGCGATGTAGAATTGTCTTATGCTTTCTTGAATGTCCCCCTTCATTCATGGTCAAGGATATCGAATTTCACCTCGCATGGATATATCTGTAAGTGTTCTTTTATAGTTTTCGACCTTGGAGTTATGGGAGTTATAGTTTCAATAGGGAATTGAATATTTGGGTCATATTGATTGCACTGAGAGTCTTAAAGTGGATCCCAATAAGGTACAAACAATCGCGGATTGGCCAATACCTACTTTAGTTGCTGTATAATTCCTTTTTGGGCTTATGCAGCTACTATAGGATTCCATGGTTAATCCTCCAATTCTGCATTTGCCAAGGTTTAGTCTACCTTATTCTTATGTCTTGATGCAAGTGGTATGGTTTTGGGCGCAGTTATGATGCAGGATAGTCATCCTATTGCTTATGAAAACTGGAAGTTTTCTGACATGGAAAATAAATATAGTACTTATGATAAAGAATTTCTGGCCATGATTCATGCTTTGAAACTGCGGCGATACTATCTTTTAGGATCAATGGTTCATATTTTGACTGACCATCAAAACATTAAGCACATTTTCCACAGAAAAAGTTATCGGAAAGGCAATTGAAATGGGTTGCTTTTATGCAAGAATATGATTTCTCGATGGATTATCATCCCCCCAGAGAAAATGTTGTCGCAGATGCTTTACGCCAACATTATGCGCTTTGTTCTTTCTCTACAGTACAATCCAACCATGATGGCGTTTATGCCACCGACCATGATTATTCCAACTGCAAATAAATCATCTAAGTTGCGGCAGCCAATGGTTTTTAAGGAAGGAGACCTGGTATGGATGAGGATCCATAAAAGTCACTTTGAAAAAGATGCACACAAGAAAGACCTTACGTTGACACCCCGTTTCCATGGACCATTCAAGTTATTAAAATGGTCAATGAGAATGCATATCAATTGCGATTGCCTCAAGGTTGGGAAACACATGATGTAGTGAATGTTTCATTCCAAAAAGCTTATCAAGGTGAGGACTTACCTTAACTTCGGAGGTTAATTGAGCCATAGTTGATTGATGATTCTAAAGTTCTAGAACCAGAAAGAATTTTGGCGGATAAATCCATTAGTGGTTCAAGACAGTGGAGGATGCTTCTTGGGTATGTGGCAATATTTTAGAAGCCTATATATTATCTAAGAGTATAAAGATTGGAAGGCAAGGGAAGCCGAGGGATAATCACTACATTTGATACCAATATATTATTTTTACGTTGAGAACCTAAAACATCAGTAGAATTCAGTGTAAAATGAAAGGAAAGAATTATAAGGATGGGAAAAATTACCTTAACGTATCCTCAATGATCATCCCCAATATAAAGAGTTAAAAATCAGAAAAATACGCAAGACCTATATTAAGAAATGAGACAATAAAAAATGAGAAAAATATAAGCATGGAGCTGCTTATTTTCGTATCAAAGTGACTAAAACATGAATGCCCCTTACTAAAAGCACAGAAGAGATAGTTCGTGGCCTTTTCTTTGTCTCATTCTACACATGAATGAACTGTCAAAACCTGAAAATTTCTATTAGACATGACAATTTACAAAAGTTTATGATGTTTATTACGCTCACTTTGCGCTCATGAGGCAAGATCAAGTTGGGTATGATTTTACTATTGCTTGTACTTTCTCTGCAAGTATGGACTAGCTTAGAGTAAACACATCATCATTTTTATTGCTAAACAACATGCCCACAGCTTGAAAGGGTGCCTTCTTTCTGCCACACTTTCCGAAATGCATAGTTACACAAAATTTCTTATGCTCTATTGTAACTTCTGGAATGGTCTTAGTCTGTTCTTCTAGTTTATTGAATAGCTAAACAAAGAAAAATAGCAAGCATATTATTAACATAGGCTTTAATCTGGAATAGCCTGACACAACTGCTCATAGTTGTGATTTGATATAGATCTTGCGTCCCATTTCTACATATATGAAAAGAAGACTAGCATCAGAAATACATCTATTACCATGTTAATCATTGAAGCAAACTCACCAGTTGGCTGAGATTATGGCCAAATCTTTCCACTATTACGTACGACTAGTATATTCTTACGTGTTTTAAATCTTAGACTTTCCCGTTCGATTGTTCTCCACGCAATATAGCTCTAGAAGCTGAACAAAATGGGCTCTAGTAATTGAATCAAAACCAATAGAATCTTATCTAAATGCCATAAAAAAGTCCTGTAGCAGCAGCAGATCAATGAAGTGAAGTGTCACAACCACTAGCTGTTGCAGATTTGGGCATGAAAATTCCGTGTACTGATAAAGATCTATGGATTTACTGGCGATAGATTAAACAAAGATTGAAATATAGACAATGAATAAAAATACTAGTCAAATAACTAAATCCAAATAAAATACAAGATGAAATATACGCAATGAAAATTCTAGTCAAATAACTAAATGCAATCCTTAAGGCCAAAGCTCATCATCTAATTAGGCTATCTGAGCAAGAGAACTTGTCAAGAAGAACTTAGTTTTGGAAAGGAAAAAGGAATTTCAATAGAATAGAATAGAATAGGTTTTTTATCGTCCACTGAGACCAATCGGCCTATGGGACCCAGAAGGAGCGCAGCAAACTTATTACTGTCCAGGTTAAAAAACCCCCGCCCCGAAGGGTTTTCGAGGGAAAAACCGTGGCAGTAATAAGAATGCTGTCAAACTGTACAAGTATACATCATCGTGAAATAAATGTGTATGTACATGTCAAGCGCGTGCCGAGGACATAGGCCGATCTCGCATGTCCATGACCTCCTCGAAGGTATGACCCTAGCATCCGCACGGATGGCGTGCTCAATGTCACATGTAGCGGGCGGCCGGGCGACCAACTCAAAGATAGCGCGTCCGATTTGATCATATGCCGGGCAACTTTGAAGGGTATGAGATTCATCCTCATGACTCCCATTTGGCAAAGATTGACAGAGCACAATCCCGACGGGCTCACCAATCCATCCGGCCTGTCTCAATTCGAAGATGATGTGCCCCTACAATGCGAATGGAGGCAATGAGTCTCCGCGTCTTTTCATGGAAGGAAGGAAGGAAGGAAGGTACTTTTATCGCCCACGGAGACCAATCGGTCTATGGGACCCAATATAGAAAACGCAAGAAGCGGATTACCGCCCGGATTAAAACCCCGCCCGGAAGGTTTCGAGGGAAAACCGTGGCAAAGAATCAGCGCCGACAAACCGTGGCTAATCATATAAAATGCGTAAAACATCCCAATATATACAAAGCCATGCACCACCCCCGTAGTGCCTAGTCACGGACAGCCAAAGGGGGCAAATGTGACCTCGCAGGGTCCGGGGCACCTCCCGGATGTATGACCCTGTGGCACGATCTTGTGGTGTTCATCATCAGCAAATGCAAGGGCACGTCCGCCGCATAAGGGGAGCGTGATCCGCCCGGATCCGACCAACACCGGGCAACTCGAAAGTGTGAGACTCATCCTCAATGGCACCCGCTTGACAAAGACCGACAGCCCCTCGCCCCGCGGGGCTCCCCCAATCCACCGCCTGCCTCATGCGCGAAGATGGTGGGCACTGCGGCGAATGGAGGCAATGAGTCCGCGCTTTTTTTGGGCACCGGGAACGCAGTAGAGCTGTGGCCCCGCTAACACGGGTTGATGTGCTCCTTGTAATGGGCCATTTTGACCGCTCTAGAGCAATGGGGTCCCGTGAGCTTGCCAAGGAAACAAGCATCTAGGTACTCCCCGCAGTCGCCACGATCGTCACGGCGCTTCACCAGACGACTGCGGTTCCCCGCGACGCTCCATCCGGGCGAACCATCGATCTCTCTTACCCCTCCAAAGTGCCCTAAGCCGCCAAGGGACTCATGGCCACGGTGTAAGCCAAAGGGAGCCCGAGCATCACCCATAGTAACCACTTTCAAAATAGACGATGTGTCTATCAAGGGTGGCTCAAGGGCAAGAATCCAGTTTCCGCAGCAGACCGATAGGGGACCGGAAGGTTTCACCCCTGCGCCGGCCAAAATGCCTTCGCGACCTGCCCAAGTCATTCCAGTCGCCAAAGAGACGACCGGGCCCCAAACCTCGACCCCGCATTTATGGACAGTTCGACCGGTGCGCCCTCGAATGTGATGTGATCGATGGCCCCAATCATATAGCTCACTGGGTGACTTGTTCCGCGATGGCATAAAGCGCGCTCACCATGTCACCCGCGAAGCGGATAGACGCCTCCCGCCAGAGCTTAGGAGGGGAACTCCACCCCTAGGTACTTGTAGGTGGGCGGACGCCCACAGCCGCCCCCGATATGTGAGTGTGGAGGCATGGGGTGACGTGGAAGAGGATATGAGAACCACCCCGGTCTTGGCCGATTGACGGCATGTTCAGAGCCCCGACAAAATGTGTCTAGGGCATCCGTGAGACCGCGATAGCTTCTCGGGGGTGGGGCAAGAGCCAACATCGTCCCCAGATAGATGAGCCGGGCGGATGACCCGGTGCAAAAGCCGATGCCATCCCCCATGCTCGCAGAAGCTGTGGCTCTAACCGACAATGTAGAGGCCAAAAGTGTTGGCGAGAGGGGGGCACCGGACTCGATACTATCGGTGAATGCTTATTCGCCGGCACGTGATCCCCGCCAAAACAACTCTCATACAACCCGTGATATGGCATTCTCGCGAGACAGCAAGCGGAGCCCCGGGGGCTGACGCAGCTTCAGCCTCACTTTTCCCGGGACAGATCAAAAGCCTTTTGCTAAGTCCACAAAGCAAAGAATACAAGTCCACCGATGATTCCTATTTGTCTTCAAATCGCCCGCAGCCAAAAAGATATGGTCAATCGCTGAGTGGCGGGTCGAAAGCCCGCCTCGTGTGAGGGCTCGCGACATCCGCCGCCTTCCGCCCCCCGGTCAATCGCCGCCGAGAATGAATGCCCAACAGCGGTTTGGCAAATACCGAATCGACCATGATCGTCGTCCGTAATTGGTCGGACAAAGGTGGGTCGCCCGCCTTTGTGAATGGGAACAACCCCGCTTGTGGTCCATTGTCTGGGAAACCCCTCCCGCAATGCTCATTGAACAGTGGTAGTGAGGACCGGCACAAGCTGCTGCCACGGCCCACTTGAGTAACTCCTACCAAGATACCATCCAGGTCACCGCCTTCCCATTAGCTAGCCGCTGTGCCCTCCTCAACATCCTCGGCCCACGAGAACCAATGGGGGCCATCCCTGCGGGGGTATATGCACGCTGCCCCTCGGGGGTCATAGAGCCGCCGCAGTACTCGCTCCCCGCCGCGTGTGATGTCCCCTCAGAGGGCTGGCGGCCTCAAGCACTCTGCGCCAAAAGGTTCGAGGGATGAGTGTCCAAAGGTGGGCAAGTGGGTGCTAGGTAGCATTGTGGGCCTCGCTCCAATGTGGGATTTATGTGGCGCCGGGTAGTGTGTCCGTCTTGACTGCTCAAGGGCTGCTGGCATCCCAAAGCTTGCCGGGATGAAGCAAAGCGCCAAGATATTGCCTCAAGCTATGGCGACCGCCTCGCTGTTTGCACATGTATGCACCTCGGTTCTCGCACATTCCATCTAGCCATCCATTGAGCTCTCTTTTCCCTCCAAGAGGCCTTGAGGCGCTAGGGCCCCATTGCCATGATATAAGCTTTAGTTTTGGAAGACGAGCATCGCCCATGTTGACCACCTTCCAAAATAGACAATGTGGCGATCAAGGGTCAGCCTCCCAAGAGGCAAGAATCATGTTTCGCAAAGAGAATTTGATATGGGACTGTGGACTTCACCCCTAGTGCTCGCATACTCAAGAAGGCTTCAGACCGCCCAAGTCATTCCAAGTAGCGAGGGATACTACTGGGCCCCATACTTCAACCCCAGATAAAAGGACAGGCTCCATGGAGCACTAGAGAAACATCTTTAGCACACACACAAATTCAAGATCTAGGCTTTGAGAGAAGGAAAACCAAGATTTAGAAAAAATCAATCTAGATACATCTTGAAAAGAAGATACAAAGAAGGTGGCTGTTGACGGATTTTTCCCACAATCCCCAACAAGTGGCCTCAAGAGGCGAAAATCAAGATCACTAGTGCTGCAACAAGAAGAGGAAGAAAAATCGAGAGAGAAAGCAAAGAGAATCTGGGCCCAAATTTCTTTATATAATAAAAAGAGAAGAAATACAAATGAATGAGCCCTCCATGGCTCTGAAACATGGAGGGCCTCTGATCTTGAATCAAGCACGAGGCTGCCACCCTCCTGCAAGATTCGTGGAACAGGGAAAGAGGAGGAGCTCGTGCTCCTCATTCTTCTTTTATAATTCTTGCCCCTTAATCTCATCCATCCATCTCAACCACTTCATCTCCACCATCCTTTTTTGCCTCTTCATCTTTACCCTTCATTTCTGCCTCTTCATCCTAGCCTTAGATAATGTACCCCCCTTCAACCACTAACAAAAATCTTAGAAGCCCTTAAATTTAAACAACTAGATCTAGGCCCTTTAATTTTTTGGTGCCTTAGACCTTTACAACATTTGGGCTTTATAATTGACCCCCCTTCACCTTTAAGCATACAAGATTACATGGTTTTACCATGTTGACCGGGTGCCAAAAACCCGGTCAACATCTCGCCCAAACAAAAAATGTCCCCTCGGTCCAAATGCTTCAACTTCTTCTTCTCCATTTAAGTACAATGATTTGGAGGTTTTTAGGGTGTACTCCAACACCATAGAATCTATCTATCTATCTATCTATATCTATATATAATAATAAAGGAGTTTTGTGATAGTCTGTGCGCAATCTTAACCCTTGATTTTTTGCATTTCAGAACTTCCATTTTAGAGCGTCAGATTTAAAATCAGTTAGAAAGATTTGTGTCTAGGCAAATGGGAGCGTCTTTCCTGTCTTTCCTTGCCGGCGTCTTTCCTGTCTTTCCTTGCCGCGTCATGAATGACGAAATGGCCTGGATCACGAAGCAATAAGCCATTTTGCACCATCTTGATTGTTGATTTTGTCGCTTTCATTTTGGTCCGGTTGATAGGAAAATTTCAATGAAGAGGTTGTAGAGGCGGTTTTCCTTCAAACGGCAGTTCTCCAGTGCATTTTGTGGCTCCTTTTTTTTTGTCATGGCACTTTGTGGCGCTTTTTGTGGATTTGAGGATTTGAGTATGGAGCAGCCTGTATTCATGCAATCCGTCAACATATTTGTAGTTTATTTTGAAGGCATCCGGATGTGTGAATTCTAAGCAGATGGAGAAATGTAGGGGCGGTTTTCCTTTCAAATCATATATAGCGGCAGTTTTCCAGCGGCAGTTCTCCAGTGCATTTTGTGGCTCTTTTTTTTTTGTCATGGCACTTTGTGGCACTTTTTGTGGATTTGAGTATGGAGCAGCCTGTATTCATGCAATCCGTCAACATTTTTGCAGTTTATTTTGAAGGTTGAATTCTAAGCAGATGGAGAAATGCTACCAGGGAGAGTCAGAGCAGTATGTGGAAAACATCTCAATGGCGAGAGTTCTGCCCCGATCCTATTCCCCTTCTTGAGGTAAGTTCATTATAATCAGAGCTCTCTCCTTAATAAATAAATAGGGTTTTTGTTGGGCATCTGCAAAGCCGACCACATAGTTCATCTGCTCTGCTTGACGTTTGAGGCTTCATATTTAAGGCGCTTATACACTGCAGAAGCAGGGCTAGATTTTTTTTTCCTTGAAGAATGAATGATCGGCCAAGTTTTTAGAGCGGGATGTATTACTAATTGCCCCTCATGAAGCGTGCCCAACGATCCGTCTTTCAGCTGATCCCTAGGTGGTCGAAGTGGAATTCTCCAGTGGGCGACCCTGTTTTTCATGTAAGTCTTTTATTTATACATATTCTCTTCAATTTTAGGTAGTTAATATGGTTGTTTGTCTTGGAGAGTTAAACTAACAAAGCAGAGTAGAGTTAAACCAATTTGGGTATTGCCATAGCCCATCTCTGCAGTACTTCAGCAATGTCAATTCTTCTATTAGGAACTCCAATACAACAGTAGCCATGTAGCTATACTTTTGAAATCTACCAGCTCATATAGGCTGGCCATCAGTGCCTAATTCTGCTAGGTTCTGTAAAGAGGAACCGAGGATCTGAATTTGGTAGAATGATTGAGGAAGTAAGGCCCTTGGACTTGCAATGGGAATCCCTTGTGTGACAAGGTAACATCTATGTGTATGCTGCAGCAGCTCCTCCTCCTCTCATTTTTCTTTTTCCTTCCCTTTTAGTTAACCTTCCTTATTATTGTACACCAGCTTGGAAGAAGCAGAAGCACAATGCGCAACTTTCAATGCCATGGGACTGTGTGTAAGTTCTGCACCTGCATGACTGTATAGGTTTGTATATTGCATGGTAAGGAGCTAAACAGTTTGAGGACATTAGCCTGCGGTAAATGTTCATAACAACTATTGAGAGTCAACTGAACAGATAAATTAATGGCAGGCTTCTTTCTACACGTTGCAAATTCAAGTCCCTTTCTGGCCTTCTTCTCCAAATTGAGTTAACTTGCCATCATGTTGAGCTTTAAAGAATTGTGCCCTATTCAAGAGCTTTACTCTGCACCAACATAATTTATGATGTTTTACGATTAAATTTAGTGACATTTATGTATGTGTTTTCAGGATGGGTGCCTAACTGCGGACTCAGATGCATTTCTGTTTGGTGCAAACACAGTTTATAAAGAAATTATACTTGGAAACTCAGGCATGGTTTTATTTCGTGGAGTTGTGCTAATGCTATAAACTATCTTCTGCCTAAAATGCATATTTTTTAACTTGCTGTAAGATGAAATCTTGTTATAGAGTGAATAACACTTAAACGCTTCAAATGTGTAAAATACATCTTTTAAATTCCTGATTATTGTGGAACAGATGGTAAATGTTTCGTAGATGTTCCCCTTTTATGAATATATGGCGTTCCTATCCGGTTTATGCGCTTGCATTTATTTGAAATGCATTGTTAATGAAAAAAGTTACATTATTATTTGGGTTAATATGTGATGGCCATGTCATCATGTATATAATGGAGAGAATAACATGGGAGCTTGGATATGGCCGAAACTCCTTGGTATTTGGTTGCATTTCTTATTTCTTGAAGTTCGTTCAGGTTCAGAACTAACTATCGGAATAAAGAAATAATTTAATCTAGAATGGCCATATTTCTATATTACTATGATGATTGAGGAATGGTGCTAAGTTTGATATGGCTTAAGTTTGTGTTGCAATTTAAAAAATGTCATTTATGTGCGAAATGCTCTTAGAGTTGACATTAGAAGTGATGCTTTTATTTAACCTGCGGCCTTTGAATAATGCTGCAGATTTCTTTAGCTCTTCTTTTGGGCTGTGACTACTTCCCAGGACTTCATGGCCCTGGTCCAGTAAGTATTATTATTCCAAAAAGTTTAGTGTGGTTATAATTATTATGTATCTATGTAATGAAGGCATATTCTGGTAATTTCTGTGTTGTTTTGAAAGAGCTCTGAGCCTCCATTGGATGTGTTAGTGGTTTTTTTAGAAAAAGGCCAAATATCTTGTTCAAAAATTTGGTGAAGGCTTTCTTGAGATGGTAGCTTATGGAAAAGTTGAAGTATCTGTCAAATGCTTGTCGAAATATATTAAGGGCCTTGGAAAAGACTATGACGATAAAGAAAATGTAAATGCTGGTATGCCATTTTGGGTCATGGTTATCATGATTTCTAACTCCGGGTGTACCCCCACACAATAGTGAGTAAAAAATTGTGAGTTATTCTTGCTCAGAGAATCTTATTGTTGCTTGAATTATTTGTTCAAGTTTGTCATGTTGGATTTGCAACGTCCATAGTTGCTAGAGATTATTAAATGGAGTTACATCACTTATGGAATGCATTGTATCTGCTTATTTGATATTTTTTCCGTTATAATTCCATTGGATTGAACTTCGGTTTAGGACGGGCATCTCATTTTAAACATTGTGGCTCTAATTATGTTTCAGACATTACTTCCTAAAATGTGTGAGGATTGGGCATCTCATATTAAACATTGTGGCGCCCTTTTCTTGCAAACTTCACTGCCACATAGCACCCTTTTCTCCACCATAACTGCCAGATTTAAGAATACAGATTTCTTTTTGCAAGGCATAAGGCATTGGGGTTGTATCTTTTTTCTATTTTTTTTCTTTTCGATTGCATCAACAACAAAATAAGACCGGGTGCGATCTATTTTTCTTTTTCCCTATATGGAATATCAAATTCATTTTCTGCATGCAGGAAGGAGCCGAGAGCTATTTCATCAAATTTTCAAAGATCATATGTTCCTGAAAAAGTATTTGTTGGTTAATTTAGATTTTCTACAATGCATGTCACTTGCAGATGTGTTTTAGGCATTGGGAGAAAATTTGCAAGTCCTCATCTTATCATGGCAACCAGCTCACTGGTTCTATTTGTGACAATTTGGGGATCTACTAAAGCTTGAGGCACTATTTACAACTTACCCAAAGAGCTCCACAGTTTTCAAGTCATCAGAATGCTTGAGCTTATTAGTAACAATTTAAATGGCAGCAATGAAGATGATTTTGATGCCCTCAACTTGAAGTTCTTGGACTTCTTCACGAATCAAATTCATGTTACTTCACCAGTTTGCAGAACTTGTGCATTTGGACAACAATTGTTGTACACTTCATGGACACATTGTTGTAAACTCTGCCAAAATGCCAAAAATTTTGGAAACTCTAATGTTTGAGCACAGTATATCTACACATAAAATGTGCTTAGAAACTTTGTGTATGACATTATCAACTTCTAGATATTTTTACATGTCAAAGTACCAGTTGACAAGAAAATAAGTAGAATGGTTGTTGGGGTATCTTCAGAGCCTTATGAGTTCTAGCCTCTTCCCCAAACTTTGTGTATGACATTATCAACTTCTAGATATTTTTACATGTCAAAGTACCAGTTGACAAGAAAATAAGTAGAATGGTTGTTGGGGTATCTTCAGAGCCTTATGAGTTCTAGCCTCTTCCCCTCAACTTGAGAATATCAATCCTTGCTATTAGTAACAACTTAACTGATGCGAAATTATGTCAAATTACAACATAGCCATTCCATTTAGACAAGTTGCTCATCACTAATATTGCATAAAATTCTACAATGTTCCACCTAATCTTACAGCCCTTATGATATAAAATATTTGTTTCCTTCAACTAAAAAAAAAGGGAAGATGAGAAAAGCAAAAGTACTTGTTTATGATCCAACTATAGGCCTCCATATGAGAACCCAAATGGAATATATTATGCATAGTGAAGGATATAGATGCGCATACCAATTGTTTCTGTACATTTGCTCTCAACATGTCTCTATTTTATAATAATGAATGCTCAAGAATTTATTTCTTCTGTTACCAAAAGTTGTATTTTACATCCCTAGGGTTTGACCCATCTTTTCATGAATAAGTCATAAACATTAGATTAGATGTAGAACAAAACATTCACAGTTATCATAGATAGACAACTAAATAGAGTTTGCCAATTTATGTAGGGCGCTCAACAAATGCCTAGATTGCTGCCATACATAATTGACAAATGTCGATCTTCATTGATCGCAATTAAAAATATGCCATATACAATAAAGATGTCCCATGATAGCTCTACAAGTGGAAGTCAATTTGGACAAAGTGCAAGAGTTCCAATCGGAACTAAATAGGTATGATTCTCGCAAGGCAATATCCAAAGTGGACACATGGATTCACATGCATGACAAATGGAAGACAATTGCTATGAACATTTCAAAACTTCATAAGTTGTATTTATACTCTAAGCTCAATTAAGTAAAACATTTTATAAGAACGATTTCAACTATAACTTTACTAATTCTGAAATTTAATTCCAACGAAAAGCCCAGCAACGCTGGGCACTTTTTCTAGTAATAATAATATTTGGAGGTTTTAGGGTGTACTCCAACACCATAGAATGATAATAAAACTTTGGAGGTTTTAGGGTGTACAACACCATAGAATATTAATAATATTTGGAGGTTTTAGGGTGTACTCCAACACCAAAATATAACTTGTAGTGTGTACATAAGCATACATCTATACTATGTAACAACGCCATAATAATATGTGCCATGAGAAAGATATAGAAGAGTAATGATAAGTTTGGCCTTGGGGTACGGCTTAAATGCATGGGGGCAATGGTCATGGGGCAATGGTCTTAGAATAGAATAGAATAGAATAGAATAGAATAGAATAGGTTTTTAGCGTCCACGGAGACCAACTGGCCTATGGGACCCAAACAAAAAGAGAGCAGCAAGCGTATTACTGACAAAACAAAATGTGTGAAGGTGCAAATTATATCAAGAATACAAAGCAAGGAATGTAATAACAGGTTAAGATATAAACGTGGGGTCGTTTAAGGGCAAGAAACAAAATATAGCATGTGGCTATAAACGTGGACGAAAAGTGGGTAAGAAAAGGCAAATATNAGGCAAAAAGTGGTAAAAGGTGTTTAAGCAAATGTGTCAAGAAACTAATAAAAAGGGTGGTTAAAAAAAACAAACACAAAGAAAGATACATAGGATAGACAAAATAAAAAAAGTGGCGAAGGACAAAACAAAGGAAAAGGGCAAAAGATGAGCGTGGAAAAAAAAATGAAAGAAATTTTTTTTGGGCGGCAGCGAACAGGAAGCTATGGCGGCATATCAGCGGACGAAATGGAGCTTCTCTTTTCTTTACTTTCATCCTTTGATTTCTTTTCTTTCTGGTGTCCGAAGCAATTTGACTCATGGATTCAAAGAATAGAAGGACGGTATGGCTATGGCGCCCGGCTATGGTGGCTTCTTGCTTCTCTTCTCCCTCCTTCCCACTTCTTCCCTTTTTTTTTTTGCAGGTCCGTGACGGTTTAGAACAAAAACAGAGGCTTGGCGAGAGATCCGTGAGAGAAGAAAATGGTGATGGCAAATCTTCATCTTTTTTGCTTTTGTTACTGGGCTTAGCAAGCAAGTGCTTGTTACAAACGGCCAGTAGAGATGGAGTAACAGATATGTAGGATTTTGTGGTAAAGGCAAAAGGATTGAGAGCCTTGGAAAAACTATGAAGCAAGAGCAAGTTTTTGACTAGTAAGAGCGAGAGCCAACAATCAGCGTAGAGATCGAGAGATAAAATGGAGTAGAGCAATTTTCTTTAGATAAATCATGGAGAGCTGGCAATAGCGAACTCTCCTTAAATATATTGAAGCAGAACCTTGCATTATCTCAGCAGAGAGAAAGAACAGGGAGAGCCTACAACAGTCTTCATCATCAACAGTCTTCCAAGTACATAAGATTCACTGCCTCTCTTCTTAAAAAATAATAGAATCCTAGGTAAGTCTGTAAGCAACCCGAAATGAACAAAGACTGCTCCAAATAAATCTGTAAACAATGACTGCTCCAAATAAATTTGCAGCACCAAAATGATCTGGGGAAACATCAGATCTCGGTAGGACCTCCATTTTGTTGACGGATTTTCCCCACAATCCCCAACAAGTGGCCTCAAGAGGCAAAAATCAAGATCACTATGCAACAAGAAGAGGAAGAAAAATCGAGAAAGAACGCAAAGAGAATCTGGGCCCAACTTGAACCAAGCAAGAGGCTGCCACCCTCCTGCAAGATTCGTGGAACAGGGAAAGAGGAGGAGCTCGTGCTCCTCATTTTTCTTTTATAATTCTTGCCCCTTAATCTCATCCATCCATCTCAACCACTTCATCTCCACCATCTTTTTTTGCCTCTTCATCTTTACCCTTCATTTCTGCCTCTTCATCCTAGCCTTAGATAATGTACCCCTCTTCAACCACTAACAAAAATCTTAGAAGCCCTTAAATTTAAACAACTAGATCTAGGCCCTTTAATAATTTGGTGCCTTAGACCTTTACAACATTTGGGCTTTATAATTGACCCCCCTTCACCTTTAAGCATACAAGATTACATGGTTTTACCATGTTGACCGGGTGCCAAAAACCGGGTCAACAGTCGCTTAAGGAATTAGTAAGTCAGGAATGGAATTTGAAGGGCCGAAAGGGACTCAGGCCATTTAGAGATCGATGATGTAGAAGACAAAATTAGAACAGATAGCTGGTCATATTTGCGAGTGGCTGTTAGTCTAACTTGTCATCACTGTGTCATATTTGTTAGTTGCAAATGTCCACTTTAAAGATGTCCCCTTACATCAAGTATTGATGCCTTCTTACGAGAGAATCTCATTACGTGCATCCAGACATTGATCATCTCCCATATGATGTTTCATGCATGCATACACATTGTTAGGGCAAGTCGACATGGTGTTCAATCCCCTGACCACCCCCTGTCGCCACATTCACAGTCGCAAATGCATAAGTACGAGGATCTATATTATGTTAGGACAAGCAGTTGAGGGGAGCATCCATGTATGTTGATTGAGATCTCACTCCGACACAACGGCCCCTTTAATGGGCATATCAATCCATTCCAGCCTTCACTACAATCAACTGTAAGATTCAAGACAATATCTGACAGTCAATCCTTGCATATGATTTGCTTCAATAAGCTCACAAACTCAGTCCTTTCACAATTCAAAACTATATACTCCAACACATCATTCTTGGCTATTCCAGCTCTCTGTCTCCTTGAGTCATTTCTAGCAGGGCTCCCCGTTGCGCAACTCACTGAGGACAGCCAAAAATGGTATTCCAGTATCCCTTCCACATAACAACATTCTAAATTACCAATCCAGGTATTAACACGTTAACGATTACTCTATGCTCTGTAAAGTTGCTTTTGTAGACGTGTGGATGTAGATATTCCAATCTAAATCAAGCAAATGTTCCATTTCTAAGAAAAGGCTTGCATTGTGTAGCAAATAGACTGAGATTTTGGTAACGTTGTCCGTGATGGTGGGGCACAAAGGAATTACGTTTATTGGAGCAATTTTTTCAAGTTTATCTACTAATAAGAGCTTACCATGTGGTGCGATTGCTTTAGATGTTAGGTACTTGGTTGTTCGAAGAGGGCAATCTATGGATTATTGAGGCGATTAAGCATATGCTGGTGGAAGGCAAAGATTGGTGATAAATATATTTTGGACATGCAGGTTGATATTTCTCTTATGCATTAATTGATTACATGAGAAGAAAATCTGATCTCGCTCTAACACATATGTCATGATTAAACATATTTGTGAGATTCAGGCTTTTGGCAAATACTTTCTTGGGAAGAACTCTCTTATAGCCTTAACCTCCAAAACATCGTTAGTCCGATGGGTTAATTGTCCTTAATCACCAATTGGTTTGGCCCTCTTGTAGGTGCTTCCTTAGAGAATGGGATTTCCAAAGGAGGTTTTTGCATTGCAGCCCATTTCAACATTGCAAGGTACAATACATAGGAAGCATTTTTACAAAGATGTATCAAGTAAATTAAGTGAACGCGTGAAAAATATACGTCCATTTTTCTAGCTAGATAAGTGAACTTCTACAAAGCTGAAACTAGATGGAGCCATGCTGCTATATATTCATACGGGCAGATCTATCGATCGTACATTTTAGAGTATATTTGGGTATCTCTCATGTGAGTGATCTAGATTAATAACTTAGGGTTTCCTTTGTACTCTTTAGCCTTGTGTTCACATGGATGCACTGGAAAATATTTTTGAAGTGCACCCTTTCTTGGCCTTTGATTTTTAATGAGGGACGAAACTGTGTGGCCATGGTTGTATTTTCCTACATTTCGTTTTGCATGAATCTTGCATGTGATGTGCATCAAATCTCATGCCTCTGCCTTGTGGGTTGTTGCTGAGAGAACGAGATCGTCACTTACCAATTGTTATTGGATGCAGATATATTTTCACAAAGGTATTAAGGTGGTTGCATTTTTGAAGAGTTTACCTTTGAAAGATATATCGAACAATAAAGGTCCTGGATTATGCAATGGAGTCTTCCTTGTCAAGAAGTCGGTTTTCTACATGGCTTTTTGGCCTTAGCTTTTGCAAAAGCAAAGTTCCTAGATTAGAAAACAGACTTTTCCCTAGCCAAGAAGCTGCCTTCTGCACCTTCATGGTTCTTCAGCTTCATCTTTGGTAAAAATAAAGTTTTCGGATTATCCTATATATTGCAATAGATTTCTCTCTTGCCAAGAAGCCAGATTCTGCTGGTTCTCCAAGTTTAGTTTTGGCAAAAAGGTCTTGGATCCAGATTCTTTTCTCTATAGATGCAGACATAGCTAAAATAAAATACCCTCATTTTGGTTCTGCTTTATATGATATCAGATATAATATTCTATGTGAAAACTCCAGGGGTCCAAAAGCATGCAACTCTATTAGTTGTTAAGCATAGCATCTCTAAAACTATTTCTGCTACAATTAATTAGCCAAACAATAGAAACACAAACTTTAAAGATAGAAAACAAGCATCTGGTGGAGGCATTGTAAAAGTTCTTTGAGTTCTAGAACATTGAATTGGAAATTGGACCATTAGATAGACCCCCTCCCCACCCCAAAACCAAAACCCCATGCCCCATGTTGTTTTAGTGCATATTCATAATGAAGCATTCAATAGTTCATGAGGACATCCATATACACGTAAATTGGACCATTAGATAGATTTCGACCAAAACCCCATGTTGTTTTAGTGCATATTCATACGAAGCATTCAATAGTTCATGAGGACATCCATATACACATATAATACCTAAGATGCAACCCGCCCACCCTGAAAACCTTTACAATAGCCCCATATTGTGCATTAGCAATTACCAAAACCTTCTATAAAACGAGTCACGCTTAACAACAATCAAGATTGCCCAAATTGAATATCCAACGGTCCAGATGTACCGATGGATGCTCCACATGAATATGCACTAAACCAACAGGGAATGTCGGGAGTGGGGGCTTTTTGGGGGCGGGAGGGGGGGAAGGGGGCAGGAGGGGCCGGGGAGGGTCCCCATTTAATAGTCCAATTTCCAATGATATGGGTTTTATTTTGGTGCTATGTGCACAAAATGCATACAAAAAAATGTAAGGAATATGCTATGCATATGTACCTAATCTAAATGGTCAAAATACTTTGCATGATATCTCGATCATACACCTTTTCTAGGCGATCTTTACTTTCTGGAAGGGTTTCTAAATAAGGTTTTCAGATTGGGTCTGATCTCCGAGGGATTCAGTATTGTTTGTAGTATGGGACATGTGGGTGCAATAAAGAGGTTTTTTTTTACCATTTCGTATTTGTATACTTACCATTAGGGGTTTTTTTCACCATTATTTGGGGTAAAATACATACTTTAGGGGTTAAATTAGCTTCCAAAGATCAGTATACTACCCTTCGAACACAGATGTCCATACCCCCTTATGACTAAGTGCATCCCCCGGGGTCTGATCAGGTCAAAATTGATCCATATGCTCGAATCATGACATAAAGCGTGATACTGGGCCAAAATTGAGTGCACTATGTATCTTCTTATATAGTTTAATTCCTGGAGCTTGTACATGGAATGAGGGATAGTTTGGAAAGTGATACAATTCAAGAGTTAGCCAATAATCAGAAATCAAACATGAAATCTTTAACCATTCTAAATACCAGGCCTTTAGCCCAAAGCTCACCACCCAACCGGGCTCAGGATCTGCAAAAATCGTTATCTCGCTTCCTAAAACGCATCCAAGTATTTCTAACTCAATGATCAAGTTCAATCAGCTCTGACTGCAGGCAAGACAGCTAGATTCACTCCAGGCTCAACCGGAAATTCTGCTATTGGATTATAGAGACAGTTTCATTTATAAACACAGGTCATCCTATTTCCGGAATGCCCTTTTTCAACACAAACCATTAACATACAATAAACATTATTAACACAAACCATTGCATTTGACACATTTAAATTAAAATCCCCCTTAAACCCCCTTTGCTTTGGGTGCATATTCACGGGGGGTTATTTCTTGGCAACGAGAGTCGCTCGGATGGGCATATTTGCCCTTTATTCCAAGATCTGGACCGTACATAGCGATCCTCGTTTGTGGGGTATGCATGTACAAGTTTTTGTATACTATATATTAAGGTTTGCAAAATACTATAAGGTTTGAAAGAATGTACTTAATGGTGTTAATTTTGTTCATGTATTGTAAATTTTTGATTTTTTGAGGCTCGGCGCTTCTAACGAACTCGCGGTGAATATGCACCCAAACCAAAGGGGGTTTAAGGGGATTTTAATTTAAATGTGTCAAATGCAATGGTTTGTGTTAATAATGTTTATTGTATGTTAATGGTTTGTGTTAACTATCCGGGGGTTTTTTTTTGCCTTCCGGGCCTTAAGGATGGTGTAGATATAGACATTACCTAATACTCTAATGATGGATGGAAGGGCACTAAGAAATCCATAAATGCATGTAACAATTTTAGTTTCACTTCTGCATGTAATATTGTGCATGTAATATCTGTGCATGGAGATTCCTTAGTGCATATGAATCATAATAGAAAATGGTAGTAGAGCTAAAAACAAGCCATTACATTCGAAGAGAAACGAGTTGCTACAAAAAACCTAAAAGTTATTTGTAAGTTCACAGTGACCAAGTAGAAAATAAGTTGTATTCCATAAGAATTGAGCCTGAAAATCTTCAAGTCTCAAACAAGGGAGTATAGTTCAGTACTCATTACATTTGTATTAGCATGTATGTTCTTACCAACAACAGATCCGAATAGCACAAAGCAGAACATGTAGAATATGGAAAGCACTTAAAAATACCCATAAGTAATCACCCAGGATGGAGCATCTCCAGACCATGCATTTTCATCATGATCCGAAGGGTTATTCTCTTTTCATATACTAGAGATGTCAAGAACCCCCGCTAAGGGCAAACCCAATTCTAATGGATATTCTATCTTACCCGAATTGAGCCGAAATGGCATCGCCATCTTGTATTGGATTCAAAAATCTTCAAATATTAATACTAAATGAAAGGGACAAACACTACGTACGCAATTTCATCTACATTTGTTTATAATTGGAGCAGATGCACAACTTAATTCTCCAGCTTTGTACTAGCATGCGATTAGAAAAGGGCGACTAAGCCTTTGATTGATCTCTCCAATAGTCTAATTATAGGCTACTGCAAGATATAGTAGAGGCTCTCTCAATTTGACATTGACGCATGGAAACTGCTGCACCCAGTTAGGTATCAGCCTATTCAACTTTACATCTACTCTAAACTGCTATCCAAGTAGATAGATATGCCAAGTATCCAAATCCCGTTTGCCATTCTGTCTTATTACTTCTACAAAACAACGTTTTTTTTTAAGTCTTGCTAGACCAGCTACATATGGATAATAAGCTCGTTTGCTAATGGGAGCAAACTACATGCAAGATTAATTACCTGGCTTAAGTTGCAACTTCAATTTCCAGAGTGATCACCCTTGCCTGCTCCAACAACCTAATCCACCCCGTTTGTCCCTTAAAAAGCTGGGCCAAGATTTTCATGTCAAGATAATATTTCATGAGGATGGTTTGGGAGTCACTCATCGATAATTGATCAAGCAAGGAGAACAAAATCCGAACACATAATATTATTAAACAAAGTCCCCGCTACAACACATGTGAAGCCTATCAGTGTAGATTCACTTAGCAGTGCAGATTCACTAGCTTCTTCCATTCAAGAAAACGCGGATCGGCTTCAACATAAGTGATTTGGGCTTGTTGATTCTCCATGCTATCGGTAAGATCAAGATATAGTCCGGACTTGGGCAAACATGAGACATAGGAACCTCGGTTTGCGGTTCACGCCTTCTTGCCCTTTCCCGCCATAGCCAATCTTCCTCCAAGCCTCAAATCTTTGGCAAAATGGGCTCTAGAGTCACTTTGGGCGAGTAAAACAGTTGGGCTTTCGGGAAAATTTTGGGCATTCTCTTGGATCATCGAAAAAAACGATCTATTGGGTCGATTTCTTTATGGGTTCTCAAGATTTCTGCAGAGCACGGTATAAGGAGAACTCAAGAAATCACATAGGAAGGAGAACTGAAACAAGGCGCAGCAGGGCTGCACAAGATGGAGAAAACGTGATTTCGCGTGCCAGGCTTCATGGATGAATCCAGACATCAAAGAGGAGGGGGAAAAACCCACCAAACAAACCGTGCAAAGGGATGAACGACATCAACCTCGGCCCGGAAGGCCTAGCCCTAAATGTTACCCCGGCTACAAACCCTAAAAATAATGGAAGGACCAAAAATAAAGAAGCCTCCACCACGAGATTTGCCCTTTTTCTAAAATCAGCGGTACGACAAAAGGGTGCACTCTAGAAATACTATTTAGTACACCTGGATGAATACGGCCACCAAATCATATGAAAACCTTAGAGAAAACAGTACAAAAATGGAAAGAAAAACCCCCTGTTATAATGCTACATATTCAAGACCAAAATATCTTTCATAAAGGTAAACTATCATTAGATTCAAGATTTCGGCCTAAAATATCAAGGATTCATCCTTAAGCAGGGCCGGATTAGGCCTTTTTCTCCAGTTCTGGGAATGTTTTTGTGTTCCCGGGCTATTTCTGCTGATAAGGGTCCGCGACCCGTTATCAGCCACGTTCATAAGTTTTCTTAAGTTTTATAACCATTAGTTCGTTACCTAAGGAGTTATTGTCTACCTATGATCCAAACTACATAATTCAAGCGATAATGCTTCCCTTGACAGATTAATTACTTATGCTAATTCCAGATGCGTTTGGGCCTGAACCACTCCCCCAAGCACCACCATATCAGAAAGAAAACAGCTAGAAGGTGCCATAGGGTCATACTTGAAAGATGCTCAAAAAAAAGGGGGGCATTGGCTCATTATGCTTTTTGGTATAACTCCCTCCTCGCAAGCTGAGGCCTGTGTGCCTAACCATCTTCCATGTTTAGTCATAAGTCACCACTCAAACTGTCATGACTTAGGACAGGTTTTCCACATATCGACTATCCATCCATTATAAGCTCCACCGACCGGCAGGTGCCTGGGTTTTTTTGCCCCATCGCTAAAGCAAAGATTGGCTTTGGGGAAGAGGGGGGGGAAGGGAGGGTAAGTCTTTCACTAGGGGTTGCTCTTGCATGGGTGATGTTCTTGGATTGTATTCTGAGGCTTTTGGATCAGCTTACTTGATAATGGTGTTGTTTGATGGAAGATTCAGTGATGTATAAGAAGACGAATCATGTTGGATGTTAATAGATAAAATGGACATAGTTGACAACATCAAACTAACAATCACTTGAAATTTTGACTAAGAAGCCAGAAGGGCAGAGGCCATATAGATGTGGGAATTACTTAAAACATGCTTAGCAACCGTTATCGCGCTGGCAGAGAGAGCTTAGCCGTATTCCACCAAAACAAATGCTTTCGCAATCCTTCTATGATTATATCCCAAGCATCAGAGGTAGAAATATGAATGCCCACAGGAATACCAAGAAGTTTAGTAGGCTTCCCATGAGGAAGCACCTTCCAAGGAAAATCAGCAACACAAGGAGGCACAACCCCATCAAGCGTCCATAATGCAGAACACTTTGGCCAACCAACAAGAACTCCAGATGCTAAAGAGAAAGTATCAAGAAGAAGCTTTGCATTCTGAAGATTATGATCAAGAATAACAAGAAAGAGAAATGTGTCATCAGCATACTAATTACAAATTTCCTGTGAACCATCCTCCATACTCAACTCCTGGACTATCCCATCCTGCACAGCCTTAGCAAATAATTGTGAGAGGGCAGCTACTACCATGAACAAAAGTGGAGCTAATGGGCATCCTTGGCGAACACCCCGCCCAACCAAAAAAACAATGGAAGGTCCGTAATTTTATTTGGGGTGGGAATGAGGAGCATGCTGTGGTCAAGGTTGCATGGTCCAAATGCACTAGGCCAAAATTTGTAGGTGGTTTGGGTATGACAGACTTCCATCTACAGAGTAAGATTCTGATTTCTAAGTTCATTTGGAGGATCCTTAAGGATATGGTTGACTCACCTGGAGTGCGGTTGGTGAAGCAGTCACTTGGTCATTGTGTCCCTTTTGGGAAAGCTTCGTTAAAACCTCTTCTTCCTTGGAGTCTCTTTTATCAGCTATGCCCTTTTCCTAATGCCTCCCCTTTTTTGAAAGGCTTGCTGGAGTCTTGGGAGACAGTACGGACCTTATTTCGTATTGATCAAGCTGCATGTTATCAGTTGAGTGCCCCTTGTTGGTGGATACCTGTGGAAAATAATCTCCCACTTTGTGCCTCACTTCATCCATTAACTCAATCCAAGACTGGAGGTTAGCGGGAATCTTAACGCTTGCAAAGATGGTATGATTCTGGCCAATTAGTGACTTGGCAGGTCTTTCAAACAAAATTCTTATTGTCTCAATGGGATAGACCTATTTGGCAAAGGTTGCTAGTACTACGCCATTGGTTGCTCCAGAGGCTATCGAAGGGTGCATATGGGTTTCCACTGTGAGTGTTCACGAGCATAGGCTTGTGAACTCTATGTATTGGTCGCTTTCGTTAATGGTGATATACTTCCGCCATCCACTAAGTGGCCCCTTCGGCTCTCACCTCCTAGTTGGAGACGATATGTGGACTTGGACTTGGGATAAACTACTCCATCCTAAGGTGGGCGTGCTTTGGTGGTGATTCTTCATAGATGCCCTCGGGTGATTGTGCTTGTCCACGATTTGATCCTCGAGTGTCGAGACTGGTCAATCGTGCAAAAGGACGAGACCATTGAGCATTGTTTCTTTTATGTCATCATCTCCCTTTGTTTGGTCTTGGTCGCTTTCTCTTTTTCATATGACATTGACAAGTCGACCAGTGCTTTCCGCTATTTATCCTGGGATACTTGGAATAAGGTCGCGAGTCAAGCATTTCATTTGGCATCGGGATGGTTGTTGTGGTCCATCCGGAAGCGCTAAGATTGTGTATCTTCGGGGTTGGATATTCCTCCTGCAGTAGTCCTCCGAGACGCACAAGCTAGAATCGCTAAGGCCTACCATTGTTCTTCACTTGCTCCTGCTAAGCGACGATACTTGAGTCATACTGATAGTTCTATTCAGTGGATCATGATTATCCTCTGAAATTTTATTCCCGCCTTTGCATTTGTATCTGGCTTTTGGCTTGTGGTTCAATAAAGTTTGACGTTCTTCAAAAAAAAAAAAAAAAAAAAAAACATCAAACTAATGATAAAATGTACCACTAAGGAAATCATATGATTACTACTGTTGAATGCTACTTTTCCATGGGAATAAGGGCTTTGAGAAGATTATTAGGACATGGCTATGTTAAGGAGGCATGGTGCGACTAATAAAATGCACGAGGTAGAAAATGTTTTAATCAATTAGAGAAACATATTGAATAGATAATAGATTCAATAGATGAGATGTTGCATCCCTTATGCGGGAAGGAGATATTTTATGTGATGATTTATCATATACACCTTTTAAACCAAGTGCATAAAATATGGACTTCCCCCTAACAAACTTCTATATGGCAAATTGAATGATAATATGTGGTAGAGCATTTTCTTTGCAAATGATATTAGGACTTTGAATCTCACTTTCTATATTCTTCATATTACACTAGTGTAGACCTCATCACTATCCAAGTTTTATATGATATTTTGCATAATTTAGATCTTATACAAAACCCAAGTGATTTGCCCAAAAATATACGCAAGAGGAGGAAGAGGACTTTGCTACTGATGGATTGACTATAGGTGCTTTGTTTACTGGCTGGCATGATGATATACTCAGTTTAGGTGAAAGTATCTTTTCCCATACATTTTCCATATTTGCACACATAAGACTTAATCTTAGCTATTGAGCACGTCAGCTGCCATAATAGAGTGAGGTAGAGGCATTTTTTCGCCTCTTCTAGAATGTTCACTTTATTCTGGCTTTCAAATGTCATTCAAACTTAGAGATTTTGATTGCCTTTTGCACTAATCAACTGTGCAACTACTTAACACTCGAGTTATAACAAACTTTTATACGAAATATCCAAGAATTACTACTGTGCATTGACTATGACATATTCTACACTCTCTTTAATATGACTTTATTTGTTGTTCACTGTAGGATCAGTGTGGAAGCAAATAAGGTTGTCATTTATAATTGCACATGCATCAACTACTATGGCAAAATACATTGTATAGTTTGAACCAAGCACAAAACGTGGATATTGTAGTGTGAATGCAATGGTAATTGCTATTATGTGAGGTGTTTGTTGGAAGGTTTGATGAATGTAGGTTAGGTGATCATCATGGCTAGTATAACTACTTGCTTGGGTTCACAAATGTTATTTGTTACGCAGTATAGGCGAGTTCCTATCAGGACTTAATGTATCATCATGCTGCAATATGCAACGTAAATGAAAGCTGGGAGGAAGAAGAAATAAAGGGCAATGAAAGAAAGGAAGAAAATACAAAAGGCATGGGAGGATGATGCAAGGATATGAAATGGCAAGGCATTAAATAATTACAAAAGAGGCCGGCAACCTCCTGACACACACATGGACTTCAGGCTGGAGCCATAGGAGACATGTGTATTAAAGACAGTTCCAAAATACTAAAACTATATCTTTGAACGTTTAGGTAGGGTGGGGCGAGTGGGGCGGGGACACGTGGAGGGGGAGCACGAGGGAGGATGCGATAAGCCGGCTTTTGGGGAAAACGCGCAATGCGTTTTCGGAGGAAGAGGGGTACACGTGGAGGTACACGTGGAGGGATGACGTGGAGGGTAATCCAAGGGTATAGGGCTTTCTGGAGACACACCCACCCACCACCTTATTCGCCGCGTCTCCTCTTCTTCCTCCGGCGCGCCCATCCTAATCCTTTTCCTTCTTATTATTTCTCCGCATATCTCTTCGTATCCTATTCTTCCTATTCTTTCGATTTTCCCTTTCTGCTGGAGCTTCTGCGCTGTTAGATTTGAGCTCAACACCTCGCTCCAATCCGGCAGCCCCTCCCCGGATTTGCCTTATCCCAGCTTCGGGCCCCCTTTAGCCGCCTGAAGCGCCGCAACCGCCGCACATAAAGGACCTTGCTCCAGTTCCTCCCTTTGTGCATCCCTGCCGGATCCTGCAAAAAAAAAAATATGCTCCCTTGAATTGATGGTGATGGCCTCCATGCCAGCTCACATGATTCCGTGACAAACCCTTTCTCCTTCCTTCTCCCCTTTTCCAAAATCCCACTTCGAGCTCGGATTTTGGAAATTGCTATTCCACCGGAATATTTTCCTTCGAATGCGACCTTCTACCTTGAAGATGTCCCCCCAACAAATCTGGTTCGTGTGGTCCTGAGGAGAATTTGAGACCTTCGTATCTGCAGTTTTTTAAGAAGCTTATTAGATCGAGTATTATTATCTGAGCAGAAATTGGGCAGCCAGCCAACGGATCGATACTTGGGATTTGCTGCAGCGGTAGAAGTTTCTCAGCTGATCCGAGGCCCAAGACAGGTATTTTTTGCAGTTTGATTATGGTGTAGTACGTTTGTGTGTGTGAGTATTTACCACGTGTACCTGTACTCGATACGAAGCATCAAGCACGCCAAGGTTTTCCGCAAAGCTAGCAGCTCAAGAATTGACCTATTCTTCCCATGCTTTACTTGTCTGCAACATAAAACGTACTGCCTAAGCAAATATCTACCTAAAAATATGCTGCAGCGGCGGCAGAGCTGTATGAGTGGCAGTTTCGTAGCTATGCCGATCCGGTAAATCTAGAAAACAGGCCGTTGAATCCACAAATAGAGTTTGCTCCGCGAAATAATTTGCGAGTTTAGAGCGACCAAAGCCACTGCTACTGCTGTGTGTGTTGATGATGGGAATCGTTGGGGAGCAGGTTATTTGAATTGGGTTGGGCCACTGAAATGGGTTAGGGTATATAAAAATCTGCAAGGGGAGCCCACAGTTTGACTGCTGGCATGGATGAGGCCAATTGAGGGTGAAGCCAAGGTTTTTTAATGTACGAGGGGAAAGGGAGGGGTTTAATGGTTTTTGTAAAAAAAATTTGGTTCAGAAGCTGAGTGAAACGATTGTGTGATGTTGCAGGAGAGGAGGAGGAATGGCGTCGTCGTCATCGAGTTCTTCACCGTGTGCAGCGTGCAAGTTTCTGAGAAGAAAGTGCACGACGGAGTGTGTATTCGCGCCCTATTTTCCACCGGATCAGCCACACAAATTCTCGAGCGTGCACAAGATATTCGGGGCAAGCAACATAACGAAGCTACTGAACGATCTGCCGGTGCATCAGAGGGAAGATGCAGTAAATTCTCTGGCGTATGAAGCGGATGCGCGGGTGAAGGATCCGGTGTATGGATGCGTGGGGGCGATTTCGCTGCTGCAAAGACAGGTCGCGCATCTGCAGCAAGAGCTGGCCATTGCGCAGCAGGATCTGGCCCGCTACACAAGCCCCCACTCCATCGCCCATATCCTTCCCTCCGCCCTCATGCCTCCCCCTCCCGTGGCCGCCGCCCCATCTCCTCCCCTTTCCAGCCGGGAATTGATGTCCGTTCGTGAGCAGTACCACGAGCAGCAGTTTACCCGTGAGCAGATTCTGGAAATTGCCAGGTTCGGTGGTGGCTCTTATGAAACCGGCCTTGCTGTCCTTGGCCTCGCCGGTCCCTCCGTTGGTTTTTCTGCTCCTTCTCTTGCTGCTGCTGCTCCTCCTCCCCATTCTAGCCCCAGAACTGGTAGTGATAGTAGTGCCCCTCCTCCTGGAATTTCTCACCTTTCTCCTCCGTAATTTGCTTCCTTATTTTCTCTTCACTTTCTATGCCTTCCTGTCATTGCTATACATTACAACACACGATCAGTTTCCTCACCAGAATGCCCAGCAGCGCATCAGTTTCTCTCCCAGAATTATCTCCAAATTTTGCTGCTTCTGCATCAGATTTATTCTACGAATTTTTGCTGCTTCTACCCATTGCCATCGCTAGCTCATTCTTCGGAGTTCAATCCAGCATTCTACTGGCATTTTGTAACCAACTATATAATAGACAGAATCATCCAATCTGATAAGTGATCCGTGCTGTTGCCTCACAGTCACAGATGCAGATTCTTAGCAGCAAGGCGCCAGGACCGTTTTTATTACTTACTCCTTAACCCTGGAACAGAAGCCTGCAGGCTGCACACCTTGTAGAGCAGTGTAGCTCAATCCACCATGCCACAGCAAATAACAATGTAATAGAGAGCGCTTGTATCGAAATTGGTGGGAATGATAGCTACAGCACACAGATTTTGTTTACGGATACAAGATCCTTCGAATTCAGTATGATGGAACATGTTTAAAAGAGTGCTAATCCGATTACCAAGTGATTTACTTAATTAGCGTGCAACGAGGAACACAAGGTAGGTGTTGTGCTGTGGGGCTTAGTAAACAAGGTCTATATAGTGTTGCTGCACACACATCTAACCATTTATTTATGTATTGAATCCGTTGCCACAACGCATGTGAGGAGGGCTCCAGCATTTGTTCCCAATTAGGTCGCACGTAATAATGGTCTTTGACAAATGTAGATTTGCCATGTTTCCTAGGCCTTCGATTTCTTGCCTCCCTTGTCGTTTCTCTCCCCGTTTCTTCACATCATGTTTCCTTTTCTTTGCACTAGTCTCAACTTGGTCCATGGGACTTTTGTGTCCATCGTTGTCCTTGCAAGAGTTATGTCAATGATGACGACCACAACTTTCTGTTCCCAGTTCTATATATTGGGTTTATTGGATTTTCCTAAGCAATTTGTCATACTGAGCTTCTCAAGAACTAAACTATTTTGCTTTTATCTGTCTACAGTTTTAAGGTTGAAACTCTCAACTAAACTATCTTGCTTTTATCTGTCTACAAGTATAAGGTCGTGGGCAAGCCATCTATCCTTCAACAATATCGTATAGCATAATCAATTAATGCAAGGTTTGCGTCCTAAACCAAATCTGTCTCTAAAATTCTAGATTTGTGACCCCCTTAGAAAGTTATGCCTTCTTCGTGGCACATGAAAAGATCTGTACTATACTAATGCCATAATGGTCATTATCTCCTACAACTCCATTTATGTCTAGAATGCTATGAATATATAGTACCACAAGAAACTTCAGTTTGCAAGCCGTGCAGACTTCTCTTCAGTCTGTTGTACGTCAATGGTAACTTATCATGTTCTTTTAGCACTTGCAAGTGATTAATGGCTTGCCATGTACATAATCTTGAAGAGAAAGGCATTTAGAATGACTCGATGAACATGGCTTTCCATCATTGATAGACCTTAGTCTACAAGCCACAAGCAATGACCACAGTACCACTAGACCAAGTTTGCCAGTGTCACTTTCTCTTCTCTTTAGATGTGAAAATCTCCGTCCTTATTTCTTCATTATTATACATTCAACTATAATGATGAGCAGCCTAGAGTGAAAGAAAGTGTAAGGATCCTTGTCTTAATGAGCATTTATAGCAATGTAGAACAATCCCTCCCTTGTGGTTAGTCACAAGATCAATAGGGTTCTTCATTCCAAGACATGATTAGCATGACCAACATAGAGTATATCATTCAATAGAAGCTATAAATACAACATTGGTAGGTAGTATAAAATGTACCAATAGAGAAAGCATAGTTTCACTATTTATGAAAAAAAAAAAAAAAAAAAAAAAAAAAAAGCAAAAAGGCATGCGGGGGATGTTGGTGGGTTATGCAATGTAATGAAGGTTTTTAAATGATGTTCTTGCATTTTAGGTATCAGTAGTTGTTTTATGTCAATACATTTACGACCAGTAAAAACATTGTTTGAGATGTATAAGGTGTAGGGTTACATATCATAGGTTAGATCTATTATATTGAAAAACCATATATTACGTACGTACATATCCCATAAGATGTATTTGAATTTTGGGTTTAGTTCTTGAGGATTAGATGAATAACCAAAGAACATTTCCCAAGAGAGACAAGAAAATCATTCCGTCGTAAATTCAATGAACAACAATACGTAAAAATACAAAGAAATGTTTCGCCTAGTTTTACGATAAATCATTTATCAAGAATAGTGAAAGTATGCTACTGGGTGTAACTTTTGAACCTCAAAAAGTACCTACACGGGTACTTTTAAACCGGTACTTTCTATTTTTTCTATTTTTTTCTATTTTTCTATTTTTCTCTTTTTTCTAAAAATCAATTCAAAAATTCTCAATTGAAGGTCAATAACAAAAGAGAGGATAATAATACTATTAGAGATTAAACCAGCGTAACCGCTAGGTTGGGAAGGAGGCTAGGCCAAGCAAATGCTGGTTTTTTTCCTGGTGATCCGAGGATCTACCACGACCTTCTTAGGAAATTAAAAAACTAGCAAAAAGGCATGTTTCAAGCTTGGATTTAGTTTTGCATTTGATTAGGTTAGGGTTGTCGAGGAAAACATTTATTAAACAAATTTTTAATAACTAAATATTCAAAGTAGGCATCTACCTTGTTGGAGGAAATCAAGTAAATAGTAGAGGATTTGGTTGCTCGCAAGCAAGATCTAATTTTGTGAATTTGAAGGTTGAAAACCACCCCCATAAAAGTATGTTGTTAGATCCCAAATCAACACAAGGAATTGTGTCGATCCATTGTAACGCTGGAAGAAAGAGCATTTGTATCCTAGACTAGATATTAAAAAAATAATATGGAAGGTGTTAGCATTCATGATTGGGTGTGTAGAACACCTTTACACATTAGCAACACACCAAAGGATGCCATGAGCCGTTTAACATGGTGTGAGCTTCAAGCCCAAAATTCCACTAGAGGTTCGACTATAAAGGAGAGAATACTTGTGGTATAATTGTAGCCTGGTTTTTTATCTGTGAATTTAATGATTTTAGCTATATGTGTATTAGCCTTGTCGAGCTCTTTGGCTAACATGTGTTGCTATTCTAATTCATCTTGTAAAGCATATATTTTTTTTTATGTTTTACACTTTGTCAAGTAACAATTTCAGCTTGGTTACAATTATGACACTTTGTCAAGTAACAATTTCTTTTGGTTATAATTATTGATGTTAACTTGCACTAGAGGATTAGAATTGCACGTTGCTTTATTACAATCTTCTATCCTTTTATTCTTCAAATGCTATTTTGTAAAGCAATGACACTTTGTAGGTGTGATATCTCCCGCCTTTAGGAAGTCACTTAGTATTTTTTATTTTGTTTAAGGTCCATGCTAGACTAATCTTGTACAGACTATTAGTTATATCCCACTGCCTTTGGGCGGCAAAACAAAGTGGGAGGACACGTGATAGGCTTTTAAGTTCTACCATGTTGAGATCATCATCGTGATAACCCCAAGAATCAACTCCCAAAGATAAACATACATTGGCAAGGTTTGAACCCATGACCAAAATGAACATTTATTTTCGCATTACTAGGCCCATACCAACTCACCACACATCCGCTGGGCAAAAACTTTTGCCTTACATGCACACTTTGTAGTGTGATATATCCCGCCTTAGGAAGTCACGAGTATTTTTTATTTTTGTTTATGTCCATGCTAGACTAATCTTGTACAGACTAGCTAGCTATATCCCATCGCTTTGGCAGTAGCTAAAAGTGGAGGACACATATAGGCTTTTAAGTTCTACCACGCCGGAGATCATCATCGTGATAACCCTCATTAACCAACTCCCCAAAGATAAACATACATTGGCAAGGTTTGAACCCATGACCAAATGAACATTTATTTTGGCATTACTAGGCCCATACCAACTCATCACACATCCGTTGGGCAAAACTTTTGCCTTACATGCACACTTTGTAGGCAGGATATCTCCCACCTTAGGAAGTCACGAGTATTTTTTATTTTTGTTTAAGGTCCATGCTAGACTAATGTTGTACAGACTAGCTAGTTATATCCCACTGCATCGCCGGCAGCCAAAGTGGAGGACACATATAGGCTTTTAAGTTCTACCACGCTTGAGATCATCATCGATAACCCCAAGAACTAACTCCCCAAAGATAAACATACATTGGCAAGGTTTGAACCCATGACCAAATGAACATTTATTTTGGCATTACTAGGCCCATACCAACTCACCACACATCCGTTGGGCAAAACTTTTGCCTTACATGCACACTTTGTAGGCAGGATATCTCCCGCCTTAGGAAGTCACGAGTATTTTTTATTTTTGTTTAGCGACACGTGATAGGCACCTGGGCCAAGGCGATCAACTATACAAGTTGTGTGTGGCACCATTAATTATAAGGTCAATTGTATTTTTTCATGGTTTTCAAAAGTAGGAACCACCATTTAAAGGAATGAAAAGATAAAGGACACACCATTTGCATTCATCGATTGGAAAAAATGTCGCTGCAAAGACCAAATTAAAGAACACGCTATTTAGAGTTGTTTGAAGCACTCGCAAAGGGAATAGGTTCTTTGACCATATCCATCATGTCATCCAATGCAAAATCAAATTTATTTTTTATCTTTAAAACCCATAGTCTAGACATAAAGCTTCTATCAAAAAAAGACTCTCCAAGATTATAGTAACATAACTATGAAATCATAAAGCTTCTATCAAAAAACACTCTTTAAGATTATAGTAACATGACTATGAAATGGACCCCCCACAGTAAGTGTTTCATTATCAAAAGGAACTTCCAGCCACATTTAGGCTTCAAAGAAACTTATACAATGTCTTCTACCTCCTTTAGTCAAACAAGAAGCTATAACAACGCTTACAAACAATTTAAATTGCTAGCAATTTGCATTGGACTCTTTTGAATGCTCGACTATGGAGCATATGTTAAGCACTACCTTTCATGCTTCTTTGTTCAAAATATAGGAGGTGACATTGGAAGTTGACTCAATAGCATCTCATGCGCCCTAAATTCCACCGACTTGGACACTTCATTTAGTTACCAACATATCGGGATATATTTCATTCACGAATCAAATTATAGCCTTAAAAGTTTTACTGTTAATCCTATTAGAGTACTTGCTCTTGAACCTTCAAGAGACTAGATCAAGGTTATAGCAGCATAAGCACCTATTGTTTCATACAGTGTCTGAATATATACAATGCGATGGCAGCTTAAAATGGAATATTGGAGATATAATTTAATGCTTTTACATCAGCTTCTTTGCAACTAGAATGAACTTCGTTTGTGCAATGCAAAAAACCGTTGTATCTATGGCCATCAATACAAGTTTCAGAGAGGCCTCCAAAATAAATGGTCATCAATCAAAATAGACTTGCAAAATTAGAGAAGAGAACATTAAAGACCTGACTAAGGTGCTAAGAGAGAAATGAAAACCTCACTCCAAATTCAAGTCTTTATTCCTGATCACATTCTGCTTGGACTCTATATTATCTCCACCCATTTTAATTCGTTCATTATTTTTCCAACGTTTGTAACGCGCACAGAAATAATATATGCAGAAAGAACACATGTCCATGTGGGAAGGATATACACAATAGTAACTTCCAGAATCAGCCTCCCTTTTTCTGGGGCTCCAACTGCTCGTGTCTTCTTTGTCTAAAGAGAAAGACTAACACCAATTGTCTTTCCAATAAAACATATAGAACAAAGTCTTCATAGTTTCCATATTGAGTGAGATCCGCAATAATAGTCTCGCAATAAATTCAACAGTAGGTTTTCACAAAAGATTGACATTTCCAGCTTTTTAGAATAACACATTATCAGACAAATGCACGGGTACCATGCCTCAAGTGTCGTGGTGCGCTTGAGTTCTTGTTGTCCTATGCACATTGCCGGATGGCTCTACCATAGCCGTGGTGCAAAGTCTTTGATTTCCGTGACTACCTTGTGTATTGATTTTTATGACATTCATATAAATTGATCCACATATGCATCACCGCTAAGTCCGATCTGTGGATTCAAAATCCTCCCACGCTTTAATTTCTCTTCTCACATTGAGCAAAATGCATATGCATCAAAACTAGGGTTTGCAAGTTCAACTGGTTTGGGGACTATGGAGGTCCTTAGAACATACAAATTGGGCCAAGAAGCTCAACAAGTCAAGAAAGAGTTCTTCATCTCTCAACTTTTGAAATGTCTTGCATGTTGTCATCTTTGTCTCTTCAAATTGCCTTTCTATTTGCTTATATCTGCATGACAATGACGATGCAAATGACTCACCTGCATTATCAATGCCAGATCATGTACGCTTGGATTATGCCCCTAGACAAATGAATGTCTGCTGCAAAAAAATGCAAGAAAGAATAGAGCAAGGAAGTGCATATGTGACAAGGAAAGGTACACTATAATAATCTCTGTCTGCCATTGCTCCATCTCTAATTTGTTGAGAAGATGTGAGCAAATCTTACTGTTCCAGCACACAAAAAGTCCTAATGTTCACTAATTTATAACGACGATTTAAAAAATTACTGCTTCGTCTCTATGTATACATATGCGTTGTTCTTAAAGCTATGTAACATCACATACCTTATAGAGGAAGCATAACCTTTAAATGCTAGATGAGTTATCGCCGATGTTTCTTCAATAGATGGAGTTGCAGAGGTGATCGACAAACCTCAAAAATTGATTGCTCAATTGTATAAGCATTAATCGAACATGTCCCTATTTTCTATGAAGCCCACGTGATGCATATGAGGGAGAGGAAAGGAATATAGATAGTTACTTGCAATGCATCTAAAGAAATAGATCTCTTCTAAATATATACCTTCCAAGTAAGTGAAACATGCTTCAAGTGGCTTCATGGTATTCCATAAGCAAGTTATGCCTGCAGCATAAAGAAATAGTCAATTTCATGAAGATCACTTATCATTCTACAAAATTCATAGGTGCAACGTTGCCCACCATGAAGCATCAAAAGACTATTGACTTCAAAAGAATTCAAACAACAGCAGAAATCAACAACTGTCCCTAAATACATGTGCCTAACTATAGATCTGGCTTTATTATGTCATCCATACAAACATCATTGTTGGATTGATGAACACTCAAACCCTTCAGCCAGTGGTATAAAAGATGGGACAACTCAACCAACATGACATTGCTTCTATCTCCAAAACCAGGAACAATACAACAGGACAACCCTTCACTGTCTAATAAGTTGTCTAACATCTGTTGTAACAAAATATTTTTGAGACAAAAGGCAAATGCTGCCTACATAAAAGTACAGCAAAATTAAACAACTGTCTATGCATTGCTTTGTAAACATCAATTTAAGGTGCTGGTCTTATGATCTGCATGCATAACTAGCAAGTACAACTTTTATCATAACTAAAAGTAGAATTTTAAATTGTAGTAATGTTAGACAAGGTGCAAAATAATCTCAAGTAAAGAAATGCAACTAGAAGGCGTAATGATAGCCATGACAACTCGTCGAGGGAAGTTGCCCGCTTGATCCGATTGCGCTTAGGATCTAAGCACGCCCTAGTGCATTAGATAGCTATTGTACAAAATTAAAAAAAAGAAAATTCACTTTTATGAAGATGGCCACAAAATTACGCGGACAAACGCTTTGGCTAAGAAGAGGACAATGGTAGTGATATCTACAAGGGAGCAGAGCTTTGCAAATGCGTCTTCTTGTGAAGAGGATTATATCACACTGCATGGTGCATAGGTGCACACAGCAAGTCTTGTTTTGAACTTGCCCCAATGCCATAAATTTTATGGAGCTTCGACTATGGTTTCATCCTTTGGAACCGCAAAAATACATACCCTTAAAATGCGCTCACTTTGACGTAAGATCCGCCAGATCGCTAATCCAACTCCGGCAGATTTTTAGCGTGCTTGCCTAACCAACTTAAAAAAAAAAAAAAAAATAACCTTGACTCAACAAAACACATGCCGCTCACAAGATCACAACCGCCATTCATTTCCCTAGGTAAGCTTTTGGTGATATGACCGCGGCATGCAAAGCATATAAGAAGAATAACTTATACCTTAAAATGGAAGAAAGCCAATACCTGAAAGAAAGCAAACATGTCGAAGCCATGCGCCGTTCTCCAACAAATAATTTAAATAATTATTTTCTGAGCCGCATTGACATAGATTAAGGGATTTGCTCAGAACATAGCCCACCAAATGACAAACAACCAACCAAAAAGTCCGGCAGACAAATATCCGGCAGAGGTAGAATAATACCCCGCAGCAAATACTTTGTTTTTCTAATTTTCCGACCCCACGATCGTAAAATAAAGAATCGGACGGCTAAGAAAGAAAAACACCGGACGCGGGTGACACGCGGCATAGCTCGTAACACGAAAAAGTAAGGGGGTTAGCAACCCTCGCTAAATAAATGAATCAAATCTCAAACTTATTGTTTATTGAGACATTTATGAAGTTCCCAGACCCAAGACTGGTACTTTTTCTCGGGTAGTTTCAAGACTCTAAAAAACTTTAGATGGTACACCTAGCATGCTTTCACCCATAGGTGTTCCAAAATGGATGGCTTTAAAGAGAAACACAATATGAAAGATGGACCAAATAAAGTAATCCCATTGCAATATCAAAGGACTATTTAGATCATTCCAACCGCAATATCAAGAGCTATTTAGATATTCTCATAAGGACCCTTACTACCGCGGAGATGGGTTGTAAGGGTCGATCAAAATTCCTAGAAGTTTTAAATAGAAAGTTGTGGGCTACCAAAGCTTGGAGCTTGGCAATGTGCCCAAGCCGATACTTGCATTAGGGATTTTTGAGATCATAAAAGGGCCTTCTAAGAATTGTGATTGTTATATGAACTACCAACTAAAAGAATCGTATTCAAGCCAAGAAATAGTTATATTCAACTCATCGATCACATTTTCTAGCATAAGTATTGATAGGAAAGTCCAAATGAGCTTGTTTGGTGCAATAGATAGATCTCATTGAGATCTTTCTAACCTTGGGTGGTTTTCATCTTTTAGTCCCGTGAGAATAGTAAAAAATGGTAAAACCATATTTTTGGAGTTTTAACAATCATAAGTGGTTAAAATATATGCAAAGCACCTAAGATTGGAAAGATCTCAACGAGATCTATCTATTGCACTAAACGAGAGTTGATTTGGACTTTTCTATCAATAGTTATGCTAGAAAATGTGATCCAAAGGAGTTAGTTATAATCAGCTTTTTTGACCGATGGACCACAGTTCGATTTCGATTGGGTTCATTTATCTTCATTTGGCTTAGTTGGCATGTTTTGAAGGCCCTTTTTAATCTCAAAAACCCTAATGGCTGGTTCTCCGCCAACAACTAGGGTTGTCAAATTATCAAATTCCACCGGTGGTGTAAATAACATGTAGAAGCTAAGTCTAATCATTTTTTTTAGACTTGAAGATCTTTCGAAGCATTTTAGATGTTAGGTATGTCACCAGATGGTAAATGTACAGCTTGATTTTGTCCAGAATATCTTTGACATGCGCCTAGAATGGACACATTGGGCACAAGAAATGATAAGCGCCATTGTTAACAACGATACCAGGAAATAAAGAGCTTCATAATCATAAGAAAGAGAGTTTTGGTGTTGACATGATGGAGGCAAAGTATTTGAGAAGATTGAGTGGTAATGAATAGAGGCAACAGGTCAACGGTGACGCAAGATGAAGTAAAGTGAGTTACCTTCGCTTCCCCGCGGATTTGTTGGCTTATGATAAGGTTATGCCAAGTATAACAATGCCGGGCGCCGTGATTATGGCATAACCCACTCGCCATAACCGGCACCGCAATCATGGACACTTATGAGTAAACCCGACATTACTTGATTATCACGCAAAAGGAGAGTGTAGCTGCATATGATTTGTCGCGGCATGCTTATTTGACTTCCTTTGTTATCTTTCCGGCAATTATCATATTAGTGAAGATACTTGTTTAATCTTAGTTTGTGATTGATAATGAGAAGTGGGCAAAGCTTACTCCATGTTGTTTATTAGTAACCGCCTTTTGCTCTGTGTCAAAATAATGACTTGGCTAGGT
>JAJEKV010000461.1:0-188458 GCA_021234155.1 Isoetes taiwanensis
AGACTTATTCAAGTCCTAGTGATGTGACTTTTGCATGGTTTTCACCACGATCTTGAATGACCTTAAGGACAATGGTGCAATCTTTTTCTATTAATCAAAGTAGGAATTCCAGGAAGTGTCTCAACTAGCTATATATAAGCACAAGAAGATGCCTCTCCAATATTTATAAACCATCCGGTAATATAGTAAATTATATCAATAACACATGGATGAGTAAATGCAATGGGAAAACATGGAGCTTTCGACGCTCGTACATTGGCCATAAGGAGCCAACTAGACCCAAGATTAAATGCCTTCTTCATAGGTGGACCCATGCATGCGGGTAACATGCTAAAGGACATTATTTGACATCTCAATGAGGGAGGAGATTGAACTTTAACTATGTTTATAAAAGTTTGGAAAGGCAAGTGAGCAAGAACTATTTTCTCAACCATTAATTAAAAGTGTCCATATACTTAGGAAAAAAGGGGTAAACATGGAACCACAATTTGCTTTTATAGGTCTTACACCATTCACCTTAAACAAAACTTTTTTCCCCCCTTTTTTTGTATCGAATTGGACATGTTGCTCTATAGTTCTTCTATTGTCCACTTTATGCAAACATAGAGATGCTAGATCGACAAAAAATACTTCTTTTTCATATTGAGCAACATCTATGTTATAAGAACATATAAATAGAATGTATAATGATCAAATTGCTCTTAACATTATACATTAGGGGAAAAAGTTAATACAATACAATATCAGCCATCCTTTTTCACAATTTATATCCCAAATATGGTCTTTGCTAAACTGCATTGTCGTCTACCTTGATATCGTATTTAAGGCCAATAACATTGTCGCTTGACATTAGACATTGACTTGGCTGTTTGGTAGTTGTATGTGTCTTTTAACACGCGAAGCTCTAAGAACGCTCATGTTGTCTAATATCCGAGGAATTGCTTCCTTTACTATCACTACAATCATTCGTGAAATTAGTCTTACGTTCCCGGATCCTAGGAGCTGATCCAACATTTTCTCTAGGTGCCCAATACTCTTGAGCATGATATAAAAGATTTAAAGCATCATCGGGAATTTAGGTTCAAATCAAGGTTCAAATTTGAGCCATATTCATCCAGTTGAATCTCTTCTAACATATTTTTTAACCTCAAAATCCTTGTAGTAGTAGCTCTAAAAACATAATGCATTTAGGAACATAGAAAAGACTTTCTACTTTGGATTTTAGGTCACCTTCGCTGTTTTGCAAGCATTGGGGAGTCAAGCCTTCCTCTTGTTAACTCTACCTCATGTTCTTCTCTACCATGATGTTCTATATCATATGCTCCTCGGTTTCTGGTATGGCTTCTTCCTCATGTTCTTCTCCACCATGATGTTCTATATCATGCTCCAGGACTTTTGGTATGGCTTCTTCCTTTTCTTCTTGAGGTGTAACCCTTCCTCTGGAAAAGTAGATGATGCGTCGCATCTGCGTGTGCTTCCTCTACATCTTCATGCATGTTCCCATCTACATCTACATCCCATATCCACATCTACATCTACATTTACATGCGCATCGCATCTTCATCTTACATTTTTATGACTCCAAGACTTAGGCAACGTCGCGATGCCGATGAAAAATTTGTAGATGGAAATTCTGGAGTTCTGAGCTTCACATGATATATACCGAAGATTTATACGCACCCTTTTCTTGGTATGTGAAATGGGGAAGCGGCTTTGAGAACTTCGAGGATATAATGGATTCAATTCACGATCTTTTGAATGACATTGCTCTTGTTAAGACAATCCTTGCCTATCAAACGAAAATGCATCGAGAAACAATTGTGCCTCGCAATTGACCTCCACTATTGTTTGGATTCGGCCTAAAGAAACATCAATAGAAGGCCTAAGGCTTCAGATATAAATCAATTCTTTAGAATCTTCAACACATAAAGCTGGATCATAATGCGGAGGTTTGGATCTTGTTAGAAAATATAATGAGCAATCCTTGTATAATAGTGATTCTAGTGATCCTTTTGCATCATTTTGAAGCAGTGCAAGAATGAAAAAAGGTCTTTAGTGCAAGGACATCTTTATACAGTGCATTAGTTTCATGATAACCAAAAAGAATTGCACTTTGCCTTGATAGCATTTAAGGTCTGTACAATCATATCTCATGCGGTGTCGAGAAATAGATAAGAATAAAGAGCTCTGCATGAAGAAAAACCAAGCTTCAATAAAATTAAAAATATCTGGAATGTATTCCATAAATCTTTATCATAACATACCTCTTTATTGATATCAACCACCCGGATTAAAATATCTTTAAAATCTTTTTCTTCACCCTTCTTGTGTGTGAACTACTAATTAAATCTATAGTTCTCTCTTTCTCCAAAACCCTTACACATCTCTAGTCTTTGTGACTCACGGTCTATGTTGTACACAACAATAACTTTATGGTCCATTCTAACTTGCCCATGGAATTACGTATCCCACATGGCTTCAAAATTTGTCGATCAAAGCGAGGGCTTGGCATCCTACTACTTTTACTCTTATCGAAAACTTCTTTGCATCATCTTGAACAATAGCCTCTAAGTTGCTCCCATGATGGTATGATTGTAGGACTCAACTTTGACAAAGTCAAGTTATGGTCCCCGATATAATTTTATATAGGTTAACATGCCTATTTTAGTATTCGACATTCTTTCATAGATATACTCTGCCACATGTTACATTTTAAAACCCCTTCTTGCTCTTCAAGTAATTGTCCTTTCAACAATGCATTAGCGACATCTTCTAATTCCCTAATGTTTAATTTGTTGCATGCAGCGAAACAATGATAACACTATCTCCTTTAAAACTTCTAGCACCTCGGTATTCCTTTTCAATGCGGCAATTCACCCTTGTTATCTGGATCAATAGCTTTTTCTCCACTTATCGGATATATTTCTCTCGATTTGTTAAAGGTTGTAAATCCACCAGGACAATGAAGCCTTCCCTCCAAATGTGACCTTTGCAATTTGACAAACTCTTTGCATAATAAATATTATATCTAATTTAGAAACTTCCAACATATTAAGAAACACTTCCAACACATGTTGGAAGTGTGATCAAATTACAAAAATAACAAAGCCAAGTAACCACCTTAAATTACTTGGTGCGCTTTCCTTGAATTAGTTTTGGAGGCATTTCATGATCTCCCATTGTGCCTAACCGCTCAAAGTTTGGTCTAGAAAGGTGTGAGACAAATTTATTTTTCATTCTTTTTGTTTTGCCTCAGAGGCAGAGATTTCCATTAACTTTAACATTGGTGTGTCATGAGCAATGATCACGGCTGCCGCATGCCCCACCTTATCTTGTGATACGGAAATTCATTTGAAAATAAGCGCATCACCCTCATGGAATAATGGCGAGCTATTACTCAGAACCTCATATCTTTCTTTGCCAAAACTTCATCCATTCTTTACACAAGAGGCGCCAATGTAGTAGCATCTATAGGCAAATAGGTCAGCGGTCTCCGGTGCTAGTAGGATGCCTCAACATTTCATTTCGCGGCCACGAACATGACTTGGATTGAATTCCAGATGGTTCCATTGTGCAAATTCCTTAGATTTACTAAGGTCGGGGAATGATGCAATTGTGAGCGTTAATCATGATGAAGCGGAAAACCAAATATAAAATACTTTGAATCTTCTTTCCTTTGCCTCTCAATGCTAAGTTCTGTTTTATTCTTCTTCTTGAACTTCTGCACTACCCATAACCTTTTTCCATCATCGACTTAGGTTTTAATGACAACTTCTCAATAATAGCTTCCTTTGGTGACCCATACGGTAAGCAAATTATGGCATTATCTTTTTGATATTTTCTGACATTGGCATTGTGCTTCCTTTTTTGCTAAAGCTTTTTCTCTTTCCCTTCCTCTTGAGATTTTCTTTTCTTATTTTTTTCGTCCTCTTTAGTTTTCTCCTTACTTTCTTCACGAGACTTCCTTTTCTTCTTTTGTCCATCATCCATACATTTTGAACATCTTTTTCTTCTTCAATAATTTAGAACAACTTCAGGTACCTTTAGGCATATTGTTTGCAAGCTTTGCATAAACTTGAGAACGGTATCCTCTCGGATAATTTTGAACAAATCATCTGAAGAAAAGCCCGTCATAAAGGTCATCATTGAGAATCTTGAGCCATTTTGCTTCAAGTCATTATAATTAGCTGACTTCCAGTGACCATAGCGTCGGCAGCTGCTTCAATTTCCTCGGTCGGGACCTCCACACTAAAATGAGAATTCAAGATTCTTCAAATTTGAAACCTATGTTTAAATGTCAACTTCCAACTCATATTTGGAAGTTGGAAACCCTAACAGGGTTGGAAAAAGATGTACATCTATAGAGATCCTTTCAAGTTCTAACTTCCAACACATGTTGGAAGTGATGACATAATCTCATGTCAAAACCGACAATAAATAAGAATCTAAGATCCAATTTGTTTATGCCAAAACTTGTTTAGAGTTCCTTTAAACCCCATCATTAGAACATAGGGTTTCCAACTCAAGTTGGAAGTACAGCCACATCTTAAACCTGGAAAGGATGTATTTCTAAAAAGGTCACATTTTAGAATTGCAACTTCCAACACAAGTTAGAAGCCACAACCTAATTTCAAAACCAACTTCCAACACATGTTGGAAGTGATACCAAACCTCCACACTGGAACAAAATCTACTATTCAACTACAAGCTTGGAAAACCTATGTTTATGTTGGAAGTTAGGCCAAAACTTATGATTACACACTTACACTAAACAACAGGTGTTTAGGTTTGCCTTCAAGAATACATTGAAAACAAGTTTAAAAACCTCCAACATATGTTGGAGGCCAGATATTAAATTAGAGCACATTAAATTGGACAGAGGCCTACCTCAAAAATGTGAGAAAACTTCATGGGAATTTCATTTACCCTCCAACATATGTTGGAAGGCAATAGAAACTTGTAGGCTAGATATTAAAGTTCATGATATTGTTTAGATGAAATTTTTTAGAGACATTTGAAATAGATAAGAGAAGACTGTTGCAAACTAGACACCAGTAAACCATCTAATGGAGACACCAATAAACTATCTATTACATGACCCTATACAATAAAGAACTATTTTGTGACAAACTTTGATAAAAAAAAAATATCTAACATCACATTATTCCATGGAAAATTACGTAGCCATGTTGAAGCAATTAAATATCAATTTGGCATATTCATTTCGACATGGATGGAATAGATATAAACCAAAAAAACACACCTCTTTTGGTTGCCATCAAATTTGGACAGAACTGCAAAAAGTGCCTTCAAACAAGTCGTTGAGTCTTCAAACAAGTAGCTGTTACTGTCATAATCGCTGTTACTATTCTCGAAAAGGAAGAAAGGCGGTGTGTGAAAAAAAAAAACTAGCAAAAAGGCACGCCAGAGGTCATAGAAAATAAAGGCGTAGGAAAATTAGGGCAAGGTAATTGGATAGCAAAAGATAATTGAATTATCTTTGTATTTGGGCAAAATTGTATTGAAATTTATTGTTTATAAAGTAGCATATGTTGTTTGGATAGTGCAACAGGTCAATAATCTAGTTAAGACTTAATAACAACACTAGCTTCACAACACTAGCTTCACAGAATGCTTCCTAAGAGGATTTGAAACCCTTGCCAAAGTAGGTAGCACCATAAACCTTGAAACCAAAGTTTGCCACTACATCTAAGGCATGCTTATGATTACGCAAAACAAGCCACACATAATGAACCAATTAGCTCTATTTATCTACTCTATTTATTCTTTCTTCTACTAGAAATGCTTGTCATATCAACGCGACCCATACTTCCCATATCGGCACTGGTACCTTAAATGGAGGGGCATCGTATTGAAAATCATATGCTGACGTGGAATGACCTTGCACGTGGCAAATACTAGCCCTCAGAGACAATAGTCCTTTTTATTTTATAATAATAATATAACGATGATGATGGTAGTAGTGATGAAAGTAAGATAGTAAGGATCAAGACATATGAGATAAGCTTAAAGCCAAGTCAAGAATAGACAACTTCAAATGCCTTGGCCTGTGTATAGTAAGAGACATCTTTGTAGCAGCACAAGCCAATAAAGAGACCCCTCACTGGAGAATGAGCACAATATGAAGTATGGGTGACATAAAGTCAAAACAAGGAAAACTTGGAAAATAATCTTTTACCCGTACATTTTAGCAACATCTTGGCCTTGTCAACAATGCCAGCATTAGCTTTGTACGATTTTCCTTTCTCATACAACACCACAAATCTTAGCCTTAACCATTACTTCTCTCTGGCTTAGAAAAAGATTGTATAAACTTGTCAACAAAAATTGCATACACATGTAACAGCATGATTCAAAAACAGACAACGAGCATTAAGATTCAGCTATATTGCATACACATGTAACAACATGATTCAAAAACAGACAATGGTCATTTATATTTGGCTATAGTCCTAGTATAACGATTGTTGCACAGCAAATACTTATATTGTATGTGGGTGTATGGTTACAAAACTTTGATGAAGCTTTACGTACAAGCGCTCTCTAAGCGCACTATACATCTGATTGATTTCTCACATGTACAAGGGCAAAGCTACAGAACAATATGGTGACACCTGCATCCATATGCTCTATGGTTGGTAAGATGCCAACGCATTACCATAATTTGCATGCAGGCTCTAACATCTTACCACTATATAGAATGCCATAATCCAGTTGTGCTTTGGATTGGATAGATGAAGCTGAATTCAACTGCAAGAAGCAATGAAAGGATATTACTACCTTGCAAGTTGCTGAACAAGTTGCATGTTGCTAAGATAATTCAAAACAAGTCCATACCTTTTCACCCATGAGTCACGGGTTATTGCATCAAGAGTCAATCTCTGTTTTGGATCTGCATGAAATTTCAGTTCAAGTTACCTCCCAAAACATATGCTTAGTTTAACAAAGTATCTACCTTTGCAGAGTAGCCCCTCCAAGAGGTCCCTAAGGTCTGTGTCATATAAAGGTTAGCACAAGAGAAATTATCACTCAGACCCTATTTATCAGATAAAACTTTAATCTAATGATTGGACCAATAATAGAAAGGGGACTGGGGACATAAACAGAAGATTGTTCTTGTTATGGATAGAGAGAATAAATGTGAAGAGGAAAATCATGGAAATGGCTAGGGGTTTATACGGAGCTTCACTAACACGGGTAGTAGAAGATTATCACGAATATTCATGCCCATCGCTTACTTACTTTCGGCCAATAGACAATCAGTTGCATGGGACTCAATCAGCTACTCACTACTCACGTATCCGCGATTGCATAGGCCAATAGACAATCGGGTTGCGTAGGACTTGATGAGCTACTATTATAATTAGAATTGCGTGGTAGGCTCTGTAAAAATGGAGTCTTGTGTGGTAGCCTCTTTTTTTGAAATTAGATGCTGTCAAAGCTCACTAGTTAATTCGGATATGAAGGTGGATAATTTATTTATGGAGTGGCAAAACAAAGCTGAAGGTATGCATATCAAAAACTTCAAAAGCAAAAAAGCATGATTTAATATCGATAAAGCATACCTCAATACGCTTATGTACGAATGAGATATATTGCTCTTCTTATCTTGATCAAGGTCACTACCGGTGATATTACATGACTTATCTAGCTAGTTCTTACTTAAAAATCTGTTAAAGATAAAAATGCCATCACCGTAAGCTTTGTTCAACCTTGTTCTGTATAACCTGCACAAGGGCTAAAGATAAACATGCCATCACTGTAAACTTTTGTTCAACGATAAACATGCCATCAATTCATTTCATTTCATTTCATCTTCAGCACATTCTAAAGCGTAACTTTGAAACGACGAGAAACTTAAGTGATTGTTATGAAGATGGGAAGAAACTTTACTGGCTAGCAAAAGTACATATATCTGAATTGACCTACAACACATGCATAATGATAAATGCTGTTTGTGACACTATAGTGATGACCCATTGAGCAAAAACAATGATGTCCTTCACCCACTAGGCCAGAATGGCTGCATGCTGAAAGAAAAGAGGGCAACATGACTTTAACTTGCCTAATGCATTCAAGATCCAAAAAAGCAAGAGTATTATGGCCATTCCCAAGTTGAGGCAAACAAACGGACAAGACAGTTAGCCATACTTTCCATCGCATACTTTACGAAAAGATAAACTTTACTTGTTTGTTTCTTTCCAACAAACTTGCCAGCATTCATCTAACTGAGCAATTTGTTGTGAATCTTTGCAGTTCAAGAATGTGCAGAATGGTCCCTTTTATCTACATGCACTTCATACGTATACCATTCTGATGCAAATTCAAGACGAGGTAAATGCTTTTTGCGAAGTTATGAAAGCTCAAAGATGCAAATACCATGCGCTTACTTGCTCTGGCCAATAGACAATCAGATTGCATTAGACTCAATCCGCTACTCTGCTACTCTGTATCACAGATTGCATAGGCCAATAGACAATCAGGTTGCGTAGGACTTGATGAGCTACTATTATAATTAGAGATTGCGTAGTAGGCTCTGTAAAATGAATCTTGTGGTAGCTCTCTTTTTTTGATGCGTCGTCATCCAAGCTCACTAGTTAATTCCAGAGCATTAGTCCAAGTTTGGCATTCAAATCTTGCAATACAATTACATGTCCACAATGGAGCAATGTAGTAGTAATTGTTTTGAGCATAGGTAAGGACGAAACGCAAAGGCAATCATAAAATACAACGTTAGATGCGAAGCTAACAATGCACCTGTTAAATAATTCCCTTGCAAAGGGACTAAAAAGCTTGCTCCTGAAAAGCTTGCTCTTGCACCTTAAATTTCTAAAGAAAGGATTGTATGATCCACCTATGAGCCACAAAGAAAACTAACAAAATGGAAAAAGCAATCTTGATGTGGCATAAAAAAGCATGAAAGAATGCATTCTATAATCCACATCCACATGAGAAATTTCGTTTTGCAATAGCAAGAAAAGGTAGAACATCTTACAATGCCTTAAGCTGTGCGACTGTAGAAGAGATTGCAAATTTAAGGGATTTGAACCCCAAAAAACAACACGGTCAGAATGATCTTCATATTATTTGAAATCTCTGAAAGGCCAGATAACATAAAAGTAGATTTTTAGAATCGATGGAAACCCTAAATGCATGGTTGGGGACGAACATAGCGAGGCATGGGCTTGAAGATCCATGTTGACCTAAAAAAGGTACAAGAGCCATAGTGACAACATGTTGATAGCATGTGTTCTCAAGGACCGACTGATCCATGCATGGTATTTCTTCAAAGCCGTTGATACCATTCTAAACAGGCGAACTCAAGTAATTAATAGATGGAGGTAGCAAAGGGTGGTAATGTAGGCCTCTCCACTTATCTTTCTTTAGAGAATCATTGCCCATGCCAAAGAAAAAATAACCCGGGCTCCTAAAGAAAATTGCGCCACTCCGTCGTTCTTTATGGCAAAATAGTAGCATGGGATCCTATGCTACAAGCATGCCTATTGAACATGTACTTTTCCTCTGTTTTTTCTTTAAAGGCGATAGATAAATGTTCTATATGATGAATGATCTTGATCAACACATACTTTGGAACATGGACTAAAAGGATCCTTATAAATATTTGATTATGGTTCCTAGAACATACGCCAATAAAGGGATGTTGCTACGTAGCAGGGTTAGCAAATTCACCCTATGCGATGGACTGTAATTGTAACATTTATACTAGAATAGGTACATTATTTTTACGCATCCGGCATTTATTATGAAGGTCGGCATAATTTATTTATGGAGTGGCAAAACAAATTTGAAGGTATGCATATCAAAAACTTCAAAGAGCAAAAAAAGCATGATTTAATATCGATAAAGCGCCCACCTCCAATATTACGCATATCCGAATGAGATATATTGCTCTTCTTATCTTGATCAAGGTCACTACCGGTGATATTACATGACTTATCTAGCTAGTTCTTACTTAAAAATCATTAAAGATAAAAATGCCATCAAGTAGCTTTGTTCAACCTTGTTTACGTATAACTTTTACAAGGGCTAAGATAAACATGCCATCACTTTGTAAACTTTTGTTCAACGATAAACATGCCATCAATTCATTTCATTTCATTTCATCTTGAGACATTCTAAAGCTGTAACTTTGAATGGGACGAGAAACTTAAGTGATTGTTATGAAGATGGGAAGAAACTTTACTGGCTAACAAAGTACATATATACGAACACAGCCTACAACACATGCATAATGATAAATGCTGTTTGTGACACTATAGTGATGACCCATTGAGCAAAAACAATGATGTCCTTCACCCACTAGGCGGGAATGGGCATCTTTGAAAAGAAAAGAGGGCAACATGACTTTAACTTGCCTAATGCATTCAAGATCTGAAAAACAGCAGAGTATTATGGCCATTCCCAAGCTGAGGCAAACAAACAGACAAGACAGTTAGCCATACTTTCCATCGCCATACTTTCTGAAAAAGATAAACTTTACTTGTTTGTTTCTTTCCAACAAACTTGCCAGCATTCATCTAACTGAGCAATTTGTTGTGAATCTTTGCAGTTCAAGAATGTGCAGAATGGTCCCTTTTATCTACATGCACTTCATACGTATACCATTCTGATGCAAATTCAAGACGAGGTAAATGCTTTTTGCGAAGTTATGAAAGCTCAAAGATGCAAATAGCATATCTGAATACCTGAGAATTCTATCCTTCCACCAAACATATTAATTTAAAGGAGGCTTAATGCATTCAGTATGATGTTATACTTATGCCATAACATTGAATATGTGTGCATTTGTGGATTGGGTGCAAAACTTGCATTGGTAAACATGTTCTATTGATGGCTGTTACAGCTTGTAGCTTGCCGCAATATAACAATAAACTATAGAATGATGCTTCTGTAACGGATGAAGCAATGTCTAAGCTATAAAAAGAGAAGCCCACGATAATGAAAAACTTGAGTACACTGAGGGCGGCACTGTGCCACACTTCAAGAACAACTTGATATTTCAAAGGTATGGGCCTTTCCTTTCTCTTCTTGCAACCTGATTAAAGTTCGTAGACCTAATATAACCTATAGCAGCTGACATTGCAAGAGGAGCTAAGAGAAAGGCGATTGAAGAAAAGAGAGATTGCATGGACAAATCTGATCTTTGTATTGATGATGAGGACCAACATGCAACACAAATTCTTTCCTTGAAAATTCAAGATATAAGGAATGCACACGCAGATCTGCTGCAGTGATCGAGTTTCTAAGGAGTAATGAGACCTACTGTATGAGACCTACTGAACCCGATAGTAGGTGAGAAAAACTTGCGTACCTGTTGTTTTGCATCCTGGTATTCATTGTATATTACAAATGAAGTCTGGTTCGCTCTTACCAAGTTTAGCATGTCCAATAATAATTGCATTCCATGTATCTTGGTGAATTCTGTCAAATCGTAATTTGCTTTGTGATTTCCACACGAGGCAAACAATGACAAGACAGGTTAGCCCAAGTATGGCCAATCAAGCCCACTATGAAGCATAAAGGAATTTACTAGCTTGCCAAGTTGAGCATCTTGCAATTTTTGTGCACTCGAGAAAGCATCCCAGATGTGCAAGGGGCTTGGAAATGCTATACCCTAACAAATCGGCGTCAACCATACTAAAGTAAATGTAGATATGGAATCCCAAAGTTTAGAGGAGTCCATGAAGCGAGAGGAGGTGGCAAAAACCAAGTGGAGAGTTGCTTGAAAAAATTATTGGAGACTTTGGATCATACGATGAATTTGTGCGGCAATTTAAAATTTCTTTGCAACACAATTTGAGATCTGGGCATAGCAGCAAAGGCATAGATCGGCATAAAAAATATTTTCCCTCCGGATGAATGTTCCAAACATCTAGGTGTAGCAGGGAGGGGCACGGAGAAGGAGCCGGGCCATTTGTTTACGTATCTCAGATCTCATTTTTGAGCTTTTTTTTTTAATTTCTCTGACCGTCGATCCAAGAAAAAAAATATCCAACGGCAAAAAAATACATCCAACTCAGTTTTGGCAGAGGTGGACATGCTACGTGGATAGCCTAGAATTGCAAGGAGGGTTGCACGCTTGGTTAGGCTGGCGTGCTAAAAAAAATGCATGTACTTATTTCTTAAAAGCTGCACACGTGGCTATTTACTTTAGGTAAAAGGCATTTAATATACGTCAAGCATTCAAAAAATAAAATGGTACGCCTTTTAAAAGCGTCCACGTGTTAAAATTTAAAAATTAGTTACGGGCAATCTACGCAAGAAATTTGATGCTGCACTTGATTCTATATTTTCAAGTTCTTCTTCTTGATATTACAACTGATTCTACCTGAACATTGAACATTGAAGCTAGCTTTTGCACCAGCTTTTGCGCCTGTGAAGATAAGAAGGTAATGAAATGTGGCTAGCAGAGAGAAGCAAAAGATTAATCTGATGTTTTTTGTATTTCTTTGGGGTCAACCCTGTTGCTGCTAACTTCAGATTGGAATTCGTATGTCGTTAGCGAAATATACAAAACCTTTACAGGATTGAAATTATACCTTTCTGGCCATTCTGGAGAAGGCTGTTTCCTTTACCGACCTGGCCTCTTAAACTCAAGATAGAAGATAGAGTAAGGAACGCCCCCACAGCAAACTTGAGGTGAAAAACCTCAAACTTGATTTTTTTCCCAGAGGTAGCGCATTCTGGTTCAGCGCATCAACATCCTTTCTGTCGGAAAAAAGAACAGACTGCGGGAAATTTCTTAGCCGACCCAAATCCATGATTATGCCGTGCTTCAGTTATAAGCATCCATGCATGCCAAACTTCTCCAAACACAGATGCTCCTCTTGTATTTTGGCTCTTTTCGGAGGTCTGTAAAGCACCATCACCAGATTCAAAAGGACGGGGAAGGCTCCAGAAACAGATCCGCAAGAGAAAAACGATCTGGACTGGCTAAAAACCCAAGTTCAGTCCCAGTTCAGAAGGGGAAAAAAATGGGGAACACAGCCAATCGGCAGGACCTTCTGGGTATAGAAGTTCTATATTCAAAGCGCAAATCCGGCGATTTTTTGTGGGTAAGAAGCCCCTTGATCTGTCTGGGCAGGTCCGGCGATTTGGAGCAGAAATATCATGAAAGAAATCGAAAGAAAACACAGAGCGAATGAAAAATGGCGGAGCGAAAATTGCAGAGCGTGATGCTCTGTTCCAGCAAAATGAAACTTGCATTGCCCTAACCCTAACATCGAAGTTTGCTTTTTTCGCATCTGCCCTAACCGTAAACCTATCCAACACATGTTGGAACTTCCCCAAATTCGAGTTTGCCTCTTTGAAACTAGTCATGTGTTGACGTATACGGAAAGTCCGTTTACTGGACTTTCGGCGTGAAAGCAGGCGGCCAGCGGCGTCGGCGTGGAGCCCTGTTGACAAACCGTCGTGAAAATCGAAGAACGGACTTTCTCAACGTGAGGCGACGCCAGGTGTCATCCCTCGGTGCCGCGTCGCTCCCACATTTTGGTTTCCCCTCTTTTCTCAATCCCTGGCGTCCGGAGATCGTCGAAGAACACGCGCCTTCGAGGCCGGGGGCCTCATTTTTGGAAGCTGGCCTAAGATTGTGTTTGATTTTGGATTTGTCGGCATTTTGTTTGCGTTTCAAGGATTTTTTGAAGAAACTTGGCTAAGCGTAGTTTTTGAGGGCTAGCCGGATCGAAGTTGGCCGGTTGGTCGGCATTTTCTTGCCTTTCCACGATTTTTTCAAAGAAACTTTGGGCTAGGTAAAGAAACTTGATTTTCTAGTGTTCTAGCGGACTTCAACTCTGTTTTTGTCAGCGACTTTCTTGGATTTCGATCATTTCTTTTGCAAATCTAAGGTAAGAATATGTGATGGAGTTTATCTTTATTTAGAAATGTCCGCCTCATTACTAATGTGCTTCTTTTTTCTACTTGTAGGCGTCAAATCTTGGGATTAGGTTCGTCATGTTGTCACTTTTGATTAATCTTGCAATATTTTGGGGGTTGTTTATCTTTGGAATGACATTCTGTCGAAATTAAGCTGGGCCGAAGCCAAACCTTGTTTTCGTCGATCAGCACACATTTAAGGTAAGGACTTAAGTTTTAATCGCATGCATGTTTATTATGTTCAGTTACTTGCATGCTAATTTCTTGCATGTATTTTTGTAGATTCTTTGGAAGGTTTGCGATGTATTCTTGTGTGAAGCTCGTTTCATACATTCCTTTCGTTTTATGGAGCTTTTCGAGGTTTGCGAGGGCATGGATTCAGTCGAAGAGCTTCAATATTTTGCCATCGAGGGTTGCGGTTGGAACTTACATTCGCCGGATATTACTAACATGCGAGAGGATGATAATGATAATGACATGGAAAATGAGTTTTTGATGAGGTCCGTGGAAGAGTACAGAAACAATCATTTTGTAAACTTGAAATTGTCGAAATTCTAACCACATAGTCGATGCAGAGATATCTGAGAATGGCAAAGTAGTGCCATTCTTGGAATTAGATCAAGATTTGGTGAATGAGATTGGAATAATTGGTATAAGCAAGTCTGCGGCCAAATGTTGAATTGGGCAGGAGGCGATTTGTGATTGGAGAGTCACAAAGAAAATTCGAGTTGATAAGGCGATTGAGCATTTCGAGTTGAAAAGAATTTCTTTGGTATGTTGGAGCCTTTTATGATTCAAGTTGTCAAGCTTGATGGAACAATTCCCCCTCGAATCGTAAGCATTTTATTTACTTGTATCCATTAGTTGCATGCATTGTATATTGCTAATCATTGATTTTGCGGGCTTCAAGATGCATTGGGGAGGTTTTTTGTGATTAGGGTGAACAAAACGGCGTGTTCTGTGGCGGTATTGAGGAGCGGTGTTCAATATTACAAGACCGGGCGGTGTTCATGAAAGCAAGATTAGCTTGTGTGTTCTTTGCTATCTTGGCGGTCTAGATGACTCGGTGCATTTGTAAGAAGAGAAAGAAGGTAGATGAGATATCTTTTGTAACGGCAAAGGCTTTATTGCGTGATGTGGATCATTCCATAAGTCATTCTAAGGTACAATTCTAGCTTTGAAGATTTAAAATTTTTCTAGTTTTGTTCTCAATTTTTAACATTTAACATTCGCTTTTGTAGGTTTGCAAAAGAGAATCATACTCTTGTGTGTCTAGATTTGGGATCGAGGCTAAAAGGAGCTAAAGGTGTTCTAGGGTTTTGAGGATTTCAATGATAGGGTCGTAAAATGGAAAAAGAGTATGTGGAGTACAACGAGAGGTTATGAAGCTAAAGGTGATGTCGTAAGCATGGATAGATATCAAGAGGAGAAAGCCGGAATGCCCATTGCGTGTGTTTAGTGGGGATGTGATTTTGACTTTCAAACATTTTTGACACTCATCGGGTTGTTAGCAAGGATTCGGGTTGTTCAAAACCAATAATATATATAAATAAGCTTGTAAAGTATTTAATTGCTATTGTATTTCATTTATTATTTTAGTTATTTCTCGCTTTTGACATTGTCATTCTAACGGGCATGGTATAATGTGAAATATCCTCTTAGTGGGGGGAGGAAAATAATCCATGCCGGAAATACGATGAAGCTAATTGGGATTGACCGGTGCATTCAGTAAAATAAGACCGAACAACCTTAGTTTCAAGGTTAACGTCTTTGGAGTGCCTCTCGAAGTTGGAATGAAGGTAACAGGTCATAGGGGCTGCGAAGCATTTCAGTGCGTTGCAGTGCATGTACTCAGCGCGTATTTAGTTAATGATTTAATGCGTTATTATTTTAATGTTATATTATCTATGTTAGGTATGCGACAAGATCGGGCGTAATTGCGGGTTAAAAGCGGCAATGGAAGTTGCGCGGGACAACCATTCAATTCAATCATGCGGGTCAAGGCGTTTATATGATGATGTGTATAAAGATGGTTTCCGAGAAGCGATAATATGCGAGAATGGGTGGGTGGAAGCGCATTATGTGGTATTTCTCTTCCTGATTCAACATTACAGTATAATTCTGATTCAGTGGTAGACTTCGTTGATCAGCAGTTGATCAATGGCGACATTGTAGTAACTCCAGGAGCTGCCATTATGGCCTCTTGAATCAGGTGTGGAAACTGCAGAGAACAATGTGCATCACGGCGGGGGGAAGCTGCCCTAACCCTAAATCTATCCAACACATGTTGGAACTTCCTTTTTGCATACTGTAATCCTAAAACTAACTCACATCCAACTCGTGTTGGAACTTTATTTCCTAAGCGCCAGCTCATAGAACCATGGCTAGATATCCCATTTGATTAATAGGCCTTGTTATTTTACATGGGGTTTCACTTTACCAAGCCATGTTGAAAACATTCAAAGAATATGTGTGCCTCCATATCTTATGCACGGTAGCAAAGATTTCACCTACCTATGATCACTTCCATAACCAAAAATACCAAATACCTTTCAATTAATTATTCTATAAATCAATTGTGTATTTTATTAGTTTCCAAGAAATTAAATTTCTTATTTGATATTGCAGGTTTGAAGCTAAAGGGCAACAATACATTTTGTTATGGTTTCTAAGGTACACACTACTTGTTTTAGGTTAAATAGGCAATGTAAATAATATGTAAGTTACCCCCAATTCATTTACTCAAAATATTTGAGCAATCAACGTCTAATTACCTATCTATCTTGTAACCTTCAACATGTGTTGGAACTTTTCTAATCAGGTTCAAGAAGCTTAAGCACGTTGCATTTGTCGTTATAGTTATAGAGACACCATGGCTTTTCAGGTGTGGATGTCATCTTTTATTCAAGTTATGAAATTGTTATGTGCATTACATAACCAAGCAAAAGTGCTAATAATAGAGCGAGGAAATCCAAGAAGGAATGCATGTTGAACTCATGGAGAATGATATGAATGTAGCGAAGGAACCATATTCACCATGGATCAAGCGATATATTGCCACAACCAAATATTAGGTGATGGATATGTCACCATTTCTTTAAGGTTGTCTATGACAAACCTACAACTTCATCAATAATTATTCTTGGAGCATATTGGTTCTTTTTGTGAGATGGAAGAAAGCGACTTGAGGCCACCATAAGGTGCACCAAATGTTGAAATTCATGCTTCAGTCCTAAAGGAATGACCTCGCTTTAAACAAACGGGTCACGAAGTTCAATCCGGATGATAGATCTACATGGCCGAGGCAATATGGTGATTGTCCTAGACAAAGAGAACAATAAGTTGGGATTTGCTTTCACAAATGAAGTTGTTGATAGTGCCTACTTGGGAGAAGATGACCTTGGAATTACAGTGTTTGAGAAGTTGGTTGACGATAATTCATTCGAGTTTGAAAAACTTATGCGGTGGCCTATCAAAAACTTGATGTTACTCAATGGGGAATCATTGATTGGAGCAAAGCACGTAATTGACGAAGAAGTTACTAATGTGGGGGGAGGAATGAAGAAATACAAGCGTCCTTATCGTTTCATAAAGAGAAAGAGAGCCAAATTAGTAGTGAAAAAAGCCAAGAGCGACCCTTGTGATATGGAGAATATTGCTATTGTTGCATCTATTGATTGTTGCCCAAAGCATTGTTGCCAATATGCTAATCGAGAGAAGATCTTACTTGCCGGATTTAAATATCATTCTTTGAAATTTGATGATCGAACAACTTTCACATATGATAGCTTTGCTGCCAAGTGTAAAGGGTGAAGATGGAAAATATGAGGGCATGTTATTTGATGGAAAAATCGTATGTTGTAAAGGATGGTATACAATTTATGGGATTTGTAAAGCCACCTTTCATAAAAGGAGAATCAAGTGGCTTAATGGAGCAAAAAAGGGCATGCATGGAAACAAACTTGTAAAGCGAAGGCACAAAAGAATGGAAAGGTTGCACTTACACAATTGGTAGATGTTACAGCTAATCAGATGCCACATCGAAGTAGAATTACATGTGATGGACAGAGAGATTATCAAAAGGTGATGCCACCAACCTACAATATGATGACCATGTTAAAGGAAGTGAATGAATCTCTAAACATGCAAGGATTACCACACATCTCCCAATCTAGCTTTAGCCGCTTGTGGAATGAAGATTTCAAAGTCCTTATTTCAGAAAATAGTAAGCTTCTCAAAATGTAGAAACATATGCAGATTTAAGAACGGGGTTGGAAAGCACAAAAAATCCACATGAGAGGGATATACTTCGTGATAAAATGGGTAGGCACAATATGGAACAGCGAAGTTGCCTCAACATTTACTATTCATGGAGATATTTGTCTTTTGGAAGGCTACAAGAATTTTTGTGTCTGGTACATGATAAGATGGATCAAAAAAAGACATGCATTCCTAGGTGAAAATCAAATCCAAACACTACGAAGAATGCTATGCAATTGCCTATGGCTTTAGCAGGAATCCTCAGTCATGGGCATGGTCCTGCTTCATATGGTCATTTTGCCACATGGAATTGGTCATTTGACCCAAATTTTACAATAGGTTCTATTGCCAAATGTTTGCGGAATTTAGAGAGTTACAACGTTGGAGATAGAGGAGATTTAACTCCAACTTTCACCTCAGCAACACAACCCCTTCATAAAGCATTATTGGCAAGAACAAATGGCAAGCAATTAATGCGAGTCGAACATCATGATTTTAAGCCTCTGCCAAAAGTTCTACTCTTGCAGGTTGATAATTGTGTCTCTGAGAATAAGAATCGATTTGTCTTGGCATATTTGGCAATGTTACTGGCAAGGGGGCATTTTAAAGAGATAGTGATGGCGTTTCTTATGGTTGGACATACACATGAAGATATTGATGCCTTCTTTAGCAGATTTGGAGACAGTTTAAGAAAGAGGCATGCACACACTTTGCCACAATTATTTGAGATGTATGAAACATGTGTATCTGCTAGAAATGTTCTATACCTCATACAAGAAGTCCCTGATTTTAAGAAATTTGTGGATGGCTATATAGAAGATGGCCGCAATAAATTGGTGGGACATACGAAGCCATTACATTTTCGGTTATATCTAGATGATAAAGGAGATCATATAATGCAGTAAAAGGTGCATCTTAAGCAGGTGGCATAGGAGCCTGAAGATGGTATTGAACTTTAAAAAAAAGATGATGCTGATAGGCAAATATTGCCCAAAGGTGATCCTGAGCCTGTGCCCATTAATGAACATATGAGGGAAGAGGAAAATATTATATTTGGCATTTCAAAAACATAGATTTTTGGAAAATCGGGTTAAATGGACATTTTGGTTCCAAATATCAAGAAGTAGTGCGACCAATTATTTCATATTGGGAAAATGTCATAGTAGAACTAAAGGGATCTCCAGTAAGAAATTCCAAGTTGCAAGATGGATTTTGGCCTTGTTCACAGTGGATGCTCCATCAACATCTAGATGTTGTTCCTATAATGATGACTGACAATGAAGAAGATCATGAAGTGGTGTATTGTGGCCCGCAAGTGGTAAAACCAAAAGAGGAGTTTAAACTGAAAAAAGACATTATGGAAGGTATGTTTCTCATTGTGAGGCCTGATGATATAAAAGAGACTCCATTTTGGCTAGGTCTTCGCATTGACTAAACCGACTAAACAAAGGATGGACTAAAGATTGTCTTCGAGGTTCACATCCAATGGTGGAAGCCACTCACTAAAGGTAGGAAGAGTTTAAAAGATCAATACAATGGATGTTGCTACAAAAGATGGAAGCCAAATCCAAGTGCACAAGGGCAATGAGTGGATGTCCAATCAGTAATCTATGGTTGGAAGGCAAAAACCTCCTCAGTTTCCACGAACAAATTTGAAAAAAAAATACCGAAACGATGTAGTTGCTATTGTCCAAAGTCATTTGGAATTATGTACTGGTGATTGATAATAAATGCAAAAGTACAATTCATTTCCTTTGCAATGGTTTCTTCTCTAATACTTATTGTTGGCACGATTATGAAATAACAGAAGATCAAACACTTAATGTTTCAAATCATTATAAATATAAACAAGTCTAAAAACCTTGAATAAGTCTAAATTTTCCTAAATACGTCATCAATGAATTTTGGAGTGGAATTTGGACTTTTGTATTTGTCAGATATCTATTCAGTTGGGAACATTTCCACACCAACATATACAGCCTGGGGCCTTTTGTGATTTTACCTAGCAAAATTTGAAGTTGACTTTACCACTAGCCTTTTACGAAGAGAGAGAGTAAAACAAGGTGCTGCGCACAGGGGGTTGCCCTCCATGGCCGGAGGGTGAAGTGGCTTAAATCATACTTCAAAGTCATGTTTTCCATTGAACTTACTATGAAAAGTTCCAACTGGCCTCATATGCAGCAGCTAACATAGCTCTAAGAAGATGTCCAATCACTAAAAAATAACCACCACACTATTACCAGCACCCATCTTATTACGCATGGTTATTCTAAGGCTCTATCACTATCATTTCCTGGATCTGGATCGGTCATTCATTCTATGGAACCTATTGTTGGATAGTGTCCCATAAAATCTTCCTGGTTCAACTCGGATTTGCTCACCTTCGGTTTCAATTACTGCATATGCATCCATTACAAACCTCAATACTTGACTGAGGATGCTTCCCAAATTAGTCTCATTTGGAGCATGAATATCAATCATGCATCTCTTGCAATGCTTTCTAGCAGCGATTTTTGGTGTCAGTCTCATTGTTTTTCTGAATTCTCTGTAAAAATCTTAACACAACACATAACAATCAACACATAACTACCATTAACATTAATTAACACAACCATTGGGTCCAACAGATTTAAATTAAAATCCCCCTTAAACCCCCTTTGGTTTGGGTGCATATTCACGGGGGTGACTCGGCGGGCAGCGAGAGGCATTTGGATAGGCATATTCACCTTATTCCTTAATCTACAACGTGCGTAAAGTTCCTGGTTTGTGGGGTATGCAAGTACAAAATTTGCTATCTTGTATAACAAGATTTGCAAAATACTATAAGATTTCAAAGCAAAATACTATATGGTGTTGATTTTGTGCATTGCAAAAATATAATTATAAGGGCTCTGTTGCCCTCGTCACCCAGGTGTGAATATGCACCCACACAAAGGGGGTTTAAGGGGATTTTAATTTAAATCTGTTGGACCCAATGGTTGTGTTAATTAATGTTAATGGTAGTTATGTGTTGATTGTTATACAAAAAAAATTTTGGGCCCTTCGGGCCCTAAAAAAACAAACATACGTAAAAATATGTAAAACATGCAAAACTCCTATGATCTTCTTTCTAAAAGCATGAAATAATCTGTGTTGCAACAATGTATCCTGCAACTATATGTAGCAATGTAGAAACATATACCATGGAATTAAAAAGAGGGAATATTTTGTTATGCAAGCCATGAGAACACCTTGGACAACCCAAGCTGCTCACATTGCAAGACGTGACATGTGAATCCTGCTGCAGTAACACCATACACAAAGAACTCGAGTAACATCAAGCAATAAACCCATTCGACCATTGGTAGATAAATGACTCAATTTATAGTGCACTAAAATAAAATGCAGAGAATGGAGCATTAAATCTTATAGAGGCTACATTGTGCAAAGGCCAAGAAGCGAGGAATGATAGTTCAGTAACAAAAAACAGAAATGCACATTTCCTGCATTTGCTTTCAACAACAAAGCTTCAAATTTTAGAAGCTCAAATGCAATACGACTGCAATTCTATGCCACAACCTATAAAAAAATTTGCCGTGTTTATAAATCATGCTCTTGCGAAAAGAGTTATCTTGTTGCCAAATTTTGTTCATGGCGGGTCATGAAACCGAATAGATGCTCCGTTTTTGGTTCATTACTAAAATCACCAAGCTGCAATCAATGCTTCTATCGCATTACGAAGCAATGGAGTTATGCTTCGCGCTTCTAGTTCGGGTTACGGCTGCAATAATTATGGAGAAAGGAAAGCGAGTTTTTACAAGATATCAACACGAGAAAGGAAAAAAGGAAGATAACGCCTCGATAAAGCTAAGCTAACCTAGTGAATGACGAAGCGCTTGGGGCTGCAATTGAGTTCCCATGATTCGGTGCATCGTTAGTGGGAAACCCGCAAATGAGCCAATGAATTAGCTGGTAATTTCGAATGCACATCACGATTGACAATTTACGGATTTGTTCACACGGACATTTGAAACATCTTGCAAAACAATCGGAATCTGAATGATGGCATATTTCATAAATTAACGAGGATAGCTTGGGAATGGAAATTGAGCTTCAAATAAAACCCGCCAAAGAGGGATCTTTCTTCTACGTGAATCAACCCAGTATAAGAGAGCTCCTCCATCAAGTGAATCGTAGAACTCTTTGCAAGAATAAAAGAAAGAAACAAAGACAAAACAAATGGGGGCTAACCTATTTCATGCTTTAATGCTCGATACACCTACAAAATCCGTAGCCCAAAGATAGCCTATATGGATTTCCCGCTTTACGGCGTTGGTTAGTTGTCATAGTTCCGATTTTGATTCAATCTCCGGTTTTAATCAAATTTCGCCTTAGCTTTAAAATATACCTTGAGATAAACTTGTCATTTTTTCATCTTTGTTAACACGTAGGGGAAAGGGCATCCGCATTGTTAATCGAGAATATGTTGAAAATGAGCATTGATCTTGCCAGCTACCATATTGCGAGCTTGAAGAACATTTTTGCAACATCGTTAAGCTCCACTACAGTCTTTCGAATGCCAATAATCATTATCTTAAAGAAGAAAGCTATGTCATGAAGCCGGCTGACAAGCCGGAGAGGAATGGGTGTATAGTGGATGATAAAGATGCCATTTGTTTTCTGCCCTACCTTTGAGTCCGTTATCACCGCTATCGTTGGGGAGACACCTATCAAATTGGATTTTTGTTCCGGGACTCCAAGCCCTAACAACAAATATCGGTTGTCTTTATAACAATGTTCCGCTCCAGAGAGATCCTAGACTTTGCCCTAGGCATGTGACTTTCCCTCGCAGATCGAGGAGGTTGAACTGCACACAGCGTCAAAGTCTGCTTGAGTGGAGTTATAAAAGTTAGTGGAGTTAATAGCTAGATTGAACCCTGCTCATCATATCAAGCCATTTCATTCTCACACTCTCTGAAATAGCTCCTCATGTTTCTCAATCATAAAATTGTATAGTAATCTATTCTTACGGAACTCGCTAAGAAGGGCCATTTTCAGATCATGATATCAAAAGGCGGTCTGTATCACCTTGTAATCTTTGTTTTCTTAAGGACCGCCGTTGGAGCAAGAACCATGACTTGTCTTTTACCTTCCACTCCATAGAAAATTGCAAACCGATAATCAAGGCCAATGGCAAACCGATAGGTTTCTCTGCTGTGGGATCTGCTCAGACAAGTAACTGGAGAAGAATTGGGTTTTGTTAAAAAATTTATGGTTACCTCGTTGCTCGGGGGGGCAGATCCGGCCACCAGACATGGGTATGGCAGAGGCTGCCGGAAAAAAGCCTCAATTATAGACCTTAAATAACCATTTCCTGTTTCTAATCTACCACCATTCTATAGAACTGCTTCATTAATCTCGACAACAGAATCTTATCTTGCTAATCCCTGTTGTTGCAGATTTGCAAGCCCTCTTTCGTGCCCTAAAATCATATCCACGAGGCTTGCATGTTGAACCAAAAAGAGGGCTTTTGTTGTGAGCCCTTAGATGTTAGACCATTGAAAAAAAAAAGCTAAATCAACGATTAAGAAATGGTGCACTTGGTCGAGCCAAGATGGGAAAGAGCTTGTAAGAATGTAGGTCTTCGCCGCACTTAGGTTATGAAATGGAAGAAGGCGCAGGCATGAAGGAAATTTATCAATGTAGCAGAAGTAGGCAGTGTGGTTGAACATGGTCGCTGCTTCTCCATTGTCCTCTGCATTAGGCCAGGTTTAGAAGAAGAAGTGGAAAGGCTGCCATTAGCACCATCGGATTCGAGTAATGGAGACAATTTTTGAAAGCCAAGCAGTAAATAAATGACTTCCAGGTACAAATCTAGCCTTATGGAGGGTGTCCATTGGCTGCACACTTAAGCATAAAACTTGTGTAGCAGCGAAATGAGCACCTTTCAAACTATACGGACCACACAACAACATGACCAACAAGATAAGACATAAGACAAGCTTTGTTGTATACCAAGGTGGCAATGCCAACTCATCTTATGAAGTGCCAAAGTGGTGAGGGTACTGGTACCACCAAGGCTAAGGTGGCAGCCATATAGGCTACTAAAATAGCCATTTAAGGCTGCATCACAGAATTGTCAGGCAAGGACTGATCTTTTTTCTGGGTAATGAAGGCTAATATTTCAAGTAACCCATTAAGGCTCAAAAAACTGTTAAGATTGTTAAAGAACATTATGACAACGCTTGAATCTATTTTTAAGCACTTAAAAACAGTTTCGATCAAATGTTTAAGCTTGATGATTTTTAGCACTTGAAAACAGTTTTCTCAAAACAAACTTGAATATAAACAACAATATTTGAAACCATTGATCTGCCTTGAATTTAGCCACATTGTTTCTACTGTGTCCTGCAAGCAATCTAGCATGTTAGTAAACAATTTCAGTAATACTTGCCATAAAGAATATGCATCATCCTCTTACTAGAATGCATTAATCCTGTCAGTAATATGCTTGCTGCTCTCTTTTTGTTTGGGTCCCATAGGCCAATTGGTCTCCGTGGACGCTAAAAACCTATTCTATTCTATTCTATTCTATTAAACTGGAAATGCCCAATATAATCAGACATGAGATAAAACCTGACGTAAGACGCATCATAGGAAAAATTGAAGCAGATGGTGAGAACATAGAGCTGGCATTAGAAAAGGCATATAAATCTGCAAATAACAGAGAGGTTATTTCATATGACAAAAGACAAAGGGAAGCTATCATTCCACATAATACTTACAGCCCTGTTACATTTATTTCTTGAATTTGTGGTTTGCGCCCTTGGCATGCAAGTAGAGGATTTCTTAGTTCAATACCTAGCTGGTCCATCGTCATGGTATGAGAGCCAAGTTGGGTGGTCCATTGTGTTGCAAGTGGTGGATCACTTGGCTTGCAAGCAGGAGATCCTCGTATTAAGAGCTAGAGCTAGCCAGTCAATTTTGAGTTTCTAACATATATCAGGCCCGAAAGATTGCTGCTCTACATCTTGGCTAGAGCGCTTACCTTATTTACAAAGTTCTATTACAATGTAGTAAAATGCAAGGCATTTAGCATGACCTTATTACAATGTAGTAAAATGCAAGGCATTTAGCATGACCTCATTGTATTGGGGAGTTAGAGATTTTGCAAAGAAACTTGCCATTATGCAAGTGGTTACAAGTGTGCTAATGCAACTCCTTAAGAACAAACAATAAAGATATGTTTTGTGTTGAATAATTATGTTCTTTTACTGCTATGCAGAAAAGCTTCAGTAGCGTGTAAGCTTTGCCAGCCACAAATTATTCGCACACCAGAATCAACAAGTTGTGGAGGAACTACCTCAGGATGTTGAATCCCGTTTGCAGTCCCTTCCTATGGAAGTAAGAGTTTCTTGCTTGTAAATATGCCATGTAGTTTCAAGCATTGGCCAAAAAATGGGCAGAAGTAAGTAGTTACATATCCTTCACATGTAGTAATAAGATTTTTAAACATTTCAAACCTTCCGTTATGTTTTACTTCTGCTGCTACACAAAAGTAATGGGGAAGGGGAAGGAGGCCATAGGCTAAGGCAAATTTTCCTAAGTGTTGCCTTCTAGTAGTGTTTGGAAGTGAATAACGTGCTTGTTAAATCCCTTTCTCTGAAATGTATAATCAAAGAGCTTATGCATCACTTAGTTCAAAATTCTAGTCAGGGAAGTTAAAGAAAACTCCAATCATAACACATGAAATAGCCCAGAGCTCTGTTATGCAAATCCAAATCCAGGAAGTATATGATTACCTGAATCAATAATCTGCACGTGACACGCTATGCAATATAAGAACCAGACATATTGTCAGTATAATGAGTGCCTTGGCCGTGACTTCCTTGCTTACTTGTTCCAATCTTAGCTGTGTTAGTCCTATTGCACCAAGATCTGAAGCTTGCCTAAAACAAAGGGAAAAGGTGCTGCTTAGAACATCAACAGTGGACCGCATAGCTTCTGAAGTTATTGTCCGGACCATGTCTATGATAAGTTGTCTATTGCTTGGAATAGCAACAGTCCTGCTAATACTATGCAGCCAAGTTTTCTTGTCAGAGCTTCCCTGAAATGTTCTTTCACTGCCATGAAGAGATAGCACCTTATACTGAACTTCACTCGCGGGAAAATTTTCACACGGATCAGAAAGCAATAGTCCTGCTGAACTTGATGCTGTGCACAAGGCCCCCAAACAAAAATTGTTATTAGTTTTCTCTGCTACTTTTTGTGTTATACAACTAGGATAAACTAATATTACTTAGTGGGTTAATATGTTGAATAACTAGATGGAGTTAAATAGCATGATTTGTATCTAAGATTTTTCTTTGTGGTATATCCTCATAGTAAGTACCTATTTTTTCTCATTATGGTTTGATGGTATAGTTTATTACTATGGTTCCTTAGGGTGGTCAATTCTCTTAGTTTATTGCTATGTTTTGTGGCCAAGTGATATGTGGCTCAAATAATAGTATAGGTTGTAAATCACTAGTGTCTTTAATTTTAAAGAATTGGGCAACTCATAGTGGTATCTGAATCATCTCATTAATATCTTGTTGCATGAATCATTGATATTGCATCAAATAAAGGCGTCAAGTTTCTTATGAAAACAAGTAACACTTTATGTCTCAACATAGTGGTGGCTTTGAATCTTCAAAATATTTTGTGTTGGGGATAAGCCAATTATGTTTCGAATTTAGTTTAGTAAGAAAATTGCGAGATATTCAATTTGTAAACCACCAGTGTTTGCATAGAATAAAGGCTTTAAGTTCTTTATTAAAACGATTAACAGGTTATCTCTCAATACCGTGGTGGCTTTGCATCTTCAAAGTATTTTATGAACGAGGTAAGCCAATTATGGTTTGAATTAACATTTGGTATCAACTTAGTAAAAAAACTAAGACATATTCTATTTATAAACTACTAGTGGCTTTAGCTTGAAGTATTTATGCACTTCACACAGTAGTTGTTGTATGAACTCATCAATGTCTTTTCATATGAGCAATTGTTGCCTTATGTGATAAGTATTCACGTTTATTACCAAAGATAATGTATGTTTTCTATCAAAATATAGATAATGGCATTCCATCTTTAAAATATTTTGTGTTCGAAGCAAACCAATGATGTTTTATATTACATATCATTTTTAGTTTAGATGGTACAAATTAAAATAACTTAGGTTTATCTCGCTACCTCATATTGGTTTTCTCATAAAGACAGCAGTAATGGCGTGTGGAACCAACAATAAATTGTTCACAAAACCAAAGCTTATTTATTTATATAAACCATTGCCATTTTGAGAGAAATAGATGTTTGTTAATCCAATCGAATTGGCATATATATCGTTGTGTCTAAGTTACAAGTTGTATGTTTTTGTGATTTATCCACTATGCCATTTGTAGTGGTAAGCAATACAAAAATATATTTAAAATCGAAGGCAATTTATATTTTTAAATACTCATCCATTCTTGTAAAAGCATGCATGGTTTGCCAGATTGTACCATGGTTGGTCTCTTTTTTAAACCTCATTCCATTATTCCAAATACCATGTAATTTCAATGGTTGGTCTCTTTTTTAAACCTCATTCCATTATTCCAAACACCATGTAGTTTCAATGATGTGTACTGATAGCAAGATATAATTGGTTCAGAACTAAAAACAGACATGTGAATAGAAATCACAAAATAGAAATGCTTACATTTATGTTAAGAACTGTTACAATGATAGTTGGAGATCCAAAATTGTTGCGAGAACCTTAAAAAGTTAAATTTGACTAATTGTGACAAACGAATCGAGCGATCAAATTTACGTGTCTTCCATCCATCTTTGGATATACGCACTACCTTCAACTTCTTGGACACATAATACATTCTTAAAAAGCTTGTAAAAGTCCTAGCCCATTTAGCTTGGACATTTTTGGAAATGCATTCTTTTGCTTACCATTGAAGTCTTTTTGTATAAAATGCTAGTATGTCTTTCTTTGCTAACATCGCTAACTTTATCCTTGCCAAGCCACCATGGAAATAATTTTATGCTTCAAATAAGGCATGCTTTCTAGCACATGCCTTTAATAGTTTCTCATTCACTTGCACCTGGCAAAATACATCATTGACATGTCATCTAGTATAAATATCAAACCCTTAATTAAGATAAACAAGTCTTTAAGGTTTGCAAGGGGTTAAAAGTAGAAAATTCTAAGCCCATAACTTGCATGACTAGACCGCGTATGTTGTTCTATCTTACCACGCAAAATATGGGGGTTCTATGAAGGATATGCATGGTGCATGCAATAAAAAATAGGCTGAGCACACTATATGATCAGCACAATGGAAGGAAGACTGATTTGAAAAGCAATTCAAAATCGAATTCTCCAACTGCTCAAACATGGTGGTACAGAAATTTACATATGCACGCATGTCAAATCTACAATAATTAATATCATTCCAACAACCAAATTAAAGCTTTCAAGTACTTTGAGATCGCTAATTTACCTCATCGCAGATTTCCAGGACTTCCCTCTCTTCGAGACGTTTCTTCCTATCCTTCGCAAGAGAGATTAACTTTTGAGCTTCGTCTTTGGAGATGCCTACAAGTGCAGATTTTGGATAACGGATGATCCACTGCTTTGTCTCCTCTCCAAGATCTCCAAATGATATAACTTCATCATTTGCAGGAAAAGGAAGAGAAAGACCTTCACAACCATCATGAATGAAATCTATATTCAATGACACATTACCCACTCCAATAGGTATTCCATGGGTAAGCTTCATCGAATCACATTGATGAATCTGACCCACTCCAATTGGTTCAGCCTCATGCATTAAACATATGTATTCACCCTCGTGGAACTCTTGCACCTTCAATTGTAAAGATGGATAGAATATTTCATTAAAAAAACTCAAATTACATGCATTGGGAAGACAAACCTTTTCATGATTGGACTATTTTGATGTCCCAGAATTTGCACTACAGTCACTACGACGCTTCCTATTTGGTCTGCATATTGTCCCCATCTCGTTCACACTGTCGGTGGCATCTTCCTCATCATCTTCGTCATCAACAGATGCAAACCCCTTTTCAAAGCCCTTGTCCATTGTGGACAATGTCAAACACTCGGGCCACAATAATTCATCCTGTGGAAATCATTATCAGAAAACAGAATTATAGAAATAGAACAAATAGACCATGATGATCTTTGATAATACCATCTGCTTCAAGCATATTATTCTCTGGTTCATATTACGAGCTTCCAAAGCATCTTTTTAATCATGTTAGCTAAGTGCTAAGAATGCAATTATTACTTGTTTTCTCATGTATTCCAACGCACATCAGGCAGGCTAGGATTACATTTTTAATAAGGTAAGGAGATTCCCGGTTTCAAAGATTGTATCATGGTACAAAGATGCAATATTATATCCTTCGGGTCCTCTGTAAGTAATTCTCGTGAGTTTTGGTTCTCAAGAGAGAGACTGAGATGGCACTTTAAATGGAGTTTAACAATAACAAACAAAACAAATTCCAACAAAGACATGAAGGCAAGCTAGGATCCATCAGTTCTAAACCTGCAAGGAAGACATAACATTTTGGGTTTATTCTGGAAGTAGCATCGATCGCTAGTTTGTGTCTATGGTCATAATTTTAGCAATCATATCCTTTCTAGTTCTTCTCGTTAGGCATATCGACAAAAGCAACTCTGGTTCTCATGCTTTACATCCCCGAGTCTCACAAATACAAAGTATATTATGTTAAGTTTGCTTTTATATTGCAAGGCTAGTGCTCCCTAGATGATGAAGGATGGATCCAAGGTTCATAGGAGGAGATGGAACCACATTCTACTTCCATGGCCACAAGGATGGGGACTTTTGCATTGTCACAGAAACAAATTTACACATAAATGCTCATTTCATTGGAAAGAGGCCTCAAGGGAGGCCAAGAGATTTCACTTGGGTGGGCCTTGGGGATACTCTTAGGATCGAAGAAACTCTATGTGGGAGCCAAGAAAGTAAGCATATGGGATTCTTCAATAGACCACATAAACATGTTCTTAGATGGGGAATCTGTTAGCATTCCTTCTCAAATAGGGCTGAGTCTGGATCCCTCGCAGAAAGATCTCATCATAAAAGGGCGGATCAAAGAACCAACTCTCTCAATATTTTCATACCAAATCTGCTCAATGCAACACTTCATGTTGTTCAATGGGTCAGAAGAGTCAAAGTGCATAAATATGGTATCGGCCAAAAGCGATTGCTTTGCACATTTGGAAATAAATTTCAGTTTTTTGGGTCTCGCAGATAAGGTTGGGGGTGTTTTGGGGTGGACTTATTCAGAATGGAAGAGCCCTGCCGCAACCAATACTTCTATGCCTACTCTGGGATTCAAAGAAGACTTGTTTTTGCATCTTCCTGTGCTCACTTCTGATTGCAGTGCTTCAAGGTTTCAAGCTATCAGGGACCCTGTTTCCTCTAATGTCCTCCATAGCCAACAACCTCTGTGTGTGGAAAGCTGGGTGTGGAAAGGGACCAAATGGGTATGGGGGTTCACATGTAGGAGGTGAAAAGGATCATCACCATGTAATCATATAAATCTTTTATGGTCCTATAGTTATATAAAATATGATCTGGCCTGTTTGGGATTGAGCCAGCTGCTAGGAAATGCGTGCCCAATAATGGATTTCTGAAATCATTAAAAGATTGTACTATAGAAATTTTACCTCAATGGAGAGATCGCCAATCTTTTGTTGTGAACCTGCATTAGAGCTCTCGAATGGAAGAAAGTCATCTTTTCCGTTATTGTTTAGACTTGTGATCTTGATTTCAACTTTCTTATAATCATCTTCTTCAATGATATTATTAACTTGGGTTGTTCCCACTATAAATTCTGTGCTAGCAAAGAAATACGGCCGCTCGCAACCTGAGGAAAAAAGAACCTCAAAGAATTTCAGCTCATGCAACACAAAAGTCTTCGACGAGGCAATCAACATCAAGTGTACAGTCAATGGTATGCAGATTATGTAGCCACAGATTTGGTTAGTGAATCTGAATTTGCGGCCTCCCAAATTGCAACAGATTTGACAAGGATATTTTATGATTATGCAAGAACTAATGGATGGTCAACAGAAATTGTAGGCGTGGCAAAAACATTGTTGCAAGCTTGGCGGTTACATTGGACAGAACTTTCAGGACCAAATGCAGCTCCGTTAGAGCATATGGCAGGGGAATGTCATATTTTAGATGATATCGAGGTAATTGGTCCACCAGATATAACTTGGTGTTACTTCTTTGAGAGCACATTTGGTAAATTGATAGAGATGCCGACAAACAAGAAAGAAATGGAATTGACTTATGCTCGGGTAGAAAACTGCCTTTTGTTCTCTAAAATCTATCGTGCGAAGGCATTAGACACTGATGGAATGCTACCTCCTGAACGGGCTGATGCATGGTTTAGGACAACATTAAATTACGTTGAGCAAAATAATATGTCAACAGGTGTTATTTGTGCAAAGTCTCAAACCATAGCTATGGACTTGTGGGCTGCTTACAAGCGATATGAAATGATTGTTTGGAAGGAATTAATTTCAAATAAGGGTGTACTCATAGGATATGGGGAGAAAAGAGAGTGCAGAAAAGAAGAAGAAATTGCACTAAGAACCACTTACAATTTGTTGGAATCGCTAGAAAGCGAAGTTTCAGAGTATAGGGCAGTTATGCTCAATGGATCAATCTTTAGAAAAGGTGACACGGTGGTAGTTCGCAATGAGAATATAAATGATGGCCAATGGTACGGAAAGGTCAGGTATATTTTTATCCATAAACAAGGGCTTGTCAAACCAATGTCTTCTTTGCAGCTGACTATTATAGGTACTATATTTCGAATGGTCAAATCCAACTTGATGTTTCAACAGGTATGCCCATTCTGGCAGAGGGGATGGAACCTTTTGACCATGAATCAATCTTGCCTATTTGACACATTCTTCGGGAGATATGCATTTTGCCAATGAGGGCAGCCACAGATAAGAGGGCTATTGGATTTGAAACGATTACCAACAAACTACCTGATAGACTTCTACAATTACATAAAGTTGGAAACCTTCATGTTTGGCCTTTAGAAGGTGATATAGTTGCAGTTCAAGCAGTGAAACGTGGTAATGCTCCTCATTTAAGTTCATATGATGGATGTTGGTATGCAATGGTTACTGCAGTCAATGAAACAGAGAGAAAGGTTAAATTAACATGGTTGAAATCAGCAAGCAAGAGAGGACAAGAATACTTTCAGAAATCTTATGAAGAGAAACGATGGCAATCTTGGGATTGTCTCTTGAGAGTAGTGAATTGTAGAAAGGAGGAACATGGGCATAATATATGCTATTTTCGTGTTTAAAGTTTCTTCATATATCTCTAGCTTTGTGAGGAAGAATCTTATACAGAGATATTTCAGTCCGGTAAGGTACTGTAGTAAATATTTTTCTTTATGATGCTTGTACCTTAACTTACATTCTATTATGTAATATTACAATATCAGATTTTTAGGTGGATTCTACAACTCCAAGGGCAACTGTACCGTCAGGATCTGCAAGCTTATCAGCAGCATTGTTTTTGCTTACAAACGCGGTGTCGCTCAGGTTGTCATGTTTTCAAGTTAGATGACAGGCAGAGTACAAATGTATTAACTTGAAGCTTTTTATACTTTAAAAGATGTTTTCAGCCTAGGTTTTTCATGTAGCAATAAACAAGGTCACACTCATTACCATTTACCATTATATGTGCATGCAGTAAAACAAATTCTCTATTATTAGGTAAGATTCATGGGAACATGCTTGAAGCTGGTTTTGGTGCAGATGTCTACTTAATTGTTATGAAGTTATACGAGAACTGCAAAAGTATAAACAAAGTTCTGGTATTCACTTTTCACAGATTGAGAACTTAGAATATTTCAGGAATTTAGAATTATTTCTCTATAAGAAATTAAACGAGCTTTGTTTGCGCTAATTAGTTTATGATAAAGAAGTCAAAAGATGCAACAAGTTTGTTCGTATTATTAGATAGAAGCTAAATAATTCTATGTTCAGAACCTAGAATATCTTTTTGTTAAGAGGTGGTGCTTTTCAGACATCATTTTTGAGAAGAGACCTGTTCTATAAATTTGCTCGAAAGCACATATTCCTGTAAGTAACATTTTTGTAGCAAACCCTGTAGAATGTATGTCATTGCAATCTGATATGGTAAGCGTCCGACATTATCAAACCATGTCAAAGTCCATGTTTCGAATGGCATGTTAGAGCTCTTGTAATCAAGGAAATGTGAAAACTTAAAATTGTAACATATAACAGGAAAAATGCATGAATAGGTTTTGGACCAGCTGTTTTAAACAGGTGGCTATGCTGAACGAAATACAAGAAATCACAGGGTCTCTTACACACTGACATGCAGATGATTATCAAGGCTAGCAGAATCGATTATCATCACATCCGGCTTTATTCTGCAAAGAAATCGATTTGCATCTCAAGTTCACGACTTTTGCGTTGACTAAAAATAATTTGGTTGAGTTTATTTCCATCATAAGTCGAAACAGTGAAATTAAAAACCACATACGTAAAGCCTATTTTCCAATTGCAGTCTATAGAATGTCGCATTATTTTTTAAGGATGGGAGTTACCCAACGATAATGTCTGTATTCCTATTTGCAACGATATCTATCCACCATAAAGTGGTAATAGTTGTTCTTGACAAATGATTTCTCGTTAATTGTCCCCACCCTTAGAAATTTGGTTGTTTTGTAACAAAGCCTTGTGAATTTCATTCTATATATTGTGCTTGGGCTTTGCAATGGTGTACCTTTCACTTTAAGATAGTTTGGTACCATATGGAAAAAAAAAATCACGAAAGCTTAATGTGAATACACCAAGTATCTACCTAGAATTCAACCCTATGCTTTTGTAAGTGAATTTCCCTAGCCGCAAAGCTTGAATTAAAGAAATTTACTTATTCATTTCTCATCAAAGCTTGTTTCACTTATTTCTGAACATTGTCTTAGTGTCCAATTTTGCTTAGACTCCATAGCACTACTAAGTAGATTTGGGAAAGTTGATATTTACATAAATTCGAAGACAACTATGTAACAAATAAGCACTACTCCCAACAAATAAAATACACTAAAATAAGGGCAATTGGTAGCTTGCTTGCATGTGTTCCAAATGCAATGATTGAAAATATCTTTAAGCACAGAACACAATAAAATGTTCTGAAATGGGGCCTGGCTTGGTATCATCTTCTCATGAGTAATTGCCATGAAATTGGTAATAGAGAGACAAATAACTATATCAATGAATCCGATTAAATAATGCAGTTTAGTTGCCAACAAAGAAAAATTCATTAACATAAGAAGTTGCATTGCATATAGATGCACGCGACGCATACGACACGCCTAGAAGCTCATAAAAAATACAAAATGCATGATGGTGTTTGGGAAGACGAGCATAGAAGACTCATGTTCAAAAGCCCATCGGATAAGCCAAAGGATCGAAAGTAAGGATCAATGTTGGCTCATCATATAAGGTGCAATGATTTTGACAAAGTGGCAATGTTCGTCATCTCATCTAGACCATTATGGCATAAACTAATGCTTGACGCTTGTACATGAACTATTAGATGAACACAAGAAAAGATATGCATATTGTTATCATCCATGGTTCTTGAACATAGTAAACTAATCTTTAAATCATGTCATTATTCATCTAGGGGTTTTAACAAACTATTACTATTTTTAATAAACCAATAATAGTTTTAATAAACCACTATGGTACACAAGGCTTGTATTGAAACCATCTCATTAAGCATAACCAGTTTAATAGAAACCATTGTAACATAAGAACTAGCAATAATAACCATGTTGTAAGCCATTATAAGTTTTGACAAACCACTATAGAGTGTGGTTTTCTTCTATCGAATAAATTGTTGTATGAAAAACCGCATATATCATGGTTTTTGGATGATCTAGTATTGTTTTTATATAGCAGTTCATTTTTGGGGGCCTTATGGTGGCTGACTCCCATTTGATCAAATCACTGCTTCCATTGTTTTCCTTATCAGTATAGGATGCAGGTTTTTCCTCACGAATGACCTCAGCAGTGGTGCGGACTAGGGTTTCCACAACTTTACTACATACTGAATTAATCAGATCCTTGGCTGACTTCTCATGGTTAGGCATAGTAAGGCCTTCAATAAGCTGTTCGTTTATGTTTATGTCTCTCGTAATCGTTTGTCCATTCTGCATACTATTTGAGAAGACAAACATGCCATGCGAAGAAGACTACTGGCTGATTTTTTAGCTTAAGGATTTCTTCAAGATTTCACGACCCCATTCGGCGGAATACCTTCGAGCCTACTTGAATCAATTTTAGAGCAAAAATTCCTAGAAGTCCGACAAGAACCTTAACCCGAGTGCAGCGCCTTTGTGCGCTTAAAGACCAAGGAAGAAGCCGGGGCTATAGCCCGAGTCGCCTTCTCTCGCCATGCCGGTTAGGGTTGGACCATCCTGGATTTAGAACGATACGTACCGGCTTATTGTGGTACACCTCCGTTTTGAGCAGTCAACAACATATTCTGAGTATATTCCAGCATATACTCAGGATATGCCACAACCCATACAAACGAGGGTTTGCCCCCCTAGGGGCAACCCAAAAATGGGACATCAAAATTTTTGGCAAAATGTGGAAACCTAAATGAAATGACTGATGACTGCAACTGTACATATGGCAATAATCACATATGGCAGGTTTAAGGTCTCTACCACAGGACCCGTTGGTAATATTTGAACCCGTGACCTCGGGGCAATGGATTTTTAAGGTCCCCATTACTAGACCAATATTGGCCAGGTTTGAACCCGTGATGTCGGGTGTGGCGGTTTAAGGTCCTGCCATTTTGAGTCTTGTAGTCTTGCTTCACTAACTCGAAACAAATGTATGGTACGTGTATATATATGCTATTAGTGGGATAATGAAACCCTTGTGGCAAAATATCTCCCCCCTCCCCCTCCCCCTCCCCCAGGGAGCTCAATTCTCCTATTCCATTGTTGGATATTTGTTTCATGAACAATCATGTTTAGAAAAATCAACGATCAGTCCAGGAAAACTTATCAAACCGGAAAACATCCTATAGGAACTGGGTAGAAACCCAACTGTTTTGACGTTTAGGCAGGATGAGGACTTCAAAAGGCGATTTGACTTCGCATGTCATCCAGAACACTGGAATTACCTTAGGGGCCAAGTTACATGCAAGAAGGGCAATTACATGGAGAAGTAAAAAGCAAGTGCCATAGCCATGTATATTCAGTTGAAGCTGAACATGCTGCATCTTCTTTAGTTGCTAAGGAGATTGCTTGATTAAGGTGGTGTGAAATGAATTAAATTGTCTCCAAGTTGACCCTTTGACGAATAGTCAAAGCTGCATTGCCATAGTGAAGAATCTAGTTGATCATGAAGGAGCTATTTTGTCGTTTAGACAGGACGAGGGCAATATGGCGATTCAGCTTTGCCATATCGTCCAGAATATCAAAATCACCTTAGAGGCCAAGTTACACGGTCTGTTTTTCCAAAGAAGAAAACACACACACTTCACCAAGCAGTATTTGCTGGCATCACCTAGGCCAATTGACTACAACTGTGTTGGACTTGAGCTCCTTTGGCAATTTTTGCCTAAAGGCTAATCTTCCGCCACGAAACCTGGTCTCCATGTCATGTCGACTTTGACTTCTCTAGCAAAACCAATTCGTAGTTTTAGCGATGTCATTTGCGACGTGCGAGAAACGTTCCTAAGGCGTGTGCATGCGACGTCTAACGTTGTTGATATGTTGCTAGGACATCACTATTGACATTGCAAATTGTTCAATTTGTAGTAGTGAATCAGCCCAAATTATTTGCATAAATTATGGGAGTTTGTAACATGGTAGAGCATGGCAAGAAGGCGAAGATGAGTAATGGTGTGGCAAAACATAGAGGGGTGGAAAAATGAAGAATTCGCCTAGCCAAGTTTGCAACTTTTTTTAGAATAAATATATTTCACCATGGTGATCTGCCATTTTATTGCATGATGTGGCATGTCACATAATAGACTAACCATTTTATGCACTTTTGATAGAAATTGACGTCGAAGAAACAATCAATCTTCTGATATAAATGTTCAAAAGCCACCAATTAGATGGTTGGGGTTTCCAGATCTCTCCTTGCTCATGACCTATATGCGGCTTTATCTAATGAGATTTTGCTTCTACATGTTAATTGTGATGAACACAAAAATCTTTGCACTGAGTATGGGGTTTCTGGTTTTCCCACCATTAAATTGTTTCCAAAGGGTTTGGCTATTACTAACTTGGATCTAGAGGATGAGAACCTCGAGTAAACAAGGTTCTTTCTTCATTTTATTTGCTTTAAAATTTCTGATATAGGAGTTTGCCTTCGTCTGTACAAATGGGTCATCTCTTGTATTTTGTTGTCCGCTAAAACTAACGGGGTCTTCTTTTAATTTGAATAATGCATTACAAGTCCCATTCCCTTGGCTTGCGAATTCAGTTTGCTCTATTGCTTTTGATTTTGTATCTACACTAGAGCTTTGTTTTAATAATAGGCATTTTCGTGAGGGATTCAATAACACGTAGGTAGCACACACATCTCGTGACTTCCAAGAACAAAGAATTAATGAGAACACAAGGCTAGTTGAGATGCACTCTAATTCACAAAGTATGGTATCGTAGAGGAGGCGAGCACGAACGAGCCTTACGCTTTTAAATGTAAGGAGATAGGGTCTACTAGATCCAGAATGCAAGAAATTGCATCCAATTTAGTAGACTTATGGTAATGTCAAAAGGGCTAAACCATTCTTGTTGTTGGCAGCGTTCTTGGTTCAAAATGCTAGTTTGAAAGTATATATAGCACACATATCTTGTGACTTACAAGAATAGAGAATTGGTAAGAATAGAAGGCTACTCTACTTCACAAAGTCCAGTTTAGAAGAGGAGCCGAGCACGAAAGAGCCTACATCTTTAAATGTAAAGAGATCAAGTCTACTAGAGGATGCAAAGAATTGCATCTATATAGTAATGTCAAAAGGGCTAAACTATACCATTTGTGCCATTTAGCTCTTTTATTACCATGAAGTGTATTGTATGGGATGCTAAAAATTGCATCCTACGGTAGACTTTACTTGATGGTAGTAACCTAAACGATTCCATCCGTTGGCAGCATTCAGGCAAGTTTAAATGTGCACGCTTATAGTCTACCAGACTGATGACGGCGGTGATATAGCGGGGATCTGTCTGATTCTGCAGATTGGCACTACAAATACCACCATCCAAGATGAACAGATGCACAGTGATCAGCAGCAGCCGAAGCAAGCAAGGATGGCAATAATCGTGATGGCGATTTTGGTTGTGCTAAGCAGGAGCGACAAAGCAAGCGGGCAGCTAAGTACTGAACAATACGCAGAAGCGCTGGGCAAGGCGATACTCTTCTACGAGGGGATGAGATCAGGGCCGCTTCCGGCAGATCAGAGGATGAAATGGAGGAACAGTTCGGGGCTGAGTGACGGTAAGGCGGAGGGGGCAGATCTGGTGGGAGGGTATTACGATGCGGGAGACAACGTAAAATTCGGTCTGCCAATGGCGTTCACAGTGACAGTGCTCTCATGGAGTATAATCGAGGGAAGAGAAGCTTTGGAAAAACACAGAGAATTGGGTCACGCAATTGACGCAGTCCGGTGGGGGACGGATTACCTGCTCAAGGCATACACCAAGCCGGACCAGCTGTGGGTCCAGGTCGGGGATTTGACCGACCACCAGTGCTGGGAACGACCCGAGGATATGCATACGTCTAGGACCGCTTACCAGGTCAACCCGGAAGCTCCTGGTTCTGACGTAGCGGGAGAGACCTGCGCCGCGTTGGCTGCCGCATCGATTGTGTTTCGAAAATCCGATCCGGCGTATTCGCGAATTCTTCTGTCAAACGCATCTCAGCTGTCCGAATTCGCCAACGCCCATCTCGGCCGCTACAGCGATACCCTCGATTCCGCCGTTGGTCCCTTCTATAAATCTTACTCCGGCTACGAAGACGAGCTCCTCTGGTGCGCCGCTTGGCTCTACAAGGCTTCCTCAAATGCCCAATATCTCAATTACGTTATCACTAACGGCCCCCTCTTTGGCGGCACCTCTACCACCTACACTGCCCTCGATTGGGACAACAAATTGGCCGGCGTCCAGGTTTTGCTCTCAAATGTAAGCCATTCTAAACTCATTCGCATTTCTGAACTCAATTCATTCTAAGTTTTTTTTTTTTGTAGGTTTTCTTCAACACCAAAAATCCTGGCCTCCTGGGATTCAAAACCGAGGCCGACGATTTTGCTTGCTCCATCCTTCCCCACAATCCCATGACTCAGGAATCCACCACCCCAGGCGGCCTCCTTTACATCATGGACGGAACTAACCTTCAATACGTCACCGTCGATTCGTTTCTTCTTCTTGCCTATGCTAATTACCTTTCCCGTGCAAATCAGACTGTTTCATGCGCAGGCACTCCCCTCCATCCCCAACGCCTTCGCGACTTCGCCAAACAGCAGATTGATTATATCCTTGGCCTCAATCCTGCTGGCATGTCTTACATGGTCGGATTTGGTTCCAAATATCCCCTCCATATCCATCACCGTGGATCTTCTCTTCCTTCTGTTTGGGTTCATCCCCAGCGCATCAAATGTTGCGAAGGATTTGAATATTACAGTAGCAGTCGGCCAAATCCTAACGAATTGACTGGAGCTGTTGTTGGAGGTCCTGACCATTCTGATCAATATGCTGATGATCGAAATAACTATCAGCAATCTGAACCTACCACTTATACCAACTCTGGCATGGTTGGTTCCTTGGCTCTGTTACTGCAGCTCCTCCAACGTTGAATCATTCTTAACTTGTATTCTACATATATTAATATGATATTGTATATCTTTCACATATTATATATCAAAGCTTTTGTTGGTTACAACTTCTAACTTTTTTTTAAAAGCTAGGCAAAAGTCAAGTAACAATGCAATAAAAAATATTGGATCATTTGCAAATGTCCAGCATTATGAAACTGATAAGAAAAAAGATATAAAACTGGTAGGAGATATCGATGTCCAGCCCAACTTTTAATGTTTAACATTTGATATTTCAACCACTTGATTTCGGTGTTGTGATGGAAGTGGACAGTTGAGAATATCACTGAGTAGAATTGCTTGCCGTTCAAGAATTTATTCCTGACAATTTAATGAATTAGAGATCCAACTAGTAGAGGCTATGGCGAGAGAGATAATGGCAGAGTTTGTTTGCAAAAAAAGGGGTTGATGATATCTTCTTGCATAAACAGAGCTTTAAAATTTGCTTCTTTAACTAGAGCCTTGCTTTATTAGGCCTGCTTGATTAGGCCACTGAAATGTTTGTTTGGGCAGGGATCCTGTCCAAACTAGCATATAAGTTGGCCGACCATCATGTCTGGTAGAAAAGCTGCTTTCTCGATCAAAGCTTTCATCCTCTTCGTTATCTGCTTCGATTAAACTCTCCAAAAGGCTTGTTGCAGTAGAGTCGAAACGGTCTAGGGCCCTCGCACAAAAACGATTGGTATTGCTTTTTTTTTTGCCAGACTATGTTTACAGAGATGGCTATGGTGACCATCTCGCCTAGTGGGTGATTCCTCTTCATCCCCTCTCGCCTCTCTATCTATTCTACCCGCATTTCATTTTCTTCACTCAATCCATTCCATTTCCAAGCAAGAAGAATGGCTTTGCTAATTCGAGCAGGCAACAATGGCCTCTCTAACTAAAGAATAACTTGCTTGCGTTTTTCTCGTGCTTAATATAGAGTTTTCCCTCATATTCTGGACGATTTATTGAATGACGTGCTTTATTCAGGAACAGGAGGCGTAGAGAAAACGCCTTTTTCCTTGGCAAGGCATTTACAGAAGTGGTCAATGAACGAGTGGGCACTGACACATAATGATTACTCTCTCTCACATTTTTATTCTTAGGCCCAGATTCCACCAGGCCGGCAGATTGCAACCTTGCTTGCAACAAATACCAGCTTATTGGAATCAAAGTGCCGGAATCAGCATTCCACAGAAATTGTGATAGTTTTGTAATTGAAGCTTTCTTGAGCTTAGGTGGCATCTTTTCATGCATCTGCCAGCCATCTGCCGGGCAACATCCCCCGTTACAAAAATCCCTGTAACTGACTCCACCTCAGGAATTTCCACCCTGCAGTGGAATCCCAACAGCGGCGTCAGTTGCTTATTTGTTGCCCATCGATTTGTCCTCACAGCAACTGCCGGCCCAGTGGAATCTGGGCCTTATGTTAACAAGCTAGGTTTTGATTTCATATTATTTTCTTATGTCCTCCTGTATTTAGGGTATATCATATTTTCAAGCATTTTTTTTTCCGGCCAGATGCTTATGCAAGAAGAAGAAGACCAAGCAGTTTTGGTTTCTTCGACAAGGCCATCACTTCTGTTGTATTTCAAAGCTGGAATCATAACATTAATATTTTATGGATAGCCACTGCTTTAAGAGTGCGAGGCTGGCAGATTAGCTCCTCAAGTGGCCACCTATAGAACGTAACATGTGCATGATAACCTAGCCTTGGCTTTTGTTGGCGGGAAGCTACAGGGAGAGTTGTGTGTATTGTCAATCTCTCATTGGGTAATTCTCTTCTTTTGATATCTTCTTAGAATGGAATCGTATTTACATCCCAGATGTTGTCATAGATTCCATGCCAGATTGGTAGGCAAGATCAAATGGTTGTTTCGAAGTAGCATGACCGCGCAGCATTTCAGCTACTAAACTTTTATTTCCTTGCCATTTTGGAGTATGTGAGCACATAGAGCAGAGATATTTTACTGTAAGTTTACTGGTTTCATGTTAATTCCTTTGTTTTACATGCGGTGTTCTTTTTCTGAAAAGAGTTACACTTATATGCCATGTTGCAGCTCTCTGGAAGAAGACCATGCTCTTTCTAGCATCTCCATTTTTTATGAGATTATTTTTACCTTTCATTACTCAAGTATACATTTATATTGTGGTGTTTTTGCTAGAGGTCATATCTGTAGAATGGCAGCATAATAGAGTCATGAGCAGCAGGGAAACAATGTTCTGCTCCAGCTATTACATGCTTTAATCCTAATTTTCACATTGATCTGCTAGCCTTGGGTTGAAAGTCGTAGTACTTTAGCTCTCTTTGTTACATTAGCCACTTGTTTTCCATTATCTTCACATGATTTTGGAGCATGAAAAGATGAATTAGAACACCCTTTGTAGTATAGAGGATCGAAATAGAGAATGTGTTCGTATGCTAGTTGGACCTTTCTTTCTTAATAAGGCATGGGCAGTGTGCATATATGTATGCCCATCTTCCTATCTTAGTATCTTTATCATACCAGGATCCTTCATCTCGCTATGATTCGACATGCAACCAGAAACGTGAAAATGGAATTAGAACAAGTAGCAGTTTGTGTTTACGAGTTAGACGCCGGTATATATGCTATCAAACATGTTCTACAGGGATCACACAGGGCATCTCTAACCACAATATGATGACCACGCTTCTTCAGTAGATCTCTTATATTGGCACATTCCAAGTATTAAAAAAGTAGTTTGAACTGGACAACATGGATAATAAATGATTTTCTACAGTTAATGTGGATAACTAGGCCGACACATATTGTCAAGGGTCCCATATAGAATTGTAATGAACTAGAACTAGCAATAGCGCTAAATTATACACCTAAGAACTGAAGTCATAGTACCCACATAATTCCTAGCTAGAATTGATTACCTAGTATTTGTATAGTATTCATAATTCTAAAAAATAATGTGCGGATAAGAGCCCCCTCATTCAAAGCTTGCAGAGCTTTCCTTGTACAAAAAAGTGATTAATCTAGACCAAGACTCGAGAATACCCCTTAAGCCGCAAGAACTGAGGCCTTGTTCAGCCCTAGTAGTCTTGTTTAGTCCTAGCGTTGGCTGCTAACAACAGGTCTGGGATCAGGGTTTGATTCTTTTTGGAATGTGGGTTTGAGAAGGTCGTTCGGTCGAGCTTGAACCCTTGCCCATGTTAGTTGCCAAAAGGAATGAATTTATGATGGTGGATTTGGGCGTAGTCCAGTTTACACAGGATCCCTATATGCTATGAATGTATTATGTAATTCCTAGAGTTATGTTTATATAAATTGCATTAGGAAGGTGACATGGCAAAAAATAATTGGACGGGTCATGAGCGACAGATCAGGGCTGAGGAAGTAATCCGATTCCAAGATTTGGAAGACCCACAAGGGCTATTTCGATCCTCTGCCTTTGGATCTGGCCGTCTTCAGATCGCGATTTCGACCCTCTGCCTTTCGCTGGAGACCATGAAATCAGCATAAGGGGGGGTCACCAGCAATGGACCACGTCTTATTTTCGAGATGGACCGGGGCTAAAAAATGACAAACCATGGGTTGTTAATGGTCCATGCTATTAGGATAAATGGATTTAGGTTAGTTGGTTTAGGGTTTTCGTTTTCACGTTCGAGGAGATGGACTGCATGAGATATCGTCCGGCCGATCCTCTGCTATATACCCTCCAGATCACTTGCATGGCCCGGAAGTGGATTGTGATGGCTCCTTTGCAGTTGAAGGTATGTCCAGCTACGGTTTTGCATGGCTTTGGCGCCGTCCTTGACGGATTAGGTAGGGTTCTTGAGTAACCCTATCTGTTTTGTGTATCAGCAGATATTGGCGCCTTAATCTCGCGCCATGGAAGACTCTACAAGCTGCTGGCATGAAAATGTTAAGGATTCCCACCTTAATCTTCAAGATCTAAGCCCTTAAACAGACGCATCAAGGAGCTGGATTGATCAAGACCTCATGATTTGCTGGTACTTCTTCCCTCTTAGAAATTTGTAATGATTTTGTTTGTAAACTAACTCTGGTTTGCATTTGTAGGTTACTTGATATATTTAAGGCTCAAGAATCGGATGAGCAAATGCAGCTAAGTGTTCTATCTTCCATTTCATTACTTTTTTCAGACTGCTTTGTTCTTTCTCTACTATTATCTGTTGTATTGTTATCTTGCTTGCTGCTGCATCCTTCTTTCACTTGATCTTCTTTACTCACCCATGCAATTAAGAGGCCGAATTATAGATGTCCCACCCCTCGTTGCTGCTGTTGTGCCTAACATTTCACGCGAGGACTAGTTAAATTTGCTACCGCATGAATCATATTTCCAGTTGTGCGAGATACATTACCATGTATCCGGCATACCTTTCAGAATCACCCTTTTCAGGTTCTAGCTCTATCATTCGAGACCCAAAAGCTCTCTCTGCGTCTTTCATAAGAGTTGAGTGGAAGTCTAGCCATCCTTCGTCTGTGGTAGTAATCAACTCTAACTCAGATGGGGTGGCAACACAAATTCGCTCACAAAGCCAATTCATCAAAGCGGGTCTTAAGAAATGCCATGGCTGTTGTGGTCTTGATCTGTTCCTCTGCATCTGAGTAGAGGACTTGGCTTCTGGGTTCATGTGAGGCTTCGCTTCTAGCCTAGTCCTTCTTCTGGGTTTATGTGAGGCTCCACTTCTAGTCTAAGTCCTTCTAACTCTTGTGGATTCATGGCAGTTTTAGAGGAAACTGTGTAGCTAACAATATGCCAACAGTAGCAAAGCAGCAACAATACCTAAAAGTCTGGAGAAAAAAAAAAACTCCACTTTTAGTGAGTGTGGAAATCGTAAGTCGTAAAATAATTCATTAAGATTCAAGTAAACTACAAAGTTTCAAGTTCGACAATTATAGGCATCCTAGAAATGCATTTTTCTCATTCTCTTCGACAAGTTTAAGTTATGATCTGACCCAACTACTGACTCCATGAGGAAACTCCCTCATAGAGATTGGCAGACTCTACTGAACATATTGCACTTGACCATATGGCAGACTCACGGATACTTAATAAAATATACGCCAATCCCTATATAAGTGTTGGACTTTCGTCGACAACACCATCAGAAACTAGGGTATATATATTAAAATATCCTCCTAACCTTCCACGAGAGTACAACACCCATCTTTCGAAACTGCGTGACCAAAGCCAACAACGGCATCAGGAGAGGGCTATACACCTCAATGAAAGGTCAACCTTAAGCAATCCTCGACATCGGCATGACACCCATCTTCGGCATGGCACAATTCAAACTTAGCACACCAGGCGAGGATCACTACCTCAGCCAAGGAATCGCCGAAACACTAACACTAAATCTCTCTTCAACTCCCTAACACTACCACTGTTGTCGATTAAAAAGGATAGGCAACAAAAGTTCTATTTCCCCTTTTTTTTTTTCGTCATTTTTATAACTTTATCCACAAAAATAAGTCTACTTCATCCATAGAACAAGATGCTTGCCATCGTCATGCCCCTTGATGGAGGGGGGGCAACAGGCAAAGACCTAACTATGGACTCTATCTAGACCTTAAAAAAAGAAATAACAAACAAAATCTAACTAAATTTGGCCTAAAAACTAAGAAAAAGGTAAGAAAAAACAAAAAAGGGGCACAGGTTGTGGAGGAGGGCACAAAAGGATTACCTTTTTCTGCGCAAAAGAATCGAAACGGCGCAGAACATATATTAAAAATTTCGCGTAAGCGAGACAGTCTCGCTTACGTGATAAACCTTTTGTGTAAGCGAAACCATTTTTCGCTTACGCCAAGCGTAAAAATTGTTTCGCGGTGCCGAACCGGCGATCTCGCTTACGCATAGCGATGCCTCACGAAAAGATTTTTCGTGGAGCTAAACCGACAAAAAAAAAAAAATCCGGTCGGCAGCCAAAAAATATGGAAAATACGTATTTAACCTAAAAATACGTATTTTTGGACTTTATACGTCTGGAAAAATAATTCTGTACATACAGAACCTATCCCTGCCTTCATTAGAGTTTTTGAGGTCAAATAAGGGCCTTGTAAGAGTATATTGGGGCTGCCACGTAGGATCCCCAACCTACCTCCCCCCCTCCATACCTAACTTTCACTCTCCCCTAACCTAACTTCCCCCCCTCCAACCTAACCTCGTACCTAACTTTGCAATCATTATTTCCTAACGACCACAAAATTTAATGATTACATCTAAGATTTTCCTTTTCCCACCATCGAAGCCTTGACCATCGAGCTTCAGCGCCATCGAAGCTTGCCATCGCGCCATCGAGCCAACGACCTTGCCATCGCTTCAAGCATTGTTTGAATTCGAATTATGGCGGATTCTTGCCAAAGAAATTTCGCCTGTTTGTTGGCAAGAATCTTCCTAATTCTAAGCTCCGGCCCGGTTCTCGGTCTTTTGCAACGCCAATGGCAAAAGGTATTTGGTTTCAAGTTGTCATTGCATTCCTTTGAGTGTTCTTGGTTCTAATACTTCGCTTCGTGATCAAACTAATTCCGAGGATCAATTTAGAGTGCAATTGCCAAAAGGATGTACGCCTTTACAGGAATAAGTTCACTTGGAAGCAAACCAATAGATGAAGATGCATTGCGAGCTTTTTGGAGCTATGAATATAGACCCTTTGGGCTAAAGGCCAACTTCTCGAGACCTTCCAAAGGGGGAGCTTCTTTTCTGCAGGATCTATTTGCTCCTCTACCTTGGTGAGGCAGGACATTCTATCCGGAAATACCTCCACACTTGAAGAACCGCATCTTGGTTTGACTTATTGTAAATCATGTATGTGTTGAACATAATATCTACGTTGTAAAAACTTTCTTTGCCTTTTTCCCCGCGATTCTGCGTGTAGTCTCCTCAAAAACCTCCTAATCGGGGTCTTGATCAGCCTTCAAAATATCTTAATTAAAGCTTGCATGCTCAAGAAAGGCAAATCGGTCACATAACATGGTTTAGGTGTCAGGTCCAACTCTAGCCATGAAGCTATGAAGAATGCCCCCATATGCAACTGTTACACTCTACCATAACGCTTCACTTGTCAAGCAAAAATTATTGTATCCCGAGGTTGCATCAACTAGCTCCTCTATCTCCTCCTCAAACTCTTACGGATGCTTCCCATAAAAATTCCATTCTTTTCTACTATATTATCATACCATGTGCTAAACAACTCCCATGCCTTATCCGATTTACTCTTTTACCATTCTCATTGAGCAACACCTTGATTTGTGATAGTTTGAAGGTGAGTGCCTTAGTAGCGACTTGATATGCAAGAGTGACTAACACCAGAAGCTACGGCGGCGAAAATAACGTTTCCATATTTTATGTTATATACACAATTTGAAGACCGCGGGCTACTTGGTAATATAACACTTCCATATTTTATGTTATACACATTTATGCACCATGGCTACAGTGCAAAAACAACACTTCCTTATTTTATAGCTGCCATACAAGAAGAGGTTCAATTGAAGGGAGGACGTTAATGAGGATGCTTTCAGTAATTTAGAGCAATGAACATTGATATTTAGGCAATGACAACTCTTTTTGTTTTATTAAATTTTGAGTAGTGTTTTGTGAGTTCAAAAGTAGTCTCTCGTTAGTTATTGTCAAATTGACTATGAAAGAGTGGGCACAGTAGTTACAGTGCGAAATTCATGTATCTGTTGGGTTGTGGACATGGCAAATTCGCATTATAACTACGCCCTAAAAAAAAAAAAAAAAAATTTAGGGCGTGGTTACAAAGTCACGAAAATGCATGTATCCGTCGGCCGTGGACATGGCAAATTCAAGATCGTAACCACGCCCTAATTTTTTTTTTTTTTTTAGAACGTGGTTACAGCATACAAATGCATGTATCCGTTTGCCGTGGACATGGCAAATTGCGACTCAGAAACCACGCCTAAAAAAAAACGTAGTTACAGGCGAAATGCATGTATCCCATTCGGCCGTGGCATGGCAATTTGCAATCGTGAACTACGCAAAAAAAAAAAAGCGAAAAAAAGGGCACAAGTGGGTTACAATGCGAAATGCATGTATTCATTTACAATGGACATGACAACCGTAGCCACTTCTAAAAAGAAAGAAATAAAGTGTTGCATAATAGCCACAAAGATTTAAATGCATGTAACCATTGGTTATGGATATGGCAAATGCGCATCTAGTAACCCACGCCTTGAGATTGTTAATGAAATACGATTTGAATCTACAACCCGCTCATTAGAAACCTAGAGTCTCGTGCCTCAACCCTAGTGGGTTTCCATGTCGGCATCGGGGGTTGGGCCCTTAAGTGATCCCATCAAACCTTCTAATGAATTTCAAGACCGTAGCTACGGTGCGGTAAAACAACACTTTCATATTTTTTGTTATACATAATTTCGCACCGTGCCTACGTGAGCTTAAAACAACACTTCCTTATTTTATGATATTCATATTTTCGCATCGTAGCTACTTTAATTTTTTATGTTACACTAAAAGCAAACATTTCCAATCAATATACAATAGATCTCCAATTAATCGTCACTTATATTTATATTACATAGATTCATATACGATGCAATATCCGAACCAACCATGTCTTGACTTATCCTCGCATTCAAGAGATTCAGCTCCATCATGAAGTGGAGCACTCCAACCTTCAAGAAATAGACTATCTAAAAAACTATCCATCGATCGGCCTGAATCAGAAACATCTTGAATAAGGCAATGAACAAATCAATTCCTAAATTTGTCTTCACATGCCCGCAGAAACCTCCCTTCTCCTTCAATGCCGTAAACATTTCCTCGCGGACAACTTATTCCGCTAGTAAGACGTAAGTGGCATCCGTGAGGCCTGCAGATAGCTCTGGACAGTCGGACAATGGAAGCTCAATAAGCTTGGATCTTCGCGGGAGAGTATTCATACCCTCAACCATATACCCCTTTTCTCAGGAGTGCGACCGGTATACTACCTTCAACAACAAGGAGCCCATATCTTGGTGAAAGCAATGGAATACACTATCGTGAAGAGATTGTGTTCTACACATCAGATATACACAAACCCGAGAGAATAGGAATGAACCGGATAAGTAATCAACTAATTTAGATATGGATTGCATAGAAGTACATACTTACAATTTGCTTCTAACCGGGAAAGTTCTTCGCTTGCTTATTTTTTTCTTTTGCCATATTTGTTGGAGTGTATACATGACTCACTTGTACAAATATCTCTTTGTCTGATCGAAAACCACCACCAAAGCCTTCCAATGTGCGTAAAACATCACTTCTCCCCGCATCTTTGACTCGTTATTCACCTCGTATTCCAAAGTTGGAATGTAACAAAGCTCCGGGGCCGACACCACGAAGCTTTCAAAGTCTAGAGCTTATAGCCATCTAAAGTCAGCTGTAATTCAAATTAGAATGTGGAGCCGGAATAAAAATACTAGGAAAGGCTGCTCGGGTGATTTTACCTTGACCGAAGCTTTTTGTGGTCGAAAACTCACTTTGGCCAGTCGAAGCTATTCCCGAAAGCAAATCGAAGTTCCCTTGGCGCCGCAATCGATCTTCGCATAAACTTTGTTGAAGAAAATGCCCGAAGGGAATTGAGGGCTGGAGCTAACGGGTCATAATTGCTACGTGTGTAATCCGACACCGAAGCTAGAGGCACCGGATATTACCGGCTACGCGGGCGATTGACACACGGAATGGCAAAACCAAGGCTCTAAAAAAAAAACTCTTGACAAGCTCGGCTCCCCATTGGCCACGAGCTTTTTGACGTGGCATCGAGTAAGGGCCCTTAATTGACCTCAAAAAAACTCTAATGGAAATTTTGCCTTGAAAAATCAAGGCGATTTACCCTATAATTTCAAGGTGGCTAAAATTTCAGGGTTGCTGGTGCCATATAGGATCAACTCAGGCGGAACCTAGGGAATGATATTGTTGTTTCTTTCCTTGCCACCAGGCAGAACAACCCCAAAATCGGGCCAATGGAGATGGGCCCTAAGTCATTTTTTCTTAGCACAAACTTGCAGCTGAGTCTAACACCGGATTCAGCAATGCCCTAAGGGTGCTTTCCCATGGGTTCGACCTGGATTGCCGAACCCAGGTCTTGACATGGGCAAAAAAGAATTGCGGACTGATTACTTTTTATTAAGGTCGAAAACCTAAACCAAGCAAGGTCGGATCTTCATGAGATCATGGCGTCTGGATGCCTGGCCAGAAAAAAATTCAAGGTCAGATCTTCATGGGAACATGGCATCTGTATGACTGGCAAAGAAAAATCTCAAGGTTCTGGCCCATGGAAAAGCACCCTAAGACATTTTTTATTAACCAAACTTGCAGCTGAGTAAACATCGTCTCCATGACTACGCGTGGACTCAGCAAGGCCTAACTTAAAGGTTTTTTATTGCACAATTTTACATCCCTTTCCTGTTTGGATGTGAACACCGAGCTGTCTCGCTACATAAAACAATAAGCTGGCCATGATAAAATGATATAAAGGGCCCACTTTAAGGCCACTGGTGGGACAAACGTAGCTCGCATAAAGTCTTCTCTGAACTCTAGACTAATGCAGCAGCTATGGAGGAAGTTTGGTTTTCTGATATCCTTGCTCTTCCATCGCTCTTCTCGGGCAAGATGGACAAGCAGATGATCAATGAGAAGCAGTGTTTCGCGCTCTGCACATTAGCAGAGTATGTGGCACACTACGCGCGCCACTGGTGGAATAACTGGTTCAGTGAGGAATTAAAGTCAAGTTCGGCAGCTAGAGTGGGAATGGAGCTGCTTAAATGCTTGAGGAAGGGTCTGCAGCTCCTTCAGATCTGTGCTGCAAAACATTCCATTGTTGTTTGGACCATTGTTCGCGGTGCTGGACCATTTCGGGAGGTTATTGAGGATGTGAGAAGGTACGCTCAGATAATGAATCGTTTGTTTGGAAATTCTTTAGATTTAGAGAAAAGAGAAATTGTTAAACAGCTTAAGCATAAGGTAGAGTTTGATTGCCGAGTTTTGCATACAAGTCTTGTATACGCTTATCGGCTGGACAGGATTACAATATTAAGCTTAGAGGGCTTCAAGTCATCAAGTAATAACAGTTTGCTACTCCACGATACCCTGCTTTCCTGCTTGATTTCAATCTTAGACAAAAGATTGCTTTCAGATATTGATAAAAGCAATCTAACTGAAAAGGAATTATTGGGCCACGGCAGTTATGGATGTGTTATGAAGGCAAAGTTGTATGGATTACCTGTGGCAGTGAAAGAATTCTCCAACAAAGAGTACTTTGAGGACGAGCTAAACATATTTAAGAAATTCCTGGAAACTGACTATCCTTCCCATGTTGTGGGAATATTAGGTTGCTCGGGTAGCAGTATTATATTAGAGCTTATGGGTAAAAATCTTACACAGCTTATCCAAGAAGAAGGTGGGCATCCTTTGCCATTTTCTGAGTCAATTGGTATTATGCTTCAAATTGCAGAGGGCATGAGATGTCTGCATGGTCACGATGTGATTCATCGAGATTTGAAACCTGCCAACATCTTGACACAGGTCAGGGAGGGTCAAGGTCTTGTCGTCATTGCTGATTTCGGTGTATCTAAAAAACATTTTAAGACAGAACGCACCAATACTTCCTACCGAGGTACAAGGTTATATATGGCCCCGGAAATGATGAAAGAGGGTTGTAAGTACACAAGAAAAGTGGACGTCCATAGTTTTGCCATGATCTGCAGCGAAATTCTTACAGGCAAGCAAACAGATTTAAAGCCCAAACAACTGAAGAATGGCAAAAGGCCTCCGTTGCCTGAAAACATTCCAATCAGTCTCGGCAGGTTGATAAAACGTTGCTGGGATCAGATGGATAAAAAACGTCCTAAATTTGAAGAAATTTGTGATGAACTGTGGCTTATTAAAGAAAAGTGTCTGACTGGATGCATAGCAGAAGATGTAGAAGCAGCATTGGATGACAAAACAAAGTTAAGTTTCAGCATAGCTGGGCTAAGATGCCTCAGTGTTGAGAATGATCCGGATCCAAATCATAATGTTGATCGTTATCCGGGAGGGTGGGGCTTCCGTTTTCCGGCATGGACGGGCTGGCGTAACTGGCGTTATCCGGAATGGTATATGGACCATATACTCTCGGGAGCTGCTCTTGGACCCATGTACGAAACTGCTGCACCCACGTACCGGAGTTCGTGGGTGCGTCAATCTGTGCACGGGAGTTCGTTTCCCGTAGAACCATACGAACCATACCGGAGCTATTGAGAGATATGTAATTGTGTTCTAAGTCTAACCTCCTTATTAATTCGTAAGGTAGGCAGAATGCTCTATTGGCACTGGAGTAAAGCAACAATTGAGAGATATGTGGTGTGTAAGTCTAGCATCCTTACTAATATGATTTGTAAGGTAGGGAGAATGTGCATAGAAAACTCTCTAATTCAGTGTGAATGTTAAATTGCTTATTGATAAGATGGGGAATGAAATTTATCATGATTAATATAACATGTATCATTAAATATGTAATTTGAGCTTGTGATTTTTCACTTTTGTTTTTGTTCCGGCTGAATTTTTCTGCGCTGCAATCTATCCCTATATTTTGTTGCCACGTTTTCCTTAACGTCCGATACTGTAACCTGTTACAACATGCTATTTTTCCTAGGCTGGCAAGGTAGTCGATGTCGTTTGATTGCTTCCAAGTAAGCATTACTCTTACTTCCAATAAAGTCTACTTCGATTATGCAATGTTTTACTTGAACCCGGCCCAGGACCCTTCTCTTTTTTTAAACTCAAGCACAAATCCTTGGTATGGCCGCTGCTACGATGTTGGTCTGTGCAATAAGGGCTAAAATTAAATACAGTCTTGCTTGTGAGTTTTGTTGAGAAATCTTACTTTTTGTGGAATCAAAACATGAACAGAACACTTTGGGAAATCGATTTCCTCTTTTGAAACACCGAACGGATATAAAACTAAAGAAGGTACCCGCAAGAACATACAAAACAAAAAAAAAAAAGTAAAAAAATAAGCGAACTCCCACTTTCTAGGCACAAGCGCTGAAGGTTGGGCTATCTTGATTTCATGGTCTCAACCGAAAAAAGGCCTCTAGGGTTAAATCGCGATCCGAAGACGGCCAGATCCGAAGGCAGAGGGTCGAGTAGCCCTTAACACGATTGCAAATTAAACGGGAGTGTTGCATCACTCCCGTTTCAAAGATTCCCTTTTAAAAAACACCATGTTTCTAAAATAAGCTTTTTGAAAGTTGTTGAGAATTTCTAGAGGTTCGCATTTTTTTCGTGGTCATTTTGGGCCATTATTAGGCGATAACTTTGTACTTATGAAACAGTAAATCATACAAATAGGAAATTTAGGCATAGACTTGAAGAGACCGGAAGCATGACAAAAAAAAAGCACCAGAATAGAGAGGAAAAAAAAGTAATATGTTTTTAATAAATTTTCGTACATCATTATGGAAGATTCATTGTAATAAATAATGATAATTTTAATATGTGCAAGAGTCAAAGATCTACATCATAGTCCTCATCATTTTTTTGCCGCCTCGCTGCCTCGCCCCTTTCAGGCCGTCTGTCCTTCCTTTGGCCGGAGACTTAAGTTTTGTATCCTCCTTGTCCTTCGGAATGGTAGCTAAAGCTACTTTTCTTTAAGCTCGCGCAAAGGTTGCCTCATCGCCCAGTGAGCCGGAGAATGGGGGGCCGTGATCTCTCGAGGACGTTAGTTTAGCATAATCGAGCGAAGACTTGGCCCCTAGCTCTTGATGTTCATCCGTAAAGTAGGTAAGGCAGCCAGCCTCATCTTCACAAAATTCACAAAGATCCTTATCAATATCCACGGCATACACAGCTTGCGGCCCTTCTTAAGTGCACATGCGATAGTAGTACCGGAAGAAGAAAGCATCAAGCATTCCAATCTCCCGGACGCCAGAACATGTCCGTGAGATGGTTGATGAGTTTTTTTGTGGTTTCCTCGTAGTGATTCACAATCCCTCTTTGTGCACTTGGGTCCCGCACTTTCGTAAGACCTGGCCAGTAAACTCAAGGACGTTTGAAAAGTTTTGACAAAGGCGTGTTGAAGTGTTCCATGGTCCTCTTCCCATCAAAACTCCAATAAGCTACATGAAGGTACTCTACCTTGTCGAAAGCAACCTTGGTCCTCCACCATGGTAGTTGATGTTCGTTTCATACCTAGTGAAACATTTAAAGTGATGTTAGCAAAAACAAGAAAACACTTCGAAAACCAGAAACAGGAAATACTATTCCAGAATACACTACGTAATCAAAGAGAAAAGTAACTGTATTCTGGAATAAGACTTACCAGACAAGGTTTTCATATCCTGCCTGAACTGGAGAACCAAAGTGGTTTTTGAAAGCTGATTCTACCAAGCCAGACTGCATGCTCGAATGGAAAGTAACTAAACGCCAATGTTTGGCCGTTGTGATCTGCTTGATTCCATCAATGAAAGCATTAAACTCTGAAAATTTGAAGGGCTGGTCGTCGTATCTGCTGTCTTTAAGCTTAAACCCGTAGGGAAGATCAAGATAACCAAAGTGAAGTCCTGCGGGCTTCACTTGGATTTCGACAAAGGTTAGTGCAATCACCATGAATTATTGAATATAAATTGTTTTGATCAAACATGCAAAATCTCTAAGTAGTCGGATGGTTTCGCTCAATGGTTCTTCTTTCAGCTAACGACCTCTCTTCCCGTGCTGTTCTAACCAAATGCATAAAGCCCTCGGGAAGGTCTTTGTTTTTCTTTTTGCTCTGAGGAAAAACATAACAACAACTGTAAGAAGATCGTGTGTGCAAAGACGAGGAATGTTGAGAGTACTTACCCAGCCCTCAAAATTTGGTGCATATTGCACAATGCGCTCGTCAGAAGTGGCTATTGGGTAGAGTTCCTTGCACCTTTCCCAAGTCTCGACGTTTAGCTGCTCCATCAAACATGTTTGACATGTTATGACGTTCTTTTGGCGGCAAGACGTTAAGGAAACAATGAGTTAAAAAATAAGAAACAAGGCAAAGTAGAAGGAAAACAAATAAAAGTCAAGCTATTTGTATTCTGGAATACAAACTGGTTAACTGGTGATGCTACCTCGAAACAATATGCAGAAAATAGTTCTGTTAAAGTTCTCTGAAGGAAGCAATGTGTATTCTGGAATACACAATTCTTTTTTAGAAGAGGGCATGTGTATTCCAGAATACACATGCCTTCCTTCACATGGGCAATGTGTATTCCGGAATACACATTGCTTGTCTCTAGAAAAGCATTGTGTATTCCGGAATACACATTGCCCATGTAAAGAAAGGTATGTGTATTCTGGAATACACTATCTACCCCGATGTTTTTGGGACTCTAACGTCTAAAGAGTAAAGTTTGTGGCAGAAATCTTACTTGTGCAATTCCTTTGACATTTCTTCTAGGCTAAACTCCTTATCAACAACTTTTGGAGAAGCCGCCCGAAGCTTCACAGGTCGAGAAGCCCCCGCATTTCGCCAGACGGTAATGGTTCCTTTTGGGCACGCCAGATGATTTTTCTTAGCCGTCTCCTTTGCCCCTGCCCTTTAACTCCCCTCGTTCAACATTGTAAATATCTCCGCCCCGAGTTCCCAAATCTGTTCAAAAAGATTTCACGTGAGATAGTTGATTTGTTATTCGAATACGTTTTTGTGCTTACCTTGCCATCTCTAAAAGCTAATTGAACCGATTATCGCGGGCCAATGAGAGACTGTCTTTTTATTGGCCTCGTCATATTTCAGCAAAGATTCAATAGCACACGCTCCTTAAGCTTCAAGGAAAAACGGCTTCTTCAGGTCCTCACCGTACTTTTTCCTTGAAAATTACATTACTCCGCAATGCATGAATCGGATCTTGTCGGATTTAAGCTCATCTTTAGTTTGTACTCGTTAATCGAGATTGTGGGTGTTGGCAACGATTTTTGCTTCTTCATCGGTAAGACCACAAGAGACAGCCAGAGGAGGGCGGAGAGGTACCCCCGGGTTCTTCTTCTCTTTATAAAGTTGCCTTCTTGCCTTGAAGCCGTGATTTCCTCCCAAGGCGTAGTGAGTGTAGGTGTTCCATTTTTTTTTCATAGTCCCGGGGTTTTGTAATCGCTCCCTCGTCAACAAGGACAACTATTGGGGCCACATGAGCATTTGATTGCTCCTTATTAAATCTTTCGGGCTCCTCAAGTGATCGGCGAAATTTTGCGAACCTCGGTGGCCTTTCACCGCCTTTCATTTTTCTAAGTGGAAGCTTCATACAAGTGGACCGGCAAATAAATGACACCTTGCACAAACTTGTGCGGTTAATCTCTTCCATTTTCTCGGATGTTTTATCAACTTTCTTTTCTTTGATAGCAACACCAAGTGCTTTGCCCTTCCCCTTCTTCTTCTTAGGTTCCTCAGGGCATCTTCATTTGTAATCAAAGCCGTTTGCTTTTTTTAGGCTCTTTAGCAAAGAACGGTTTGCCTTTTGCCGCTTCTTTGGTGGTGGTGACGGTGGCCTTTCTTGACCGGTGGATGGACTCCGGATGGTGATGATGCAATTTCGGGCTCTCTAGGTTATCCTCTTCCCCTTGATCCGACTGTTGTAGGAAGTCCTCGCCGTTGTTTCGAACGTAGTTAATGATGGCAATGGCGCTTACCTCTTGTTCGGTAGTGAGAAACATACTTATAAAAGAGGTTGTGGATTTACTTTCACCACTCTAAGGTAGGATTCATCAACATGAATAAAGCTTTTGGGATGTCCGAAAAGACAGCCTCCCTCCCCTGACCGGACTCCCCAGCCTTCACTTCACTCACGGCTTTACCGGATGGTGCCCATGCGGACAAATTCCCGGCTCATCGCACCTTTGGTTCCGGGGCTTCGGCCGGACATGTAGGAAAGTAAGGGTGTCAGATTTTCCGTATACCCCTTGTAAAGAACCATTGAGTTTGGAAGTTTTCAGAGATAGTAGGCGGTGACTCCTCAACCCCCTTCTCTGTGGATGCGGTTTTGTAAGACTTTAAGGGCCTCTTCGGTTGTTTCTTGCTGTTGTCTTGTCTGCAGGCAAATTGTTTGTGAACACGACCTTGTTAGAGAAAAACAAGTAACAAAAAACTATTCCGTATCACAAAATGTCTTGCAAAAGGGAAAAAAGATGGCAAAAAGAGGACAAAAATGCCAAAAAACACCGTAATCTTGACAAAGAAACCGGTCTAAACAAGCTTTAAAGGCGGTGAAAAACGCCTAAAAAATAACTAAAAAAACTCATGGAAAAGTAACCTCTTAAAACCTAAAAAAATCTAAAGTGTATTCGAATATTACTTACGGCCTTCCGGGCAAAGTGTATTCCCCGAATACACCCTCGCCACACGGCTAGCGAAAGTGTATTCCGAATAATTTTCGGCTTTCAATGAAGGCAAGTGTATTCTCAATACACTTCGCCCGAAAGTGTATTCACACTTCGCTTCTCTCGGTGAAGGCGATAGTGTATTGGAATAAAAAAACACATGCAAATGATTGTACGCTGTACTTTTCTTCGACCGCCCATGTTCTCTCTATGTGAATGGAATACGCTCTCTCGAATATTATAATCGGTTATACCGGCGTGGCGATTTCGGAGCTGGAAGGATCGAATATAACCGAAAGCGCCCGAAATTTCCTTTTAAAGGTATCATTTTCGTCTTGCTCTTTTTTCTATGTGGCTTAATACGTTTAGCTTTACTATTCTACTTGTGTATTCCGTAATAGCTTTTATTTTGACTTTCACTTGATTAGTCTTTGGAACTTCTACTTGTACTACGCGGGCGTGTATTCGAATAAGAAAAGTCAGATTACGTAAAGTTTCTCAAATCTCTTTACTATTTTTAGTTGTTAAGATGACTAACCGCTTCGCGGAACAAGCTTTCCACCACCTTTTGTTGTCTCAAGCTCGCGTCTAGTTTCGAGGACACGCTTGGGAACAACGTCATTTCTAGTGAAGACCGCATTCTTCGACTCCTACCTCTACTTCATCGTTGTTGCTTCTAAGAAGACACACCGAGTCCAAAGACGTGAATGAGACTTCCACCACCCTTCCAACCGGCCACCAAGTCTCAGAGAAAGACACCGCATCTCCTTCCAAAGCATCACCACCGCCTGAGACATGTTGCCACCACCCTTTGTTCCATCCCCGGGACCACCTGAAGCTCCACAACAACGGGTGTTCAAGAACAAGCTACCCCCTCCCCCCCTTTGTTGCTTCGGCCCCTTCATCCAAAACATACAAGGAACACAGAAAATAAAGAAGACCGTGGAGATTCACTACAATTTCTCTCACCAGACTTCACTACAAATGAGGACGATGCTCCAAAGATGCACTCCTCTTCACACAACAACGTTAGCAGACACATGGATTTGCGTAATTCCAAATCGGGCTTAAAGGAGATGTTTGCAAGAACTTTTCAAGATGGTACAAGAACAGCTGATGCCACAACCTCTTATGGGCCATCACCATCCTTTAACACCACCCCCGCCTATTCCGCTGGGAACAACTTCACGCGGGTCTGTTTTTCCTCTACAAGCACACCACTCAGGTGAGAGGAAGTCACCCCTCAGAGTAGAAGTTTCAGAAGATGAAGACACCAACGAGGAACAAAGAGATTACATGTTCTCCACCAATCTTCAAAGAAATTCAAGGTGGATTTTGGTTTGAGGGCTTGCTCCTCAGAAGAAGAAGAAATCTTATGGATGAACACAAAATGAGGAGACTTTTGAGAACTAAATGCTGCTCATTGGGTTGCATCAACAGATTTTAACATGGCTAAATTAATGAGCGCTAGGAGACAACTACGATTCCATGACATTGGCGCACTGTAATGCCTACTTAGCTTATCATGTAAGACCAGACCTTAACACCTTCTTTTGCACTACATTAACCGGCCAAGAAGTTTGCCGAAAATGCTTTATGGTTGTCCACCGCTTAGGGTCCACCCAGAATGTCTAGAATAAACAAAAGATGGGACAAAAATCCAAAGAATCGATGATCATTGTGGACCAAGAAGAGTTGTAACCATGCATGCCCTTTCTGCCGTGTCATGGATGGAGAAATATTTTAGAGAAACATGTGAGAAGCTACCTAACGTAAAGAACATGTATCATTTAATCGATAACATCACCAAAAAGATGTTTTTAATGAGTACAAAAAGACTTTGCACCTTCAAAGACATCTCTTACTCACACTTCACCGGACGTGGAAAAGTGAATTAGGTCTTGTGAAAATTCCTAGAAAACATAGAATGTCCGCTTGCTCGAGGTGTGCGTAATTAAAGAGTCAACGAAACCGCAAAGACAGAGGTCGAAGATTTAAGCTCATGTTCTCCAATCTCTCACTTGTTTCTGAGAAAATGCTTTGACCTGATTTCTTCTACGATATTGTGCAACGTAACCTTGCCGCATTATCGTGAACAACAAGCAACAGAGAGAAGAAAGCTTGCCAAGCATAGAAAAAAGCTCTTGAACGCCCATAGCTATATACATCACTTTTTTCATTTGCTCTTCCATGTTGCGTGTAACGTATCCTCTATGTTAGCATTCTAGTAGTTGAAATATACAATCCGGTCAATAAATTATGACATGCCACGAGCCGATAGCCAAATGTTCCAAAGAACAATGGTGGTCCACCGAATACATGTCTGTTGTGATTGATGGAATGGACCAAAAAAAACAACTCTACCACATTTCTTGAACATTCCTAAAGATGTGCCGCAGGAATGTTTTGTTAAGGTCCACCTTGTAGGAGCTATGGTCTTCAAAGGAAGTCTAAAGTGCAAAGTATTTTGACGATCCAAATGCATGGTGACCCCAACCTCACAATTACAATTCTTAACAAGGTCCAATGCGAGCAAGAGCAATTACCACAGGTGCTTTATCTCAAGAACTTGACAATACTACAAGGGAGAACAAGAATCAAACACTCTTTACTTTCATCGTGCCATGTTAGTGGAGCTAGGGATCTTTAGAAAAGTGAAGCTCGGTTTCTTACTTGTAGGCCACACTCATGATCGATTGACCAAATGTTCAGCAGATTTTTCAGGCGTACTTTTAGAAGGAAGAAGGCTTTCTCGTCTTCCTTCTTTAGTTCGAATTATTGAAGATTCTTACACTCCTACTCCAAAGTTGGTCGATCTTCTTAAAGAGACTGCTGATTTCAGAGAGTTTGTTTTCTCTCAACGCTCAAAACAGAGAACAAGCTGTGAACAAGTTGAATGATCTCACCTTTCAACATCATATCAAGTTCTACTTGAAGGATAGCCAAAGCTTCTTACAGGGAAGAAGTATACCATAACTAAGGACCTGAGTCCACCGAGGGATTACGCTTCCTTAAATATATTCCGTGACACTTCCTTCATAGAACGGCCGAGCAACTTCCTCTCAAAAATCCTAAGGAGTCCAAGGTAAAGAAAAGTACCCCGAGTCATCCTTAAAAGCCATTGAAAATGGAATTTCCTCAGTTTTAAGTACTTCTTAGAAGAAGATCGGATGTGGTGGAGTAATTTCTTTCTAACGTAAAATTGTTGTACAAAAATATAGCTCTAAGACAGTTGCAAGAACCATTTCAATGGCCTAACATCTTCCATCAACCCCAAAGACCAAGCAGGTCCAAGCAAGTGCTACATTTGCACCTGCAGTAGAAGACGAGGAGGAACGAGTCATGTACCCGGACCAAGACGCAGGAATGAGCCTCAAGGTAATATCACGTAAATTACCAAAGGTATGCTAATTGCTCTTCCGACTGGAGGAGGATGACAAAGGTCGAATCGCTCGATAGCAAAAGTGCTTGACACAGTCAAGGAGGAAGGCTTAGTCACTAAACTCAAGATTCATTGGCTTGCAACACGCCGAAAAATGCTTTTTGAAGGTAGATATGAGTTAGAAATGAGAAGCCAAGGAAAAGGGAGAAAGTCCAAGAAGGTGGGTTGTAGGGACGAAATGAACCTTAATGACGGACTATATGGTGCTATGATTTTAAATTGAAATCGACAATCGCCTACGCTTTTAAGACTATCAATTTGCTTAAAAAAAGCTTGTAATTACGAAGAAGATGATGAAGAAGGTGGTGACAATGCTTCACCGCGCCTGTTGATAGTGATGAGCAAGATAACTCAAGCACTTCCCGAAAGTGATGTTGAAAGAAGTGAAGGTGATGACGATGGCATAAATGAATATGATGACGCCCCCGATCCCTCTCTCATCACTCCTCACACTTTTTGCACATAACCGAAGTCTTAGAAAAAGATCAGAATTTTGCATGTGAATATGAAGATTCTATCTTCAAATTTTGAGAATACTACAGTTTGATTCTGGACTTACTTCAATTTTTTGTTAAATATTTTATCCTCCAAATTAGAGTTTCTCTCTTAAAACATACTTTAAGAACATTCTATTTGCTAAGAAAAGTGACACTTTAAAAAAGTCAATTCTTTCGTTGCAAAAAAAAATTAGTCATTTGGGGGTCAAAATAGAATTTCATGCATCCTTTTTTTTTTAACCTCGTTTTACCCCCTTTTTTGTAAAAAAAAAGGAATCTTTGAGGAATATTCCTTTTTTGCTCGCTTCAATGATTTGCTCCCGTTTAATACGCAACTTTGTTCCTTGTGGGTCTTCCAAATCTTGGAATCGGATTACTTTCTCAGCCCTGACATGTCGCTCGTGACCCACCCAATTATGTTTTGCCATGTCACCTTCCTAATGCAATTTATATAAATATAACTCTAGGAATTACATAATACATTCATAGCATGCAGGTCCTGTGTAAACTGGACTACGCCCAAATCCACCATCATAAATTCATTCTTTTTCGCAACTAACATGGGCAAGGGTTCAAGCTCGACCAAACAAACCTCTGAAGCCCACATTCCAAAAAGAATCAAACCCTGATCCCAAACCTGTTCTTAGCATCCAACGCTAGGACTAAACAAGACTGCTAGGGCTGAACAAGGCCTCAGTTCTTGCGGCTTAAGGGGTATTCTCGAGTCTTAGTCTAGATTAATCACTTTTTTGTACAAGGAAAGCTCTGCAAGCTTTTGAATGAGGCTGTGCTCTTATCCTGAGACATTATTTTTAGAATTATGAATACTATACAAATGCTAGGTAATCAATTCTAGCTAGGAATTATGTGGGTACTATGACTTCAGTTCCTAGGTGTACTAGTTATGGTGCCCGGCGTTGCCGGGCTGAGTAACAATTTGAAGGGGTGGGTGTTCCATGTTGGATAGAATAGACGTCGTGGCTTGAAGGGGGCAAGGGTAATATAGGGAAATGCTATAAGATTCATTGATAGAGATAAAGAAATCATTGTGCAAGTAATTATGAATTCATCTGATGTCATTAGACTTTAGCATACTATAGAAATTTGTGTTGCAATATGAAGTTTCTACTTCATTTAATGTTGGAGCAAAGTTGGGTGTTTGAAACAATGTTATGTTATTCTAAATTATCATTGTATATTAGGGAAGGATTTGCTGCAAATATTGTTATATTGATAACTCAACGGGAAGACTCAACATATTTTTTTTATTCCTAACACTTTGATTCTATGTAGAAGAGTATAATCACGAACACATTGAAGTGTCTTACTTTGATGACCTTTCTCCTCTAAAAAGCATTTATAGTGCTAAAATGCTTTTATGTCGATGTTTAGAGCTATTGTTATGGTCTACACTTAAGGGATACTGATCGAGTTGCATTGCATAATTTTATGCCTTTGAGGACCCTTATCCTTTCCCTAAACTTGCCTATATGGTAAGTAAAGCAACCATGTACCATTTAGAAATATTAGGTGGGGAATGGACTTGCTTTTAACAATACCATGGGCTTTTCATTTGCTCGTATGCAGTTTCATATAGTTTTATGCTGGCTTGAGCAGTGTATCAAACAAAACAGCATTGTTGTAGATCTTAAAAGATTTAAAAGAGTATAGTAATTGTTGTAGACATGTTAATGCGAGGAATTTGGTTTGTCTAATTAATTCATTATGTCTAGCTTCACTTTTTTATGAATTTTCTATAGGAATATAAGATTATCCAATACCAATTGCTATCTATAGTGAGTTCTATGACTCACTTATGTGAAAGAGGAAGTGTAACCTTGATGTCCATTATGAGTGGACTTAAATATGAAATTCAAAAAATGTGACAAAGAAAGTGGTAATGATATCTAATAACTTGTAGAAGGAAGGAAGGAAGGAAGTTACTTTTATCGTCCACGGAGACCAATGGCCTATGGGACCTAATACAAAAACGCAAAGAAGCGGATTATTGCGGATTAAAAAACCCCGCCCGGAAGGGTTTTCGAGGGAAAAACCGCGGGCAAAGAATCAGCGGCGACAAACTGTGCTAATCATATAAAATGCGTAAAACATCCCAATATATCTGATCATGCACCACCCCCGTAGTGCCTAGTCACGGAAACCAGCGGGGCAAAGGTGACCCTCGCGCAGTCCGGGGCACCTCCGGATGTATGACCCCGTGGCACGCATCATCGACGGTGTGTTCATCAAGCAAATGCAAGGGCACGCCCAGCCCGCATTAAGGGAGCCGATCTGGCCCGACCGACCGGAACGGCCGGCAACTCTGCGGAAAGTGTGAGACTCATCCTCAACGGCACCCGCTTGGACAAAGATCGACAGAGCTCTGCCCCGGCGGGGCTCCCCCAATCCACCCGCCCGCCGATCGCGAAGATGGTGGGCACCTCGGCGAATGGAGGCAATGAGCCCGCTTTTCAGGGGCAAACCGGGAACGCAGTAGAGTTCGCGGCCCCGCCAACACGGGGCTGATGTGCTCCTTGTAATGGGCCATTTTGACCATTTAGAGCAATGGGATCCCGTGAGCTTGCCAAGGAAACAAGCATCTAGGTAATACCCCAGGCCGCCACGACTTCCACCGCTACCAACAGACGACTGGTGTTCTACGCTCCATCCGGGCGTAACCATCATCTCTTACCCTCCAACAAAGTCCCTAAGCCGCCGCTGACTCATGGCCACAAGCAAGCTGTATGGAGCCGAGCATCACCCATGGTAACCACTTTCCTCAAAATAGACGATGTGTTCATCAAGGGTCAGCTCACGGGTTTAGCAGAATCCAAGCTCAAGTAGCTAGAACTGATAGGGGACCTGCTGTTTCACCCTCAAGTGCCGTGCCAAAAATGCCTTCGCTTTTGCCCAAGTCATTCTGTGTCGCCGAAAGAGACGACGGGGCCCCAAACCTCGACCCCGGCATGTAAGGACAATGCTCACCCGGTGGGACAGATGTGACCGATGGCCCCAATCATATAGCTTCACCGGTGGCTTGTTCCCGCATTGCATAAAGCGCTTTCACTGGCCGCCATCACCCGCAAGCGGATAGACGCCCCCAGCCAGAGCGAGGAGGGGAACTCCACCCCTAGGTACTTGTAGGTGGGCGTGGACGCCCCTGGTATGTCCCCCATATGTGAGTGCAGGAGGCATGGGGTGACGTGAAGAGGAGTGTGTTTAGTGCAAAATGGTTCATGCGACGTTATTGTATACAATTGAAGGCAAGTAGTGGAACTGCGGTGCTTAAAATTGTCTAGACTAAGAAATCGTGGAGAACCATGGAAACAATTTGCAAAGTTGTGGTAAGCCAAATATATGTTAAGGAAATGTAAGCGTATGTTAATATCGATTTTTAATTTGTGGATCCCCTCGGCTAACCTGAACTCTTATCATTTCATCAAACTATTCGAGGTTTGTTAAAGAATAGAATAGACAAAAAACAATCATGTTTATCCTTTTGCATTTATCCTTTTGCAACACAACATCTTTGTATAATACACTTGTCCGTGCATTCGTGTATCTATCGAGCTATTTGTTTGTGTTTACACATAGTGATGATCGTAACACATAGGTTTCTGGTTTCTGAGGATTAAAAAGACCATAATCAGTCATAGCCATCAAAATCAGCCTTCAATAAGCATTGCATAGTACTTTAGGTCCATTCATAAAGCTTATCTGGCAGTCAATCATCTCTTAATCACTACAACATAATTCTACACATCATTTCATGAAAATACCTCTACTTTATATGTGGCATCATGTTGAGTGTTATAAAAGCAGCTTGTAGAACAGCAATCTCATTTGATTTGGAATCTAGCAACTAATAACACCTGTACATCAATAATTCATAATATAAGGCTCTAATTTTGGTCTGGATGTTTACATCTAGGGCAAAGAATGGTCTTAAGGCAAAGCCATTGGTCTAGGGTTTCCATCCTCACTCTAGAATGCTAATATCAAAGAGGACATTTTTCTCAAGAAATAATATTAAAGTCTTTTGCCATTTTAGTGGATCTATATGCAAAAATTCTAGCATGATGTCCCCTGAATAGGCACTTCCTCTGAAAAATGGTGAAAATGTTGTTACTTGGATATATGACCTCAGGTATTTAGCAAACGCTATATGCATTATCATTTCAATGATAAAACCAGGATGCTTCATTGTGACTGTGAAATGGGCGGACTATCACTAAAAGGTCAGGAAGAACTAATTATCTTGAAGCATCTTCACAATTGTAGCCCTCATTAGGGTCGATCATGTGCATTTGCACCGATGCACATTGCTGCAACTTGAAGGACCGGCTCCATGCTCGGGTGAAGAGGCAACATTTAGAGTTAAGAATTTGGGGATATTTTTCACTTATCACCGTGAACCCCGCCAAAAGCTTCCTCATGCACCGTGACGCATAAACCTAAAACCAAACACGTAATTGGAATCACGTAAACACATACCCATCCTACTATATTGAGACCCTTTTCAACAAAACACCGGTCCGTTGGTCTCCTTCCACTCGCCAGCTTCTAGCGTAACAACTCCATAGCTATACTTAGAATCTGCCAGGCGTTCTTTGTCGGGCATAAGTTGAGAACCTATATGAACAGTAAACCCGCTCACCAAACTCCAAAGGTTGTCATAAATTTTCTATAATAGAAAAGATGTCCAATGTTCTTTGGGCTATAAGGTGGTTGTGTCTTAACATTTATAGGATTGAACTTGAATTGCTATGTCATTGTTGTATTGTAGAATTTGGTTCCATCAACTTCTTTTTGGCTATCAATAATTTTAAATGTCTTTTACGTTGTGAAATCCATTGTCTATACTTGAATACATCCAAATTTTGAATGTCTTTATGTTGTGGAATCCATTGTATATACTTGAGTACATCCAATGCACCATGTTGGTAGTTAGATATTTGAAGCAATTCAAAGTAATTCAAGCCTCAATAGAAAACCAATGCACCACATGGCATTTATTGAAGTGATTCAAGTCTAAATAGAAAACTAAGTCTAAATGGCCATCACTTTCTTATCAAACTACCTATTGTCAATAGCACCGTGCAAATAATTTAGGTCCTTTCTTGCACTTCATTGCAAAGAATACAAACTGATGTGTCATTGATGAAGAAAATCTAACACAAATTTAGTAGACATTGTCGGGCAACATCTTGCAAATATAGATAGATCAGTTTCTTTCTCACTAAGTTGGCAATACACAATACATGTATATTCTTGTATACATGTATATTCTTGTATAGAAATCTATGTAAGCAAGTATAATGCAGTTTAGAAACATGCAAAGCGATAGACCATCCTTCCAACTCTGCATGCCAAAGACATGCTTAATTATCCAAATGTCATGATATTCATATCCCTCGGGTAATAGCCATGATAGTCATGTCACCGTGATAGAGAACCTTATTGAGCAAAGACTTTTCATTTCATCATGCTTTCCAAGTTGAAAACCTGCAGAAGAATAGTTCACGTCCTGTAGCAGTGTATTTCTGTAGTTCATGTCCTACAGAAAATGATAAAAGTCTAGAGGATACAAAGACAGAACTCAATATTTGCTTAACTTCTAGGTACACAGAATGAAAAGTTGCATCCAAATAGAAAGGGAATCTTCTTCCGAAAAATCTCAAACATAGGTCGATTCTTTAACTTGCTTGGAGCTTTGTTTTCTTGTCAACTAGGGTAGTTAATGGGGCACTTCCAACATGAAATATGGAAGAACCTACAAAAGAAGCCTCGCAAGGGTAAAACTTGCATCATCTGTCGCATATCCACAATAAATGTCGTCCAACATGATTTCTTAAACTGCTCTGCTTGCTTAAACAGAACTAAAGTTTTACTGAATCTAAAGTTTGCTCTGGCGCTTGGGAGAACCATGTTGAAGGAACTCGGCAAAATGGCCCCGTAACTTCTGGATGCAAAATTTAACCAAATAAGCATAAGTGTTTTTGCATCTGAAACAAATAGAACGATAATCAGAAACTTTAACTACAAATATACAATATGTTAAAGAGACATCAACTTTATTCCAGGACAGTGTGTGGAGCCTCGAGGGATGATAATCCTCCAAACTTCTTGATTTATCAAATTTTTCATAATAGAAAGGAAATTTACCTGTACTTTGGTACCATCTGGATTACTTGCTGCTTGTTCTGATAACTGTCCCTCACAAAATATCCATCTAATCAGTAATTGTTGCTCCTGTCTGCAACAAAGAACAAAAAAAATCATGTCTTAAAGGTAATAGCAGAAGCAGCTTTTAATAGCCGGAGAATTTCTACTACAATACTTACTGGTGCTGGCCGTCTTCCACGTATGGTGGCGCTAAAAAGTTCACCAGCTTGTGTATATTGTAGAAAAGAATCCACCACAGGTCCATCTAACTTCTTCTTGGTGGTTTTCCCATGAGCTCTTACCCTCCACAAGGGAATCAATATGAGCTGTAGATGGTATATTTGACATCGAGATGCCATTCATGAAATGCTCCACATCTCGGCTTCCAACTGTGCTGGCAGGGAATGAGCCATGAACAATAAATTCTGTGGCGAGATTAACATCAATGAATAGAGTACGGCAGAGCATTTCTTCTTTGATTCAAAAATAAAATGTCCAGTAATAGGTTTTGTTCTTGGCTTTGTGCCATCAACCATGCTGGCATTTATTGTCCTCGAGATGCAAAGGCAATTAAGAAAACTCTCGTGGAAAACTTTATGGAAAAACTAAAGTGTTAGCAACTCTACACTTGCAGACCACAAGACTATGTCATCTTATAACCAAGACTTCTTTACTGGCTTACCTTCTGACCTGGCGCTTTTATTTTTCAAATGCCATATCCTTGAGACCTCAGTGGAGAGATGCTATTGACAAATATGATGTTGGAACATTTCTATTTGATTTCAAATGCTTAAATTGTTAAACAGGGCATTTAACCTAAGGGACTCACTATATTTGACTTCATGAAATACAGCTGGCCAGTAGGGACAATGAAACAGCATCAGAGCTAAAATATGATGGTAAATCTGAGTCAATCCTAGAAAAATGCAAGAGTCTGCATCAGCTGTACATAATGAACCACAACATCCTAACCTGGTGTGCCTCAAATAATCAAGGTTTTTAACCACATTTTACACAAAGCTTGCATATGATTATTGCTGTTAACATGAAACGTAAACTAATAAGTTCCATTTGGTGAAGAATTGCTTATGCCATTCATCCAAGAACATATATCATATAAGGTCTCTCAAACCAAGGTAATATGGCCATTGATCCTAATTTGGCGGGCAGCAAAATCTTAATGATATAGATATAGAAAGAATCCTTGATAAGAAAATTAAAGATAAATCATTTAGCAACTTTTCTTTCTACTGCACCCAAAGAGAAGAGGCAAAGCAGAGGAAACATGGAGATCTATTATACCTGTTGTAGTACCGCAAACATGTGCTCTCCCTCTTCCTCAACAGCTATCTGTTCCATCAAAATCTCTTGCAAAGTTGAAAATGCCTAGTCGCAGCTAATTTCAGCATCTTTTAATGATGCTTCTGCCTGCTCTATAGCCTTCTCGGCTTCTAGAATCTGATCACTCAATTTGATAGCTGTCTCAAAATCGTCCCTTTCACATGCCGCCTGAAGCTCAGATTCCAACTCCTTCCTCTGAGCAGACGCATTTGAAACTTTTTCTGCTGCCTGACGCCTTAGCTGTGCCGAGGATTTGCGCAGAACAGATATCTCTGCAGCTTTTGTTTGGATTTTTCAATTTGATATCTAACTCTGCCTTGGCAATCTGCAATCTCCTATTCATTGCTTCGCTCAGTCTCTCATCTATATTCTGTCTTGCTTGGCCTGCTGAGTCATCACGCTTTAGTTCAACTTCATCAGCATCTAACTTGACATTCAGCACCTTTTTATCCCCATACTCGATCTTATCAACATCGCCAGTTTCAGCACTGCTATCTGGGTTTTGAACAGCTGCTTCATCAGTGGTGATGGCTTATGTCTGCTTTCATGCCATCATGACCCTCTGATTGAATTGTACAATTTTTATCTGAGCCAGACTCATGCTCATAGTTAGCTTCTACTTGGGTAACAATATCTGGCATTTCAACTACTTCATTTGGGTTGCTTAATTCACTATGTACTACTGCTACGGTTCTAAAATCTGCATTGATTGTTAGACCTGGCTTGGACCCAGCAAGCGTCCAAGAATCTTTATTTGCATCTTCCAACTGAGGTCCGTGTGAAGATTGTTTCATGTGCCCATTTTCTTCATACTCCTCAGCATCTCTCGCATACCCAATCCTGAGGCCTTTCTTCTTCTTCCTGACTCCCAATTTTGGCAAAGGGAATGCGGGCCTTGTAAAGGCATTCAATGACGAAGAATTTGAAGATGATATAGATCGTCATAAGCTGCTAAGATATCTAAATTCTTTCTATCTCTTTCTACGTTAACATCCAACCCGCTTGTAAAACTGTTATCCAACAACCTAGTGTTTCTTGTAGTTTCTTCAAAGGCGCTGCTTGAATCTGTGATTAGAATCTAGCAGGCCGTTCCACCTGTGGCGTGCATGTGGATACCACTGGAGGAATGCAGCAGGCGCCATAGGCGCCCTCGCGAACTTTGTGACGTGGCATCATCATCCCCATTGGTTTGGTCGAATCTGGGCCGTTAAAATTAGGGCTGGGTCCAACACTTACACAATAACATTATAATATAAGATACATCACTTTTTTCTGTTGCTCTTCCATGTTGCGTGTATTCTGTATCCTCTATGTTAGCATTCTAGTAGTTGAATACAATCCAGTCAATAAATTATGACATGCCTGGAGCCAGATAGCCAAATGTTCCAGCAACAATGGTGGTCACATGAGATTCATTCTCCTCCAATAACTTGGCTAGTCCAAAGTCTGACACCCTTGGCTCTAGATTCATGTCAAGGAGTATGTTGCTTGACTTAATGTCCCTATGTATGATGGCTCTAGATTCATGTCAAGGAGTATGTTGCTTGACTTAATGTCCCTATGTATAATTCTCAGATTGCATTCATGATGTAAATAAGACAATCCTCTTGCAGTTCCAATAGCAATTTTAAGCCTAGCTGGCCAACTTAGTAATGCTTCCTGATTCCTGGAATCTGCTTAACGGAGTATCATATTAAAAATTTTTACTTCAGGTACTATGAAGAACTATTGGGCAACATAATGTACAGCATTGTCTATTGCAGTTTACAATATTTGTTTAGCTTTATTCATACACATAGCAAATGAAGCTATTTCTTTTTCATCCTTACCATGAAGGAGTTGATCCAAACTTCCACATGGTAGGTAGTCATAAATCAGTAACTTTGCAGAAGCTGAATTGCAATACCCCTTAGGTTGACCAGATTCCTATGCTGGATACTACCTAAGACTTCAAGTTCTCTCTCAAACAGTCTATCCATCAATTGAAAAATTAAGCAGGCATGATCTCTTAAACAATAAATGTAGGAATAGAACTCCCAAACCTTGTGGCAAGCAGTTCCAACATGCATGCATCTAACCATTTCATATTATGCCAGAAGAGATTCGTTAGAGAAGAGATATGAACGTTGGTGAGACAACCTGAAAAAGGAATGTGCCAGTCAACATCTTGCCTCTGTATTCAAAAACCCCTAGCATATATTAATTACACTTTGAACGATCATAAAAATAATACCAATGAGAACCTACATCTGAGAATGATATAAGATTAAATAGTTGCACAAGAACATAAACTTTATGTGACACTTATAGTATTACTGTTTTGCTATACATATAAACAGATGAAAATATAAGAACTTTCTTTTTGAAATGGCATAGTTGTCCTAAAGTTCTAGTCAATTACCTGGGGCAAAATCGTGTCTAATAGCAATCTGGAAGAGCGAAGTGGTTTCCAGCGAACTGAGCTTAACATACAAAACTTGGAAAGGATGATAATAATATACAAAACCTGCCAGACTTACCTTGGTATACCTCACGCATCTTGCTCCTGAAGCCGAACATAACAATTCTTTGACAAAATCTCCTAAATACTGATCAATTCTGAAACATAGAAACCATAATCAATTGAAAGCTTCTGACATACATGTAAGAAGCAACGAATTTGACAATAGGAGCTTTTATCGAAGGAATGTTTGAGTAAATGATGGAGAAAGAATATACCAGAAGAAATGTAAAGAAAACTCCTACTGCTTGAACAATCATGGCTCCTTTTTCTTTCTTTCCTGCGAAGTATGAGAGCAGGGATAAGTTCCCAAGCAATCCAGTGAGCAGGCCCTGCATGGCATATAAACAGTGTTTAGAACAAAACCAAATGTCTGACGTTTCAGAATTCATTAGCATTCTTTTAATGAGAAGAAAATTGGATATTCTAATATTGCCCACACGTCCTGGTTTTATTAAAGAACACTAATTATCTCTCTCTCAACAGTTACATAATTGTTTCCTAAACTATTTCATTTCAACAATGAATGATTATTCTGAAATATCAACAATCCCATTCTCTTTATAACTGTGCTACCATTATGACATACCCCTCCTTTTGATAAAGCGTCCGTTTATCCCTTTTCTTTTGTTAAGGCCTTGTGTCTCTACCCTAATCTAACAAATATTCTAATTAAAAAGAGGAAGAAGGAGAAGGAGAAGTTGTTTTAATGTCCACTTTAGGTCAAACTGATGTAATCTATGAGCTGTTCACCACCACACAGATCAATAGGTGAATTGAGACTGGCAGATCACTATATGGGATCCCTATAGTCAGGTTATTTCTATAGCAAAATTTACTGAACTAATCAAAGTCAATCACCCATCATTTCCTCTTGATTTCTACTAATTTCAATAATCCAAAGAAAATAAAGGAATGGAAAAACACCACTGACCATCCATGGGATTGCAAAAAGCGCTGCGTTATTTTCGGCCATTAAATTTTGTATATTCAGTATAAACTGTGGTAATTGCAAAACAAGGAAAGGAAGTGTAGCAGATGCAGCCAACTTCTCACTGGTAGAGTTCCAATAGGAGTATGCATCGCTTTTTAAACCAGTCTTGATGGGGTTGATAGAAGCCTGAAAATTCTAGACAAATGTCAGCAACATTCTGCATTTTCTTTCCCCAACAAATAAAGCAGGAAAATAGGTCTACATTAAAAGATGACCTGTGCTATGGCAGCATCCTATGCAGTACATCTAACTGGAACTGCCTTCTGGAGAATCAAACTATTGACATTGGGGGAACAAATGCAGGCAGATACGTTCAAGAACTTGCCATCGATAAATGAAGACTTTTGACAATTTTAATTTGCTTTTCAAGCATGCCTCTCAAAAGGAATGGCGTTTACAAACATGGAAGATTTTTTTGTTGTAGCTATGGAGCAGGAAAGTTCTCTAGAATGTCCAGAACAGCCATGCATCTTCAAATAACCACAATGGATCTATGCAATCAAGCATACACAAGGGACTTACATGCATCAATTGTATCTCCGCTTCGAAAAATCCCGCCGTTAGTTTGAAAGGATCCATTCAACTAAATTCGGCTGCTTTGGCATCCCTAAATGATCCATAGGATGCCTAAAATAGTCTGGCTTGATAAAGGGAATGTCAACTTTAAAATCTGCCGTTATACATTAATTATGAGAGGAGCAAACCTGATTGCCATTAAAATTCGTCTTCCAAGAAAACCAGATAGGAAGGCAATGAATTTCACAATTGTTGAGGGAAAGAACGGCAACATTTTCAGAGAAGGCAAACGATTTAGAATGGCAGAAGAATTGACATGCAGAGCTTATTCTTACATCGAAATAGGTAAGCTTTTGTGCAGAGAATATGAAGCCAGGCATATGTCACAAATCTGTTGCCGACTGATCTCCTTTCAGAGCCGAAATCTAGTTCATTAGGTGAACTTGATTGATTTGTATCTTCGATGCCGATTAAAAGATACTAAAATAAAGATGCATAAATGAAATTGTTCTTGATTAGGAAGAGCGACACACCTTTGCTCTCAAATCACAGAAACTGCAAGCTGAATCGATATTTTTGTCCGTCGTCTACCTTGATCCCTAATTTTTATACATTTTACACTGGGCATCCAAATCCGGCCAGCATGCAGAGCGCCACCAGCAAGCATGCCTAATTCGAGCAAATCCAAGCCCATTTTCGACGTCTACAAAATGTTATCCCAATTTTTGTAAGCCGGAATTATTTTTCGCCGCTGGAAAAACTCCAAATCATAGTGATATCACACAACAAAAAAATACCAAAAAGTTTTGTACCAAATCGGAAACTTCCAAATTAAAAAGATTGATTGATAATTCGGCGCAATTGCTAGTTATAATTCATTACAATTATGTATGGGACCCTTGACGATATATGTCGGCCTAGTTATCCACATTAACTGTAGGAATTCATTTATTACCCATGTTGTCCACATTAAGCTTAGGAATTGAATTCTTCGTGCAATTGAATAATTAACCACATTGACCTTAGAAATTGAGTTATGATCTAGATTAACCTTAAGAATTGAATTCTTCACGACTGAATAATTAGCTTGAATACATTAGTAGGTTTAATTGAATTGTTTGGGGAATTCTAGGTATTATAAATTCTATACAATTGCCAGGTATATAATTAATATTAACTAGGAATTGTGTGGGTATTATTATGACTTCAATTCCTAGGTGTATAATTCCGCACAATTGCTAGTTAGAATTCATTACAATTCTACCCTAGTTATCCAGACAATATGTGTCGGCCTACTTATCCAATTAACGTTAGAAATTCATTTGTTATCCACATTGTCCACATTAACCTTAGGAATTGAAGTCTTCATGCAATTGAATAATTAGCCACATTAACCTGGAACATTGAGTTATGATCCACATTAACCTTAGGAATTGAATTTTCATTCAGTTGAATAATTAGCCACATTAACCTTAGGAATTGAGTTATGATCCACATTAACCTTAGGAACTGAATTCTCCACAAATTAATAATTAGCTTGGATTCATTACTAGGTTCATTGAAATTCTGTGGAGAATTCTAGATATTCTGACTTCAATTGCTAGGTATTCAATTCCACAACTTTGGTAGTTAGATTCACTATCTATTCAAACCATGGTCGAAAGTAATGCACACCAAGTTATTCACATTGACCTTAGTTATCTAGACCAGAATCAGAACTTGCAAAAAATCCTGCAAGAATTCCCCACTAATTTGACAAAAATGTATGTGGGTAATGTCATATTTGACGAAAACATATGCACATAAGGTATGCCACAATGTATCCGTGACCCAAATTGGAATGCAAGAAATTGATTTTGCTATTTTTATTAGCCATTTGTGCAAGAGACTGTGGCATAGGTGTTGGTGGTGAAAATATCCTGAATGACAAGGGATTTGATAAACAATTTAAGTGATATTAAATGATTTTTTTTATTTTTTTAATGACCTTTGGATGAATTGAGATGCTTTTACCTTGATTGTCTTTTCATATCAGTTTCGATAGGTCTTTATACTCAATAGGGAATTTGTTTGCTTGCTAAGTTTGTTCTTTTTTGAGGTATGGGATTGGGCATTTATTTTCTACGTTCTTTGCCTAAGATAATGTATGTACCAGACTTATTTGTTTTGTGGTTTTGTGTTATAGCTTTGAGAATAGGCCTTTGCTAGTGTTGACGTGAGTTTTGAAGAAAGAAGGTGAACAAAACAATATCAAGTAAGTATCTATCCTCCACCATTGTTCTCTTGAGGCCTCAATAATTTACCTGTCAAATAGGACATACGTAAAGCACCCAGGGATATGTTCGATACTCCATACGTATTATTCGTATGATACGGCACAAATTTGTCGCATAAAACGTAAAAAAATACGGCGCGGAAGGCTTTCGCGTATGCGAAAAGAACTAAACCGCGTACGCAAAATAGTGAAAACTGCGTACGAGAATTTTTTTATTTTTATTTATCATGATTAATATAACATGTATCATTAAATATGTAATTTGAGCTTGTGATTTTTCGCTGCAATCTATCCCTATATTTTGTTGCCACGTTTTCCTTAACAACGTCCGATACTGTAACATGTCACAACATGCAATTTTTCCTACGCTGGCAAGGTAATGAAATAAACCAGCTGGCGGTGGATAGCTTGATCCAGCATTCGCCTATACAAGAAGCGATGCCCACTCTATAATTCTGAAATTTTGCTCAAACCGGCTCTACTCCAGTCGATGTCGTTTGATTGCTTCCAAGTAAGCATACTCTTACTTCCAAATTTGTCTACTTCGATTATGCAATGTTTTACTTGAACCCGGCCCGGGACTCTTCTCTTTTTTTAAACTCAAGCACAAATCCTTGGTATGGCCGCTGCTACGATGTTGGTCTGTGCAATAAGGGCTAAATACAGTCTTGCTTGTGAGTTTTGTTGAGAAATCTTACTTTTTGTGGAATCAAAACATGAACAGAACACTTTGGAAAATCGATTTCACTCTTGTGGAAACACTGAACCAGATATAAAACGAAAGAAGGTACCTGCAAGAACATACAAAAACAACAAAAAAAATAAAATAGGCAGGCGAACTCCACTTTCTAGGCACAGTGAAGGTTGAGAATACCGCCGTAATGTCTTGGCAATGATTTGAAACTGGTTATGGCGATGGCGATGGCTGGCGAGGAAGGAAGAAAAAGGGCTATGCTGATTTCATGGTCTCCAGCGAAAGGCAGAGGGGCGAAATCGCGATCCGAAGACGGCCAGATCCGAAGGCAGAGGGTCGAAGTAGCCCTTGTGGGTCTTCCAAATCTTGGAATCGGATTACTTCCTCAGCCCTGACCTGTCGCTCATGACCCACCCAATTATTGAATTGAATTGAATTAATCTAGCTCTTTAGGACCTTAAAGGCCATAGAGCCTAATTATAACTGTCAAAGTCTCATGAGTAGATCATGTTGTGATTCTACTGTTCGAATACAAATATCAATTTCATAAGAGTTCATATCAAACAATGAATGTAAATTATCTACATGAATGTTGAATTTTTCCCGAATATCAAGATATGCTGGACATTGCAGAAGGGTGTTCCTTTCGTCCTCAACCTGTTGTTGAGTACAAACAAGACACAACCTTTCTTCCCTGGGAGTGCCACTCCATCTCTCGGTCTCAATGCATAGTTGATGCGAACTACATCTGAATCTTGCTATTGTCTTCTTTACATGAGGTGGAATCATGGAGTTAAGGTAGTCCTGTTCTGCATATATCAACATGGGATTAATATTTGACCTATAAAAATTCAGCCTAGAACCTGGATCAGCCCATATCCTGTCAATTGCTAGACTCTGTATTAGTTCCCGTGCTCCTAAAATCTGTTTCTGGCCAATTCTGCTCATTAATACCCCAACGTTTAGCCCAATCTTTCATATCCTTATACCATCCAGACTGTGTGGAAGAGAGCATTGCTTGCCTAGAAAGCCTGAGCTCGGGCTGCTGTAACACTCTATTAACAAAGCATATGGATTGATAGAATGCTTCTACTTCCAAAGGAATCAAACCTGTTTCTCCCAGCATAATAGGATAAGGTGTTTGCTTCTTCAAACCTAACTCATCTCTTAAGAAAAGCTTCAAAATGTTTTCTACCTGCCTCCATTGTTTTATAGAAAGTCCAGACCCCCAAATTGGAACACCATAGAGCACTACAGTTTGCACAAGCATCTTAAACAGAATCTTTTTGGAAATGTGTCTTTGCCGTCCAATATTGAACAAGCCCACTTGTTTTTTACAGGTCTAATCATGAATGCTGCAAAGGAGACATTTGGTCTCACCAAGGAGCTCTGCTTGCTTGTTTCTGTAGAAAGCCCTCTTCTTCTTCCTTAGTAAGTCCTTGTACCATTTTGGTTTTTTCAAACATGTGGACAAAATACTAAACCTAGCTTCCTGGCTTTCTGCATCCCACCAGCCATTGGAAGGATGCCTGGAGCTTCTTTTCTTGGTGAGACCAAATGTCTCATTTGCAGCGTTCATAATTAAACCTGTAAAAAACAAGTGGGCCTGTTCAATATTGGACAGCAAAGACACATTTGCAAGTTTCTCCTCAAGGCAATTTCTATATTCAGAAGCTTTACTATAGTTAAGCTTTATTTTCGGAATGAACTTATTTTGACTTTTCCTCGGTAAATAAGGCCTAAATATCTCCAAAAGCAAAGGGATATGATCTGATTCTGGCGTCTGATTGCCCATACAAAATGCACTAATTGATTTGTCTCTTGCTGCCAATACATAGTCTACTACACTAGCTCCTGTATGCGTGAAACATGTCAAGAATTCAGATCCTGGAAATCTTCTCGTGCCGTTCAATATCTTAAGCTCACATGCGGTGCCAAGATCGAGCAGTAAATTGCCCATGTGATTATGTTTTGCCATGTCACCTTCCTAATGCAATTTATATAAACATAACTCTAGGAATTACATAATACATTCATAGCATGCAGGGTCCTGTGTAAAATGGACTACGCCCAAATCCACCATCATAAATTCATTCTTTTTCGCAACTATATAACATGGGCAAGGGTTCAAGCTCGACCGAACAAACTTCTGAAACCCACATTCCAAAAAGAATCAAACCCTAATCCCAGACCTGTTGTTAGCAGCCAATGCTAGGACTAAACAAGACTGCTAGGGCTGAACAAGGCCTCAATTCTTGCGGCTTAAGGGGTATTCTCGAGTCTTAGTCTAGATTAATCACTTTTTTGTACAAGGAAAGCTCTGCAAGCTTTGAATGAGGCGGCTCTTATCCGCACATTATTTTTTAGAATTATGAATACTATACAAATGCTAGGTAATCAATTCTAGCTAGGAATTATGTGGGTACTATGACTTCAGTTCCTAGGTGTATAATTCGGCGCAATTGCTAGTTATAATTCATTACAATTATGTATGGGACCCTTGACGATATATGTCGGCCTAGTAATCCACATTAACTGTAGGAATTCATTTATTACCCATGTTGTCCACATTAAGCTTAGGAATTGAATTCTTCGTGCAATTGAATGATTAACCACATTGACCTTAGAAATTGAGTTATGATCTAGATTAACCTTAAGAATTGAATTCTTCACGACTGAATAATTAGCTTGAATACATTAGTAGGTTTAATTGAATTGTTTGGGGAATTCTAGGTATTATAAATTCTATACAATTGCCAGGTATATAATTAATATTAACTAGGAATTGTGTGGGTATTATTATGACTTCAATTCCTAGGTGTATAATTCCGCACAATTGCTAGTTAGAATTCATTACAATTCTATATGGGACCCTAGTTATCCAGACAATATGTGTCGGCCTACTTATCCAATTAACGTTAGAAATTCATTTGTTATCCACATTGTCCACATTAACCTTAGGAATTGAAGTCTTCATGCAATTGAATAATTAGCCACAATAACCTGGAAAATTGAGTTATGATCCACATTAACCTTAGGAATTGAATTTTCATGCAATTGAATAATTAGCCACATTAACCTTAGGAATTGAGTTATGATCCACATTAACCTTAGGAACTGAATTCTCCACAAATTAATAATTAGCTTGGATTCATTACTAGGTTCATTGAAATTCTATGGAGAATTCTAGCTATTATGACTTCAATTGCTAGGTATTCAATTCCACAACTTTGGTACTTAGATTCACTATCTATTCAAACCATGGCCGAAGGTAGTTAATGCACACCAAGTTATTCACATTGACCTTAGTTATCTAGACCAGAATCAGAATTTGCAAAAAATCCTGCAAGAATTCCCCACTAATTTGACAAAAATGTATGTGGGTAATGTCATATTTGACGAAAACATATGCACATAAGGTATGCCACAATGTATCCGTGACCCAAATTGGAATGCAAGAAATTGATTTTGCTATTTTTATTAGCCATTTGTGCAAGAGACTGTGGCATAGGTGTTGGTGGTGAAAATATCCTGAATGACAAGGGATTTGATAAACAATTTAAGTGATATTAAATGATTTATTTTATTTTTTTAATGACCTTTGGATGAATTGAGATGCTTTTACCTTGATTGTCTTTTCATATCAGTTTCGATAGGTCTTTATACGCAATAGGGAATTTGTTTGCTTGCTAAGTTTGTTCTTGTTTGAGGTATGGGATTGGGTATTTATTTTCTACGTTCTTTGCCTAAGGTAATGTATGTATCAGACTCATTTGTTTTGCTTTGAGAATAGGCCTTTGCTAGTGTTGACGTGAGTTTCGAAGAAAGAAGGTGAACAAAACAATATCAAGTAAGTATCTATCCTCCACCATTGTTCTCTTGAGTCCTCAATAGTTTATCTGTCAAATAGGACATACATAAAGCACCCAGGGATAGGTTCGATACTCCATACGTATTATTCGTATGATACGGCACAAATTTGTCGCATAAAACGTAAAAAACTACGGCGCGGAAGACTTTTGCGTTTGCGAAAAGAACTAAAACAGCAGACGCGAAAAAAGCGATTGAATCTAGACGAGAATTTTTTTTTTTTTTTTTCTAAAAGGCTTAAAAGCCTTTTCGCAAGTATAAAGTGCGACGCAAAAAAAAAAAAAAAAAAAAAAAAAAACTAGCAAAAAGGCACGCCGGAGACTATAGAAAATAAGGGCGCAGAGTATTATAAATTGAATTAAATTGGATACCAAAATATAATTGAAATGTCATTTACGTCTTTTGCAAACCATTTCAAAGCTTAATTAGGGCAAAGTGATATAAAATGAATTTCCAGGTTCCTTGGGTGCCTAGATGAGCAGGGGGGGTCCTTTTTAGGTAGGTAATTTACTTGACAGTACTGCAATACAAGTTCATTTGCGATTAAACAATAAAAGATGAAACAAGATTAGGGAGTAGCGATAGCAATCCTTAGTTTTTAGCAACGGTCGTACATCTCACAGTATTTCTGTGTTAAAAATAAATGGTTTTCAGTAGCAATAGGGGATGGAAAATAGGAAGGTTTTGTTACAAAGGCTGAGAGTTTTATCCTTTAAGCTAGAGGAATATGGTGGTCATCAGGGTAAGGGGGGAGCGAGCGGTCTATTGATCAATGGTGCAGGAGATTGTTGACGAAGTAAATGCAACCCAAAAGGGCATGCTTCGAAAATTCAAGAAAAATGCAACACATTTTGATATTGCCTCAATGAAGCAAATATTTTCACCTTAAAGTATGCCTCACACGCGAGTTGAAGTCGAAGATGCTTGCGCTTTGCCTTATACACTTGCTCTAATTTGCTCCTCCAGCTTGCTATAGACTTCTGTATATCGCGATGGCGACGTATGTATCCAATCTGGACTTTTTTAAACTTTGTAATTTATTTGTTCTCTATAGTCCTTAGTTTCTTCCAAATAAATTTCAAGATGGTATAAATTTATACCTCAATAGATAGTAATATGTGGACATAGTATGCTAGAGAGATTTCGCCGGTATAAATTTATACCGCAAGAAGACTTGAGCGGTATAGATTTATACAACAAAAGAACTCGAAAGCAAGTATAAATTTATACAACAAAAGGACCCGAGCGGTATAAATTTATACCATAAAGAGGACCCATGATGTATAAATTTATACCAAAAAAGTTTTTAGGTATAAATTTATACTCAAAGATATATATATATGTATATTATATAAATATATAATATATATAGCATATATATTTACATATATATATGAAAAAAAAAAGAGAACTCTTTCATTCAAGATAAATCTATACATGAGACTTGTATAAATTTATACCGTTTTTTTTATATATACAAATATGTGAACGTATATATATATTGAATATATATATATATTAACATGTATAAGATGTATATATATATATATATATATATACATAAAATATGTAGTCCAGAGTATAAGTTTATATGGTGCAAAATCTTGTGGGGTCTTTCTTGCTCCCAAAGGTTTTTGCAACTTAATCTTGTTGAAATAACACACTCAAGGGATAATTTTATGCAGTTTTTCTTAGTTTTTAGTTCAAAAGTTCTAAAATAGTTCTAAATTCTCCCGACCTTGTAATGCAATGTTAGAGCATAAATTAGTCGAATCCCGTTGTTATTTTACTTTTGTTTCTCTACACACATGCTAACTTCACTTTAGGCAGCTCTCAAAAACCGCTACTAAAGGCAAAGGACCCCAAAATGTTATGGAGACACATGTGTTCAACGAGAAGGAAAACTACGTAATTTGTCCATAGGGATGCGAGGAGTAGCAACCCCTCAAAAGTTTACCTATTTCTTTGCAAACAAACAAAAAAGCAAGATAGACAAATACTTCTAGCATGGAGAAATGTGCAATATGACGCCTTCACTCTGATGATCATGGAATTGTCTGTCAAGACTCTCAACATTGACAAGGAGCTTGACTATCTTCTCAACAACACTATATTGTGGATTGGTATTGTGCAAGCCCAAAGCCATGATGAATACATCTCCCGAGAACAACAAAGAAGGCCATGTAATCACAGAGCTTCACTACTTCAACTCACATTTCCTCAAGATAAATTTATACTGCATCGGGGGTTGGAACTTCAACTAACCGCATGATTTCGTGGATGTATTACCATTTGTAACACCATATGATGCAAAAACAATAATTTTTCATTCAAGCAAGTTTGTTCAACTGTCTCCCAATGTCTTTTAAGGTCAATTAGGATGTTTAGCCAAAATGGTTGTGAAATAACAAATTTTTTGTCTTCTATAACCAACCCAATATAAACGTTCTAAGGGATAAGATACAAAAGCGTCTAATTTTTCATATGAGTTTGCCCCATAATAAATAAAATACATTACCATTGACATTAATAAAATAACCATTGGATTCAACACATTTATTATGTCCCCTTAAACCCTTTTTTCGTTTGGGTGCATGTTCACACGGGGTGACTCCGGCATCAGATAGAGAAGGATTGGCATATTCGCCTTTTATTCCATAATCTAAACCGCACGAAAATTCCTCGTTTGTGGGGTATGCAAGTACAAGATTTGCTATCTTGTATAATAAGATTCGCGGAAAATACTATAAGATTTCAACCAAATAATATATGGTGTTGATTTCAGACGTCCAAAATACAATTATGAGGGCTCACGGCCCCTTCGTCACCGAGGTGAATATGCACCCAAACCAAAAGGGGGTTTAAGGGGATTTTAGTTTAAATGTGTTGGATCCAATGGTTTATTTATTAATGTCAATGGTAGTTATGTGTTGGTTATTATACTAAAATTTTTTGTTCTTCGGCCAAAAAAAAGCAGACGTGAGAATATAAAAAGACATTTAAAACATGTAGCAATATGTGTTATGTGTTTATGTTAATAATGTTAATGATAGCTATGTGTTGGTTGTTATATCGAAAATTTCGGCCCCTTCAGGCCTAAAATTTTGTTCTCAATTATTCTAATCAAACTAGAACGCAAGGGCTTGCATAAAAATGGAAAAGCAGAGGAGTCAATTAATATACATAAGCAACTTTTTTCATTAAATGTACACCGCCACCAAAGGTTTTAGTAGCTTCTTATCTTTGAGGAAAATAAGAAATGAGGAAGAGCTACATAGTTACTTCCTCCAAAAAAGCAAAACGTAATAACTACCAAATGGATACAATAGTGTCATGAATGGAGCAAGAAGTCGTAAGAGTTTTGGAGTGCATGGTAATCATTAATTAAAAAGGGAGAAGATACACAATAGAGTCCAAGTATTTAAATGCATTGCCAACCCAAATAACTACATTGTATGAACAATAACCATGTCCACCGCAGACTCAACGCGTGATTAAATTAATGTTTCCACCTAATCGTAACAACTTACATTATGTTGTTCAACATCGAAAAAATCCTTTGTACTCTTGCATTGATGTCTATATGATTCGTCAGACACCGTAAGAACGCCATGCAAATAGGGAGAAGAACGCCATGCAAATAGGGAGAAGGAAAATATATTGAGCTTTTACGTAAGAATGAAACAATAGAAAATCTCACGCAAGCTCACTTTAAATAAAGATTGGGATCGACGTCACTTGTTACTTTTTCATTTGCTTTGGCGTGGATGATCTTTTTAATTTTGGAGTTAACCAAATAATCAAAAGAATCAACGGTTGCTTAACAAGCCCCCGACCCGCAAGGAAAACCATAACGACGTGCCTCACATGGAAACAATTTCGCTTCAAAGTGAGGAAATAACATACCTTTTAGAAACGCTGAAGCGGCTGAAATTTATCTCTTGAAGTTTTAATAGATGCTTCTAAGGGTTTCTTTGTTCAATGACCCGCATGAAATCAGCATTATCGTGACCGGGTTTACGCAGACAAGATTCTCAGATGATAGTGAATCAAAAACTTGACTTTATCCAATGTCTTCCAATAGAGATGGTAACCCGAGAAGGTGATAACTTACATGTTCGATGAGCCCGGAGCGAAATCTAACCGGAGCAGATCGGCACAATACAGGTTGTCTCCTTTCACTTCCACCAAATTCTACTCAGACCTGAGATGTGTGCATAGGATTATTGTGTGCTTACAGTTCGGTGGGACCTTGAAGGGTTTTCACAAGCTCTTCAATCGCCTTTGCCATTGCATGCATGGCCTCAGATCATCCTCCATCAAAAACAAGATGTATAACCAAACCAAAGGTTTAGTAGCTTCTTATGCTGAGGAAAATAAGAAATGAGGAAGAGCTACATAGTTACTTCCTCCAAAAAAGCAAACAGAATAACTACCAGCGGATACAATAGTGTCATGAATGGAGCAAGAAGCTGTAAGAGTTTTGGAGTGCATGGTAATCATTAATTAAAAAGGGAGAAGATACACAATAGAGTCCAAGTATTTAAATGCATTGCCAACCCAAATAACTACATTGTATGAACAATAACCATGTCCATTGCACGACTCAACGCGTGATTAAATTAATGTTTCCACCTAATCGTAACAACTTACATTATGTTGTTCAACATCGAAAAAATCCTTTGTACTCTTGCATTGATGTCTATATGATTCTGTACACCAGAAGAACGCCATGCAAATAGGGAGAAGAACGCCATGCAAATAGGGAGAAGGAAAATATATTGAGCTTTTACGTAAGAATGAAAAACAATAGAAAATCTGCTTGCAAGCAAGCTCACTTTAAATAAAGATTGGGATCGACGTCACTTGTTACTTTTTTCATTTGCTTTGGCGTGGATGATCTTTTTAATTTCGAGTTAACCAAATAATCAAAAGAATCAACGTGTTGCTTAACAAGCCCCCGACGCAAGGAAAACCATAATGACGCGTGCCTCACATGGAAACAATTTCGTTTCGTTGAGGAAATAATATACCTTTTTAGAAAACGCTGAAGCGGTGAAATTTATCTCTTTGAAGTTTTAATAGATGCTTCTAAGGGTTTCTTGTTCAATGACCCGCATGAAATCAGCATTCTTGCCCGGTTTACGCAGACAAGATTCTGTATAGTGAATCGAAAACTTGACTTTATCTCAATGTCTTCCAATAGAGATGGTAACCCGAGAAGGTGATAACTTACATGTTCGATGAGCCCGGAGCGTAAGCGAACGGGGAATGATCGGCCCACAATACTGGTTGTCTCCTTTCACTTCCACCAAATTCTACTCGGACACGAGATGTGTGCATAGGATTATTGTGTGCTTGATTCGGGTGGGACCTTGAAGGGTTTTCACAAGCTCTTCAATCGCCTTTGCCATTGCATGCATGGCCTCTGCATCATCCTCCATCAAAAAGCAGTCTTTGTTTTTTGTGACTTGGGGTTCCTTCTATATCGTGTCAACACAAAAAGGGTCACTACTTACCGTGTGTTGGTCGGATTCGGCTCATAATCCAAAAATGCCTCTTTTCATCCATTTCGACCAAGCAGAATCATCCTTTACTTTAATCTACGGGACAAGGAAAAAGGAGAGGATCTTTGACCCGATTCGATACGCGGATGGCATCCGCCGCAGACCAGTTCTTAGCTCTTGCCCCAAATTTGGATCAATGCCCAAATTCTCCAAATCAACCTCACAATCTAAAATAGAACTTTGGATTCTGAGGACACCGCTTTAGCCAAGAATCAAGCTCCTTGAATATATCCTTATCGAAACAAGAGGGGCTTCTTTTCCCTTCTATCTTAGGTTGCATTGGCCAAAAGGGCTCAACCCGAGGAGGGAGGCGTTGCCAATCTCTAATTCGTTTATAATGAGAAACAAGGTTGAACCATCTCTTTTTACACGAAACGGGTCTCTATCTACTTTTCGAGATCTCATAGACTACGAGATAGATTTCCATTTATGGGTACTTTAGGCACAGAGGCGTAAGAAGAGGCTTGCGAAATCATCATGTCCCGGATGGCATAGATGTGGGAGGTATGGCCACCTCCACGAACCCTAAAGTAACCTAAAATAACCCTAAAGTGAATAAAAAGAAATAAAAAGGAATAAAATAAAAAGGTAAACCATTGGGGATATGGGATTTAGACCATAAAAATGCAGAGTGCACTCTAGATATCTCGATTAGTATGCTTCGCGATAATCATATGAAATCATATGAAAACCATGCAAAAAAGCGTATAAAATCACAAAAACCCCCCCTATTATAATGCTACATATTAAATCTTTGGCTTTCGTAGTGGTCCTTTTCCCCTCTAAAATGAGATATTTTTCTTTGTTGTTCTTCTCCTTAAGGTCTTCCTAAAATGTCTGTTTTCATGAGCAGTTTTATAAATCTTTAGACACAAGATAGTAAAAGAGTCTTTTTTAGGGGTATTTTAGAATTTTGTAAATTTTTAGAAGGAATCTTCAAACGCACTTCTTAAATAAGTGCGCGTTTCATTTTTAAACCTTTGTTTTGACATTTAATTGTAGCGCAAGGCTACTAGCGTGACCTTCGCAGGTTGGGCTATTGTCGCACACCTCCGATTTATTTTTTGCGATTAATTTGGCGGTCCCCTCATTGAATACCTTGACTCATTTTACATTTAATCGCGAGACACATTGTTAATAAGGTAAGATATAGGTGTTACTGTTAAATGGAATGTAAAGTTTCTTAAATTCTTGAGATATTCACGAGGGCAAGAAAGGTACTTTTAGCTTAAATATTTGAGATTGTAAAATTCATTATATTTTTCTGAATTAAGCATTGTCTCTCCCTCAGAGGTTAGCCATGGTATGCGATTATCGATTGGCATGATTACTTTAAATTGCTATGTTCTACAAATTTTTAGTTTCCTTCCTAATTTTGAATTACTTTTATGCGGGTTGCATATTACAATCGTGATAATTGCGTTGTTTTCTGCCGGATGTTGTAAAGCCTTTCTTTCTATATATTTTGTAAAATTTGAAGCAAAAGTTTGCCCTTTGAGTTTGTGACATGGTAAAATAACTCTTGGGCTTCGTTGTCATTGTTTAAACGCTTAGCTAATTTAACAATTCTGATTTAACAAGAATTATCAACAAGCTTTCTCGATAAGAGCATGGTTAAAAAGGGCCTTCTCAGGCATATATTATGAAGAATCAAAGTGCTGGCATTTTGCTTCATTTTCTTGACACTTAATTGTAGCTGCAGCTACTAACTGTGACCTTTCTGCAGTTGGGCTATTGTAGGCAGCGAGATTGACAAGTTAAAGTGAATTTTTAATCATTTGCCATTGGAAATTCAGCGGCGTTCTGGGCGTTGATTCTCTTGATCAAACAAAACCAGTAGTTCATTCAAGAGCTTTTGCAAGGTTAGTACCTTTTTAAATGCTTTCGGATTAGTTTAGTTTAATTTTGCAAAGGACATGTAAAGGTTTTCAGTACTGTCTTTTAGCTATGCTTCTGATTTATAGCTATGTTGTTTGAATTAGATATTTAATTAACGTCTTCTTTAGACTGTCCTCTACTATGCACATGTCCATGCCAGTCCTTGCTGAAACTTGGTCTAATTCATTTTCCTATTTGCATGTAGATGGTACAAATTTTGGTGCCATGGTCATGTTGCCGAATGTCTGATTCGAAAGGAGGTGCATGTTAGTCGCATCTCCTTTGTTGTCAAAGCCTTGGGGTCGTGGTATGAGTGGTGACCTTGCCCATGTCCAAAATGTGTAGATGAGATGACAATGGTTGACATTGATAAGCTGCTGGTCAAGCTTGAGAACTTCTACAACGAAAGTACTTTCAAGGAAGTAAGGAAGGTCAAAAAGAAGTTATTGACGAGATGCTTTTTGCATTGAAGAATGGGGAAGATGGGGGGTTTAACCATAATAGACGAGTGCTTAGGAAGGTGTATATGGTAGGTTGCTTTGTGAGCAGCCCATTTTGAGCAAGTTATAGTGCTTTTATTTTGATAAAAGAGTATGACTCTCAAATACTCTTCTATTGTACTTCATCAAAATTAATCAAGTACATGCCTTATGTACACTTTTGATGTAACTCAATCATTTTGGTTAGTCGATAAAACAACTTATCTATCTATTTCACTCCATTTTTTTATTGTGATTTAAGATCTTGCACCTCCTCCTTTTTCACGTCACTTACATGAATTTGAAAGTTGATATTATTGTTTCTTGGAAAGGAAAACAATAACTCTTTGATTTCATACCACATCAATGTGTTTAGGGTGTACTCATTAGGGTGCCAATGGCAACAAACTTTTATTTCTTTTTTTGCCTTATGCCCTTAATATGGCTATTTCTTCAACTTTTTTTTACTATCCAATGGTCCCTTTAGGGTGGCATGGGCATGTGTTGTGTTTGAGGTCAACCCCTAGCTCCCACTCTCTAAGATGATTTTTTAGCTTCTATACTTTAACCTTATGTAAAGTATAAATGTCTTCATGTAAGATTGCTTGGTTATAGTGTTTTTAACTAAAAAAATACATAGATGGATGTACTTTTGCACACTTAGGATATTGTTGTAAGCTTTTTAATAAACTCCCCATTGGATCCATATGCTTATGTTCGTAATCGGGGTTATGGTGACATCAAAAGCATGAGTCCTAGAACGATTGGCAAGGATATGAATGTCACACCGAACAAGAATCAAAGTCGGCTAGAAAAGGCGTCGGCTCATAGCGTAAGTTAACATGGAGGGCGGAGCATGGAAAGGGAGAAGATGATGTTGTGAATGATCGTGCGTGCAAGGGAGATGGAACTACCTTTGGAAGTATTGTCAGAAGCTTGCAACATGAATTGAATGAGTGTTTATTAATTGATGCATCAACAAGTACGGGTGCCATTAGTTTGTTGCCAAGTGAGATTGGAGATGATGAGGCGTCTTGGAGGGGTTTACCGCGTGGCGTAACTATGTGTAGCACCAGTGAACCTTGCTCAAACCCCAGATGTTATACGACAAAATTTGACCTATCAAACACCTAAGCAAGGAGAGACTATGGAGGAGAAGATACGGCGTAAGAATCGAAGACGTATGGCCAAGGCTAGAGCATTAGCTAGAGAATTTGAGAATGTCATCTTAACGCCCAGGAGCACACCAATAGCTTTGTGTTTGACAGATGAGTGTGGGAATGCAATTAATGGAGGTAATATTGGAGCAGCATCGGGTGAATGCTCTGAACTTAGGGACGTAGAGCATGCCACCATTGCCTCGATGCAGAGTGAGAGTATTGTTGTAGAGGGTGATGCAGTGGAAGCAGTATTGCATCTAAATTCTTCTGCAAGTGTGCCGCATGAAGAGCCAAGTAGCATCGGTGCACGCGTTAGCATGAGGAGGATGAACTTAAGGCATTTAGAGGCAGCACAAGATAATGATGGAGACCTGCCACCAACCGCGGTAATAATAAGGAGAAGGGTTGGATTTTGGAAAATAGCTTGGAGTGACGCAACTCCACAGTATTGTGATGCGGGGAGGATGAGCAAAAAATGCAAGGATTGTGGGGCTTTGTTGTGGAAGGATGAACTTGGCACATTTTGTTGCTCTAATGGGAAGGTTTCATTGCCACCCTTCCCAGCCCCCCCACCAACTCTCATGGATCTTTACACACGGAGGGATGAGATTGGAAAGGACTTCCGGTCGGGTATTAGAAAATATAACAACGCCCTTGCATTTGCTTCATTGGCTGTCAAACTCGATGCCTCCTTGGCAAACTCCATTGGAGGTGTGTACACTTTCAGAGTCAATGGCCGGATGTGTCACATGATGGTGCTGCCTAATAGCCAGGACGATAGCCCGCGGTGTTTTGCACAAATTTATATCATGGATGGGGATGAAATGCAGTTGGATCATCGTACATCATTCAGTGGAGGTACATGGCGTGATACAATGGCATGCCTTCTACACATGATTGCAGATGTAAACCCTTTCGTTCATATATTTTCTCGGTGCTGAGGTCATGCGAGCAAATCTAACTATTGACATCGTCTTCGGATACCAAGTGCAAACCTACGGGATCACGTGGCGACAATATAGTTCCATTGTAAAATGAGATAGCAATATTAATGCCAATTGACTCCGCCCGAAGACAACGAGAGACATTGTAGTACATTCTAAAGAAGGAGGAATCGGGCATATTGACTCGCTACATTCATCATAATGCTGCTCGCACTTTGCACTCCTCTTCCCTATGGGCTGATGGTTTGGCATACATGGATCCAACGGTGAACAAATCAAAGGGCGTAACTATCTTGCGGTTCTATAAATATCATCTCTGATTCTGTGGTGGCATGGATGGACCATTGCATATCGCGAGGAGATTGTTCCATGAGTACATATGTGACATGTTTGCTAAGATGTGGCGGAACAAGGTTGGGGTGGGTACAACTAAATCGGGGCTCAATTCGTAGTGAATTGTATAGTGGTATTGTGGATTCCACTTTGGGCGATGGAAATTCCATTGGGCGTGTCATTCTACCGGCAACGTTTGTGGGGCACTGCGTTACATGACTCAACTTTACCAAGATGCGATGGCAATTGTTCGTGAGCTAAGGCCGACCGGATTTGTTCATCACTATGGCCGCCAACCCAAAGTGGCCAGAAATTACCGGGGAGCTCATAAATGGCCAAGATCCTTGAAGCTGCACTGATTTAATAGCCCGTGTCTTCCACTTAAAGTTGAAGGAGCTGTTAGAGAGACGTGTCACACCATGGCATATTTGGCGCATTTACGCTAGTATTCATGTCATTGAGTCTCGGAAGAGGGGGCTTCCTCATGTGCATCTCCTTAACATATTGTTTGAGGAGGACAAGCCGTTGGATCCGAGGATATAGATAAATTGATTTCTGCAGAGATTCGGATAAGGAGTCCAATCGAAGCATTTGTATGAGGTGGTGACACGTCGATGATGCATAGGCCCCTGTGGCCCTACATATCCCAATGCCCCATGTATGGTTGATGGGAGTTTTTATTAAGGGGTACCCAAAGCAATTTACGGGAGTTTACCATGATTAGCAACGGGTACCCACTCTATAGACGTAGAAATGATGGGAGAACTGTCTATCGAAATGGCATGAACATGGACAATAGGTGGGTTGTACCTTACAATCCATGGTTGTCGTGCTATTTTAGATGCCATATCAATGTTGAGATATGTGCTCATATTAAAGGAGTCAAATATCTATACAAGTATATTTACAAAGGCCCAGACATGATATCCGTGAACTTAGGACAGGGTTCTGGAGAGAGTGTCACCACGATGAGCACTATAAGTGATGACCATGACAAAGTCCAGCAATATGTCAATGCCAAATACTATTCTGCCTCTAAGGGCGCATGGCGGTTGTTCAAGTTTGGACTGCAAGAACAAAATCCTCATGTTGTGCGATTGGCAGTTCACCTTCCTAATGAGCAACCAGTACTCTTCGATGAGAATGCTACCAGACACTAAGAGATGAGAATGCTACCAGACACTATTTGAGGCAGTGGATAGGACACTAAGAGATGTGATGGGCAATGAGCAGACACTATTTGGTAGGATTCCAGTGCTATTGGGAGGGGATTTTCGACAAATACTACCAGTGGTTCCTAAAGGTTCACGTGCACAAATTGTAGAAGCTTCTCTAAAGCGTTTGTATCTCTGGGATAGTGTGAGAGAGTACAAACTGACAATCAACATGCGTGTCATGAATGCATTGGGTTTGGATGCCCTTGAACAGCAAGTATTTGCTGACTATTTATTACGTATAGGGGATGGACGAGAACCAACCTTTCCGGAGAAGTGGGTCGATATGGTGCATTTGCCACAGGATATGTGTCTTGGGTCGGATGATATGGATGATTTAATTCAAGACATATTTCCTGATATCCAACAAAACTGGAAAGAGGTGATTTTTTGGACACACCATGCTATACTAGATAACCTTTGAACCATTTTGTGGATGAGATCAATAGGAAGGTGGCGTCACACATCCCCGGAGAGACGACAGACTACTTTAGTGCTGATCGAATCATAGACACAGCCGGTCGACAAGCGGTCTATACCCCATTGAGTTTCTAAATGCACAAACTCCAAGTGGTGTCTTGCCCACGAAGCTAAATCTGAAGGTGGGGAATGATTGTCATGTTGTTGAGGTCTCGTCATTCAAGAAGGGCTGTGCAATGGAACACGATTGATTATATGAAAGCTAGGAAGGCGTGTCATTGAGGCCGAGATAGTCTTGGAACCCATGTTGGTAACACGGTTCTTCTATCCGCATTCCAATTGTGCCCTAACGATTCTGGGATTGCCTTTTAGGTTTGAAAGGGTTCAATTCCCTTTATGGCCGCCTTTGCCATGACGATAAACAAGTCTCAGGGCCAGACAATGCATAAGGTGGGGTTATATCTTCCAAAGCCTATCTTTACGCATGGACAATTATATGTGTCATTCTCAAGGGTACAAACTGACAAGGAATTCGGGTCGCTATCAAGGACCCACCATCCATGCCTCAAGAAGATGCCAATACAATTTCAAGGTTTACGAGGAATGTGGTTTATACAGATGGTTTGTGATGGAGGTAAGTGTCATGTCCTCGACTAAAGCTTTGACAACTATATAGTGCATGTATATTTGTGTTTCTTCTCAAAGACTCTCATGTTTCTTTGGCACTTATTGACCTTCTAAATGGGTTCTAAATTTGTGCAGATGATGAAGCCCTACACACCCTTCGTACCTTGGGAACTTGGAAATCCTAAGCAAGGGCGATAGTTCACGTGCATCGTAGGGATGGTGAGTATAAGATTTGTTAGTTCTAACAATAACAATTGCTTATATGCTTCTTAGCAGGTTATTTTATCATCTTAATTAAGGAGTTTATCAATGCATTTCTTTTATCTTACTTTGGAATGATATCTTATTATTGTAGGGAGTTATGCGGTTGTTGATAACACGTTGGCATGTTCTTGTGTTAGAGAAAAAAAGTTCCCCGGTACACATGCGGGGAACTTGCTTTCAGATCGGAGGCATCACACACATTGGCGTTCGCGATGGGAGGCGGTTCAAGGCCTGGGCATCGATCCCACATGATGCAGTCGGTGACTATGAGCTTCCGGAGTTTCTAATCAAGTATAACATTGTTGTTGGTAGACCTGAGTCACGCGTGTGGGACATGATATCAGAGCATGTTTACACATTCATGTTCGCCACCATAGGTACGACGGGAGGAGTTTCTATACCTATCGGCTTCGCAAATGAGCTTCACATTGAGCCAACAGACGTTCCTAGAGTTGTTTGGGACAGGTTCTTCATGATGTGGATCCATTGAGCCGACGGACATAACCTCTATTTGCACCAAAAATGTTTTGTATTTGTATTTATTTTTGTTTATGAACTTCATATTATGTGTACACTTTAAAGGTAAAGTTTGTTTCCTTTCAATATGTGTCTATTGCACCTAAACATATATTGCCTTAAGTGCATTGCGCACGTTCGCGACACGACAATGACTAACACACGTAAATGCCAACACACGTCCACGACTAATGCCCGGCATTACCAGGCACACGTTTCTAGTACCATGTATTTTGTCTTGCAGTGAAATGTTGTTCATGGAAATATTCCTGAAATGTTAACCACGCAATCTAACATGCATGTGTCAGGCCAAAGCAAAGTCAAACCCCTGTCTTGACAAAGTCAAACCCCTGTCCTGGCAAGGGATAAATTAATTAGTTCCAGTAGACCACAAATTGAGCAATGAATTAATAAGCCCTATGCAATTAAATTGAGAGATATGACACATTTTTGCAAGTGAGAAGTTTAACCCATTGTAATAAAAAATGAGAGTTGAACACCTTCAAAAGTAAACAGAAAGATGAACTACAACATCGATGCCAATAATAATTGGCATGTAAATCAAATTATAATGAAGACTTTGAGAGGACATATTGTGCAGAACCAAAGTAATGAGAATAAGAGAGAGAAGTTCATCTCAAACTTAAGTTACACATTTTGCATGTACTTTAGGGAATCATGTGTCTGTATCGACATGATGTCCCTTCTGCTTGGTACCTTCTCCTCCTTTGGTAGATCTAAAGGATTCAAAACCTAAATCTTCACCCAACAATCTTTATAAATTTCTTTTTTCACTTGGTTTGTTTTCCTCATACTCCAGTTTGGCACCCAATCTTGAACCTCTATCCAACTATTCTCTAGTCCAACTTTATTTTCATCTTGGGTAGCTTCAAATAGTGCCTCACCTAATCAAACTTGGTATACATCTAGATTGCTTGGCTTGAGAAGAGCAAAGTATCCCTGTATCACATCCCCTGATATTTCTCCATCCTCTCTCTTCAATTTCTATTTTATTGCTTTTTTATCTGAAAGCCTCTCTCTTCTAGTAGAAAATACCATTCTCTGCAATAAGAATGCTCTACAAAATCAATCTCTCCGTTGGCACTAATCAACATATTTTCATTCAATCGTCGTATATTTTCTATTGGCCATCTCATTAAAGTGTCAATCTCATTCATATCACTCAATGCTAAAATTGTTCCATCTTATGGAATTGTAATAGATAGATAGATAGATAGATACATTATTGTCCCTTGTGCCCTGAGGCCCGTGGACTTATGTAGCATGGGCGAGCTCCCTGAAAGGGCGCTACTAGCACATCATTTGTTATGATGTAGCCTTTTCCTCGGGCTGACTTTTTCTATTATTACCCGGCATCAGCTTTACTTGACCGTGGCGGATGCGGTGATGGTGTCGTTATCAATCAGCTTTTAATCGAACAATTTGTGTGGGGTTTATGAGCGCTTTTGTGGGTTCATATTACAAACCCTCTTTCCCTGTCTATGACACGGGCTACATTAGTGATGCTGGTACTATAGGGATTAAAAACCCCTTCCAGAAGGGTTTCGAGAAAAACCTTAATAGTAATGGGCTCCATGCGATGCCTGATATTAATATCGAGATCCATTTTTCCTCATTACGGATTTTGGATTTTTCCCGCCATTATTGTTAGGCTGCAAAACCCTAAACTAAACCGATTAGTCTTGATTAGAGCTCCAATCAGAGACTATGAATATGTAGTAATTCATGTCAACATAACATCACATGTCCAAAGGTCCGTGTTTATAAACCATCTTGAAATATTCTAACTACACTATGTTAACACAATTCCCAGCTTATGTAGTCACTGCCTAATAGTTCAGATTTATATTAGTGTAAAGCGTCTAAAGAAACTTCCTAATTTCATACATAGCATGCATATACTATGTTGATAGAACTGATGCATTGTGCAAAGAAAAATGCACCGCGTTCCGATACGATATCTGGGTCCGGGATCATTATCTTTGCATCGCTTTGCGGAAATGTATACGCCACCCCAACGGCGGTAATGCAACGCGTGTAGCTGAAGGGTAGCCCCTAGGGGGCAACTTGCAAGGTATGTGCACTTATTAATGTGCACATTTACCAATGTACACATTTATTAAGGTACACACCTTTCCATGTAGATACATTTATGCCACCTAGCCATTAAAGGCAAGTGGGCCATTCCCAATTATCCCACATGCCTAAAGGGATAATTGGCAACCCTAGCCCTAACCCCTTGTCTATTTAGGTAGGAGGAAACCCTAACTTGCCATTTTCGTCCATAGGGTTCTAGAGCTCGTTTTGGCTGCCCTGGGAGTCAAAAACCGCCTCCCGAACTGGCGTCTGCTAATTACACCATTAGTTTTCCTTGATCTGACGGTTCGGCGGGATGGTCGAACTCAAACTCAGTCGAGGAGCAACCCAAGGATCAGGGTATTTAGTCAATTTAATAGCCTAAACCGGCCCGGTCCATAGAATCGGTGAGGTTTAGCCTATTAAATTGCCCATAGCAGCCACTTAGATCTCCGGATACGGACTCTAACTAAAGAACCTAACTCTATGATATAGATTAGATCTAGTTCTTTAGTTCTTGATGTATATGGATGATGTATCTCTGCGGAACTCCTTGTATTGGGAAGGGGGTAGAGACCCTAAAGCTTGGTAGTAGATGCTCCTAGTTAGCCTCTCTAGCACACCTGTAAATTCGGCCTCAGTACAAGAACCACACCTGGTTGTGGGTGAAGGGCCGGACCGCTAAGAAGGAGGTTCGTGGTCGACTCTTGAACGATCCCTCCGGTGTGTAAGGCCCACCGGGATCATTGTGACTAGGTCTAATGGCTTACCACCGAAAGTGGGGTAAGGCATGGGCTCGACAATCTGAAGTGGTGCTCACTTTCCAATTGGGTTAAGTGGAATAAGGGCAAAGTGGCCGCTCTAGTCACCTTGAGTCGCATGTAGATCTCTGGAGGGAGAGATCCCCACCGCCCCATTTGGAACCGGGAGATGCAACCCAGAATAGCCCCTTTGGCTATGCATCCATGCAAGACTCTGATCCCGAGGTCCCAACACTTTTCAGCCTACTTACCAAAGTGTGCACAGGAGGGGCGGATGGAGTGGACAACCCTATGCCATGTTCTTATGCCAGCCAAAAGATTGGAATTTTATGTGATACTCATGATAGATTGGTAATTACGATGGCAACGTAATAGGCCTGAACATGTATACTAGATGTGAATGCCTCTTGGTAGATTAGCAATCGTGCTGCAGCCCAATAAGCTTGAACAAGAGTGCATGGTGTAAACTTTTGAAGAGTGGTAATTGTGATTGCAACACAATAGGCCTGATGAAAGTTGCATCTATAATGTGGAGTACAAATGTTTTGCAGTGATATAATCAAAAAATAGGAACGCGGAGGTGCAAAAGATATATATGGTACTATGAGAGTACAATAATATCCATAATTATTTCTTGAGTTTGCAGGTTTATGGAACTTCTAGGTTCTTGATGATCGTGGGTGATCCACTTTGAGAAGGGATGGACTGCTATGGAACGTAGCTTGGACAATCGCGGGCGATCTTTCTTGAGAAGGGATGGATTGATACGAATAGAATAGAATAGAATAGTTTTTTTAACGTCCACGGAGACCAATAGGTCATGGGACCCATACAATGAGCTAGTACAATCATTACTACTAGGATTAAAAAACCCCTGTCTCGGAAGGTTTTCAAGGGAAAAACCTTTGCAGTAATGATGATACTAGACAAGCTTAGATAATAACACTTTGATCGGGGCTCGAAGAATTGCGCACGTTTATCTAGAACCTCAAGTATGTATAATGCCAAGTCATGCAATGCATGGTGCCGGAAGTTGAAGGCGTGGAATGGAATGCTAAGGTCGAAAAATGATTCCGGACTATCAAGCACGGGGCAGTGGTCCACTTATGTGAATATTATTCATAAGGTCATCTAATAACATAAAGGTGCTGAGGTATAATATCGAATTAAGGGATACTTCTAACAAGGTTATAATCATGCAAGAAGGTAGTTCATGTATTGAAGGGGTCGAGGCACTATCATTAAGATGATTGTTAGTTGCGGGAACAGCCATAGATAATATCCCATATGATAAGTCATGTAATCTAATTAAAGGCAACGAGCTATTTTGATATAAAAGGCAAGTGTTAGCGAAAACGAGCTAAAGTCGTGGAGAGATCTATAACTAGATGCTAAACTTCAGTTAGTCATATCTCTGCAACCAGAGCTCTGATTAAGCGATATTTACTTTATTGGAACCGGCTCGAAGTCTAGTTTTAGAATTGGGTGGCGCATCTCAAAGTTCGTCCGTATGGAGGAGTAATGGCCAAAAATGTGACAAGAGGTCATAGATTAATGCTATAGCGATATTACATCTTTGCAATTGCTTTCTGATGTATAGCTACTTGGAGTAGCGAGATTAGCTTGGAAGACCAGTAAGCCAGAAGCCAGAGCTTTGTATTTGCCATGGTTCTTGTGTTTTGCCATAACCCAGTGGATCCGGATGGGTGGTTAATTGTGCTCTTATATTATTGTATCTGAAAGACTCTCTCTCTCTTTCTTGATCTTGTTGAACAGTGGTGACGATGTTGTGATCTTGTGACAAATTGATCTTGTTTATCTACTAAACTATTATTTCAAGACTATATAAGTATCCCAAATACTATGAGTCGTATCAACTTCCTTAGCTTCCAAGGTTAATTACCACAACTACTAAAACCATAAATACGTATTCAATCATCCTTATGTTGGGTGACCACTTATGCGCATTGTCTGTGCTATCCCTAGCATGTCTCAGCTCATAATACAAATTTCACAATGATTTAAAGTATCATAATTCTTTCATCATTAATTATTATATCTTAGTGAATTTACTTATTCAGACTATGTAACTCCACTTGAATGATTCCACCCAGACCATCTGCAACCAATTTGTTAGCTATTGTGTCTATTGCTTGAGCTAGAGTCATGGCTCTTCTTATTAGTTATTAGCAAATTGACATGACAGTAATGAAACAAAAGCACAACAAAGCAATGGCTAAAATAAATATAAGCAAACCAAAAGGCATAGAAGACGAACCATCATTCAATTAAATTGGTTGGGACAAATTTCATATTGCATGTTTTTTATAGCATATTCAAATTCACACAAACCACCTCAAAAGTATGAAAATGTAATCTCATATTATTTACAAAATAGTCAATATTTCACAATATAGCACCATATTATAAAAACGTGATGAAGAAAATTTACATAGTTATTCACTTTTTTTCAAGCACCCCCAATGATATCATAGCCTTCTTCCTGACATCCTGAGATATTGTAATTCTCGCATTTCTATTTGGAGTCCATGAGTACAATACACTTTCATAGTCTAGCCAAAGATCAGGATCACTCGAATTTCTCCTCCATCTCTTTGTCCAACAATCTGAGTACCTTTCTTTATCTGATACGTTGGTCAGCTGGATAACCGGACACCACCATTATACGCACATGGTTGAAGTTAATATTACCTTCTTCTTTGCAAATATCGTAGATGGTGAACCCCAACCACTTGGATAGGTATCTAAATCTGCTGGTTTTTCTTGCCACAAATTGGTGGCATTCCAAGTCGTGTGGAAGGTTCATAAGCATCCATGCCTAGAAACTTTGGCCTATTGTTCTTAGGACCAACATAGTGTTTGTCAGAAGGAGGGGGAGCATACTGCTTATGAATGCTACTAACAGTGTCATCAACATCCTCAACACCTGCTAAGGTCTTCCACCTAGTTTTAGGCAACCGCCCTTCTTTCAATTCATCTGAGGATATGTCTATCTCCCCCAACAGGTTAATCACCCTCTTCCAGTAAGCCACCAAGGCACGGTTGGTGTCATCGGGATTGGTTTGCCAATGCCAATGCTTTATATAGTCCTGGATTCCTTCCTTAGTCAATCCCAATTGCTTCACTTCTTTAGTAGGTTTTAGAGCTTTTGGTTGACCTAGAGGTATCATAGGCTTGTCATTCTCATCTCTACGCCATATTTCCTCCCCTCCTCCCCACCCCTCCTCTGAAGGTCTCATCTTCCTTTGGAAGATTGGAATCTCATTTCTCACCCAAAACATGAACTGCAGAGGCCTGGAATGACCTTCAAGATCCAATGCATAACCATCCACAAAGCTCTTCCAATCGGGCACTTCTTCTATGAGAGAAGCTATAGGGTTTGGAGTAGTGCATTCATGCAAGATTTTCATTAGTCACTGTCTGCTGCTTCAGTATACAACTATATTTGCCAAATAATGCATCCACATCCTCATGGGTATGCCCGGGTATCAGAAACCCTAAATTAACTCTTTTCAAATATCCCCACAAATTGTTAAGTAGGATAGGAAAGAAAACATCCACTGTTCTTATTTTGGCAAAGACAATTATCTAGTTGCAAGAGGAACCTTCTGGGTAGATCTTGAGCTCTAGCACGTGAAGTTGAAGCTCCAACATGTTCACTAGACCCATGCTTCCGAAACCTTGCCCTGCTGAACTTTTCAATATTGTTAGGGTTTCCATCTAACAATGCTCTATGTAGTGCCTGGCTAGCTGTAGGGTCCTGGAGGTGACCATTGTATCCATTTTCATAGTTTCTCAAACACCTCATGATACTCCCAATATGAAAATCTGGACCATCACTCCACACCTCCAAACCAAAATGGCCATAGTAGGTTTGAGTCTTCCCATGCAAGATTGCCCCAGTCATTGAGATCTGTAAAGGGTATGATCTTCCACATGACTTTGGTATGTACTTGAATTGTGGAAGACAAGTCTTTTGCTGGTCCATCTTGTCATGTATAATACATAAATAGTTATTAGGTTCCAATGCAGATAAAGTCCTCCACATCCAATAACATGATCTACATGATAGTTGATCAGTCATATGGTCCTTCATATGCTCCCTTATCCGGGCTAGCCCTTTGACTAGGTTGCACAGTCTTATCAAGAGTCATAAATTGCACTTTGCAAAGTTGTTTGAAGTTGCTATGGTTACATGATTGAAATGCTTCTTTTATAGCCTATTAAAGCTAGGTTGGGATATTGGAAGAATTTCCAATTCTCGAAGTAGAGAATTCACTTCTTCCAAAATACTCTTTTGAGTACAATGTGATGGTAACCTTTTCTCAACAATTGCTCTTCCCTTTTCATCCATTCTGCTTTTGTGTGGCATAGACTCAGCATTAAAATCAATATATTTTTAAAATATCTCCCTGGCAGCCAAGGTCCTAGGTGTTTTTTTTTTTTTGAAAAGATCAAATTAACTAATATTAATCCAGAATAAATACAAAGATGAGCCGATATCAGGGTACTCCTGCCCACACTAGAGCGAGTACCCATCAGACATGTGTACCTATCTATGACTCATGCCACAAATCTACCGAGTCTCTACAATGTGGAGGGTTCTTTCCCAGCATCACCGCTTTGAACCGTTCTTTCCGAGGAGACGCCGTGTAAGAGAGATATAGCTTTTGTACCTTTGTGGGACCAAAAGCCTCAAGTCGCGTCTCGCATTCCCCTGAACACCTTCATGGCCGTTAAGCTTCAAATGAGCCACAAACAACCAGGCTTTACACAAATGAAAGGCCGACTAAGTCAATCACTTGTTGGGGTGGTACACCCCAAAAGAACCTCTTGACTAATGCGAGCCGGTATGGAAGAGGCGCTTGACCCATCGCCATGCCGCTGATATGTGGGCAAAGAAAAATGCTGTTGTTCCAGTGGTCTCCACGGTACCACATATAGGACACGGGTGTCAGCCGATCCGCTGGTTGATCCCTTGGTGGAACTCCACGGTTCACCTCGTGAGCGATGCAATAATCTACAAAGAATACCTGGAATCTTGGGGGCTTAGTGGTTCCACACCCATCTCCGTGATGTAGGCCCAATCATCTCCGGGTAATTTCCAAAGACTCCAACCATCCAGAAGGAGGCAGCTCATCCCTAATCGCCGAAGCCATTAATCAGATCTCACGAATTTTGAGGGGTCTACCGCCTGCGACACTTCCACACACGCCCCGACGCAAGCGGAGGGTTGGTGGCAGAGAATTAGCCACCCGCTTGCAAATAGCACAATCCCGCTTGAAGCCGAATATGTGGCGAAAGAGCTGCCGGTGCGCCGCCCATCAATATACCACTCGCCACCATTAACACCCCACACCCGCCTAACTGCAGACCGAACGGGGATCGACCCGGAGGTCTGCAGAACTAAAGATGGGTGCGTGGTCCGGCGGGATCCACCAAATGCCTCCAGGCAATGCACCGTGGCATCAATTGCAACAAATGGACGGACCTGCTCCTGTGCACGAAGAGCCCCTCCGAAAACGAGAGGCATGAGCGTCTTGCCTGATATCCACGAACAATGCCTGTGGAGCCGCCAAGCAGTACGCGGCTTGTGGAAAAACTATCGAAAGTGAGACACATCGATGAAGCAAGACCAAGCTCAGAGAGTCGAGCACATCCTCAAGAATGGCAAGGACAAACTTAGACAAGAGGATCTTGCCATGCGTGAGAGGTCAAGCCGAGTCCGCCAAGCGACTTGGGGGAGCACGACTTCCACCAAACCACCTTAACGACCGCCCCTTCCTCATTGCCTCCCCATACAAAGTTAGCACCATAGAGAGATTTCCCACCCGGCTTGCTCGGCGCAGATGATAGAGGCCATATAAATATGAGTGAACATTGGGGCCAGGACTTTCGCCACTATGACCCCGCCGACCATGGGCGCCTTCCCTCCCTTCCACCAATTAAGATGCCGGGCGCACCCACCGAATGTCCTCCCACACCGACGCCGAGATGTCGAGCGCTGAACGGGGTGCCCAAAAGCCTAGAACATGTGCCCTCAAGGGTTGTGTTCGGCCAAGGAATTGGGACACGACCGCGAGGCATGGGGTCACCCCGCCACAATGCCGGAAAGCACCGCCCAATTCATAAATGCACCCGAGCAAGAGAGAACGTATCCAGCAGCTCCTTCATGTTTAACAAATTCCTCTCATCAGCTTGTAGGAAGAGGAACGAATCATCAGCGTACCCGCCTCTACTGCGGAAGTCAACAACTGCGAGAGGGCCTCCGCAACAATGGTAAAGATGAAGAGCGCCAAAGGTCATCCCTGGCGAACTTCGCGCCCCACACTAAAGATCGAAGATGACTCGCCATGACACAGGAGGGTGGCTCTGGCAGACGTTAAAAGCTTCATAGCCATTGCCGTAAAGCTCCCCACATCCAAAGGCTAACATCATCCTTTTCAAGAACGTCCACCGAACACTATCATAGGCCTTTGCGAAGTCCAGCTTCAAGTACACAATCTGTTGACTCGTGCCCGTGCCCGGTGAATGCCCTCAAACGCGTTTTGCTACGTTGCAGCAGAATCGCCTTTCCCAAAATGAAGCCGACCGCATGGGACTAATAGTCTCTTTCAAGACCACTGCTGATTTAGCGGCGATTGCGTTTCGCAATAATTTTTTGTATCTTGCCGGCCGAAGTGTAATGCGCCAATCGGGAGATGACCGCCGGGCTCCTTCACCTTCTGGTATCAAGGAGATGCGGCCGCATGTTGAGCCTATAGTCCAACGCGCGCCTCGAGCAGATCTTGGTATGTCAATGCACATCTGAAGTCCCCCACCCAATCCCAATATTCTTGGAAGAACTCGGTAGGGATGCCATCCGGATCAGGGCACTTGTGGGGGCCAAGGCACGGCAAAGCCTCCTCTAGCTCCCCGCTTTGTGGCGGGTGACGGCAACACCGGGCCTCTATATCCGCCGACACCTTGCACGACACTTTATCGAAAGCACAATCTCCTCCATCACATCTTGTAGGGATATCTCTTTTCCTGAAAAAATTGAGAGAAGTGCCGAAAAGTAGCCTGTTTGATGTTGGTCTCAACAAACCATTATTTCCATGCAAAGCAATCATGTTCCCTTCTGCCTGCTTTTTTTGCCAATTATGCCATGAAGAAGTTGGAATTGCATGGATATTACGCCATGCTTTTTACATATCCATTTGCCTAACAAAGGGTATCTTTTTTCTGTTTGGGTTTCTTTCATCCTCGAAGTGCATGCTCAAGAGTGTGTACATGTAGGTCCCCTCTCATCAACAGTATACTCTTGAAAAGTGGCTCTTGCTTCCACCAATTGTTCTATTGTAAAGAATTGCATACAACTACTCCAACAACAATCTAAGCCCCTAACCTTCACCATTGTCTCACATTTGGTGTCACTAATCAACTTGGCACTTTTGCTAGGATAATGTCTGGCAACTGGTACTTCTCCCCTTTGCCTAGGTTTAAAGTTCCAACCGCTAATGGATCAATATCAAGACAATCATTATCCCCAACAACCTCGACTCGGAAAAATATAATCCTCCACAAATTGAACACTACTTATAGGCCATGCCATGATGCAAGGAACCTCCAATTGCTTAACACAACCAAAACATTCCTTGTCACCCAAACCTTTACCTTTCCAGTTGTCTTCCAACATAGAAATTGCAATACCAATATTGTCTTCCCCTAGCCTTTCATCATTAACAGCTTGACCAGGATCTGCTAGCACAATGACTCCTTGGCCTACTATTTCCTTGTTGCACTTGTGCATGATTCTCACCTTCTTGTTCCTCCATTGCACCCTACTATGGAGGACTAGTTGTTTTTCTTCAACATTCTTGCTAGGAGGTGCTTTTTCATTGAAATTGCTCTTTTCAATCACACCATTTTCAGTTGGAGAGGCACCATTGACCTAGGCAAATTGCATCCTTTTTAGTCAATGAGTAGGAAATATTTATATACCATAAGATAAGAAAAGTACGTATATTTATGGAATATATAGAGGTAACTCAAATTTTTTAAAAAGCAAGAAATTCCTTGGAAATAGGTTTAATATAATAATAACAATGGGTATAAACAAAATCATTTAAAACAAGAATTTTCGAGGCAACAAGAAGGAAATGACATTTACATAAATATATCCAAATTCTAATTATCGAAAATTTAGCCTTCAGATTTCGAAAAGACATATCTGATAAAGTAGCCGTGAGAATTTATTCTCCATAATATACCTTAGATGATATAGCTGGCGGGAATTTCGTACGCCTGGTGTGTTATTTGAGGCAATCATTTATTCACGCTAATTTCTAATTAACCCTATATAAATCCGCTTCACGCTCTCAAGACCTCCATTCCTTCCAAATTTTTTTTCTCTGCCCGCCATGAAGCATGCGGCCTCAGCAGCTGAGCTTCATGAAGAGCCCGAGGTCTTCTCAAAAAGACCTCGAGTTAATTTCCCCCTGCTGATTGATTTTCTGCAGCAATTATCCTCTGATTCCGATTCAGAGGATGAAGAGGAGGAAGAGGAGAAGGAGGACGATCAGGATTCACAGGAATTCCTGACCGCTCTGCTTCAGGGTTGGCTCGACCCTGAAACAGAGAATAAAATCTCAGAAGAAGAGTCGGAGGAGGAGGAGGAAGAAGAAGATTCGGAAGAAGGTCGAGAATTCGACCAATTTCTGGAATGGTTGCGCTCAGAATCAAGTTTGCATGTCGGCTTTTGTTTTTGCACCTTTCTTTCTAACACCTTTCTTTCTTCTTTCTAACACCTTTCTTTCTTCTCCAGACATGGAAGAAGAGAAGTGATGCAGATCCTGGGTTGGCCTGTTTTTTTTTTGTTTCTTACAGAAGTTTCGGTCACGCCTCCGGGCATTTTTTTGTGTATAATATTGTGAAAAGCCTTCGGGCATCTGGTTACAAGCCTTCGGGCATCTGTACATAAACCAATTTTTGAATGAAATCAAACTGTTTTCTCCAAGCATTTTTGTATCCCTTCGGGCATCTGGTTACATGCCTTCGGGCATCTGTACATAAACTAATTTTTGAATGAAATCAAATTGTTTTCTCCAAGCATTTTTGCATCTCTAAAATTTTGCCTCTGTATTTGTCTCAATAAAGTCTGGGGAACACTATAAATTAACCACATGAGATCTCTGATTCATCAAAGTAACCATAAGAAATTTTCCGATACGACCTAAAAAAATTCCCCAACACTACAAATCATTTTTAATTTAGCCTTGATAACAGGAAAAGACATATAAAATTTCTAAATTCTGTTTTTTCGAATGCAATAAATGGAATAAAATGCCGTGAGAATTTATTGCATGAAATGCAATATTTTCCATATATACCATACATGTTATGTCTGCCGGGAAGACCGTACGCCAGGCGTGTTAATTCAAGCAATCAATTATTCACGCTTATTTATTTCTAATTATGTCTATATAAATCCATTTCACGCTCTCAAAGTTTCTACCTATTCTTCCTTTCTTCGTACTATTTGCCGGTTGCGCTTCTGCTGTGTTTTCATCCGCCCTCCTAAAATCTTGGTGAGCAGGTTTCTTTTCAGCAATGTTAGATGCTTCTTTGGTTTCGGCAATTCCTAACTTACTAAAAGACTCTGCCTTTTGTTCTGTAGCATCTGTAGCAGAGGACATCGGTGGCAGAGGACATCGAAGCCTCAGAATTAAAACAGCAGAGGACTCCGGTCTTCGAATCCAAAGGCCTCAGAAACGAAAAGCAAAGTGCTCCGGTCTTCGAATCCAAAAGCCTCAGAATTCAAGGTTAGTTTTGATTTAGTTTTAAGCTGCATGTCAATGACAGGTTTAATCCAAGAAGAGAAGCTTATGCATTTGCTCGAGGCAGAGGAAGCAAATGATGTTTATGAAAACCAGAATAGTTTTTATAAACTTTATCTGCTTCTTTTTATTTCGAGTAAATTCTTGAGTTTCTCTTCCTGAATTAATCATGATGTTGCATGCAAGTTTCTATTATGAATAGTAGAAAGCATTAGAAAACTCTCAAAGAGTAAATTTGAAACACGCTAAGCGTGTTCCAATACACGCTAAGCTTGTTCCGAATACATGCTAAGCTTAGCCTGAATACGTATACACGCTCGACGTGCATTCAGCGGAGAGAGAAAAAAAAAACATGTACAGATAGATAAGAAAATAGCTAAAGGCCAGGCAATGAATAACACGCTTACGTGTATATTTTTTTCCTATATATCAGTATACACGCTGAGCGTGTAAAAAATTTTATCCTTAGTTTCAACTTTTAGTTTAAACACGCCGGGCGTGTCTCTTAGTTTCTGAGTTTATAAATAAATAAATATAACATGCCAGGCGGGAATACTAATACTCCTCTAACTTCCTATTGTTAGATGCCAAGGTACATTAATCACCTAGTTGGTGACCAAGATGCAATAGTGGGTTACGTCCATTTGGGGCAACAATGACACAGCCCGGCTCGCCCAATTTCGGCTCAGTCCGGTTGAGCGCATCCGAGCACGGTCCGCTGGAGCCCCGATTGCCTGAAGTCTTGCAACCCCCGCAATACTTGGATCAAGTGATGATGATGAATGCAGAGGCTAAAGCCATTTTAAATCGGCTCACGAGGCCCTTGAGATCACACCTGCAGGTCGGGCCATATTATCTGACCACTTCGATCATGTTGTACATGCATGCGAATCTCGCAACCGTCAGCTTGAGATTCAAAATGAGGAGCTTCGTTTCTTAGTGGCCAACCTCTATGCCCGCATGCCTCAACACGAACCACTACCGCAGGCGGCATACAACGCAATGCCTCAACCAATGGAGCATGACGGGGAGGTGGAGTAGGAGGAGGAGGAGGATGTGGAGGTGGGAGCCCGGGGAGGTGGAGCTGAGCCGGGGGTTTTACGAAGAATTCACTATGCCCCGGAATAGAAATGGGAATATCGATAGCCAAGCTACTCGGTGAGCCGGGCTTGAAACAAGATGGATCGTGCTTAAAAGCATGCACGGGATTTTGTATGTCTGGTTTATCCAGATTATATATAATTATAAAATTTTGCCAATCAATACAACAAATTTTGTCTACCTTTTTTAAGCGGTTTCTTGGCCATGCAACAAAAGTTCCAACGCTTTCACCAACCACATCCCCACCGGGGTGTTTGCGAGGTAAAGCTTCATCCATAGCGTAGCAGTTAATCACTGTAACTCGGACATAGGATGGAATATTCTACACAGAAGAAACTTTGTGTATAGATTATGTAAGAATGGAATTGATGGAAATCCATCTCAAACATCACCCCAAATGTAACATTGTATTGGAAACATGGGTGCATTCCCCAACTCTTGCAACTTATTAACTAGTCCATATTTAAATTGATTGAGGATAGAAATTAATTTTGCTTTAAGGCCCATTTTGTTTGTCAAACTCCTTGCTCTTGCCCGTTATCAAAGGTACATTTGCTGGCACATCGTGTCTCTCTTTTGAGCTATTCATTTGCTTGCACGACCTCTATCTCTTTTGAGCTATTCATTTACTACATGTAGTGCATATGTATGTGCAAATACATAATGAATCTTCCCATGACCGTATGTGTGCGATGGGACAACAGTTACGCATATAATAAACTCGAGCACGTCTTATCTTGCAAGGGATAATCATACATTGAAACTTTACGATGTGAACTTAATGATCTAGTATTAAGAAGGAAGCCCTATTGAGATGTGTTGCTGGTCATCTACATGATATGTGCTAGATAACCGGTCGGATTGAGGGGTTTCCTGCCGGTCGGCGCCCAGCCTTCTTGGGTTCTGCGGCAGGAAACCGAAATCGGGCGGCTATCCATCGTAGCGTGGCCCGTTTGGGGAAATTTCGTTCTTCCGAATTTTTGCATGCTAGGGAGCTCTAATATCCTCTGCTATGGCCTGGCTATGGCCTACTACGTTTTACGGAGTTGCACTTTCAGATTTTGGAAGAGCATTGTGCATAACAAAGCAATCTGAAACAAAAGCGAGGGGATTTGGCATTAGATTGCAAACACCGCAAAGAAAAGGTTCAAAAGTCGCTTCTTTTCGTGTTCCCATTTAAATCTTAAGGAGCGAGGGGGATATTTGGGCGTAAAGTTGGGTTAGGGAAGATTACGACTTATCCACCACTAATATCACCCGCACGTGGCATACATTCTTTTCGAATGTCAGGATTCACGAGATATTTCATTTTTACTTGCATTCTCGGATCTTCCTTGCAATCAGAGATTTTTACTTCCATTCTAGAGATCTTTACTTATATTTCTGAAATTCTTAGTGCTATTACTTTCATTTTACCTCACATTCTAGTTTCTTTTTTGAAAGTTTAGAGCAGGGAATTGAACCCCGTTGAAACCATAATTCGGATTGCCTTCTTCAAACAAGAGTGGTTGTCATCTAGTACTCGCCTCTGCTTCATCTTTGTATCATGAAAAAAGCTTACAAAACTGGGAAACGCAAAAAGAAAATCTTAGCCTAGCAAGAACACGCTTCAAACAATCTTAACGTAGGCGCCTTTAACAAGAAATCTTACCGGAGAACCGCCAAAGAACTGTTTAACGCTTTGACAAAGGCATTGCCTAACTATGGTTAAATCACTTAAAAGAAAAGGATCAAACAGTTTTCGGCATAAGAACTAAAAATCAAAAAAGCAAGTGTAAGGAAAGAAAAATGGCGTAAGAAGATCGTCCGGAGAAGATATGATGCTTTAAGCTTCTTGGAAGAGAGATCTTTAACAGAGTAAAAAAAAACAAGGTAGAAAAACTATGATCGAGAAAAGCAAGGCGATAGCAATCAGAAGGCGTAAACTATTTGGAAAAAACCTCTTCTTGCAAAGAAAATGACAAGGCATTCAAAAACCCTCTCTTCTTCAAAGAAGGATTGTGGCGCCTATATTACCTTTGCGGGCTCCTTCTTGAGTCGACAAAAGGCTATATAGCTGAAGCTTGAAGGCGCGATCATCTCGGGGGCCAGCGCCATCGCCATAGTCGGAAGCTCCATCGCCATGGCGGGAGGGAAAATCAGAATCTTCCCTAACCCAAAACTTTTACGCAATAATGTCCTTTAGGGGGACATTAGCGTGTCGATCGCGCCTCGCCCACGCCGGCGCCGGCGCGGTTTGCTGGGAATGTCCCCTAAAGGGACATTCTTGTATACAAAAGTGCAAATAGGCTACGAATGCTCTGTCGGCCGCTGCAAACAGGAGAAGGGAAGAATAAGCTCTGCTCTGCGAGCAGGAGAATGGGAAGAACGTGAGAGAAAAAGGCGTTCGAAACTTGGGCCGTAAAATTGTTCTCGACTTCTGGGTTTCCTCGAAGCGAATGATGGCGGCACGCTTGCCTTCAATCCGGCCCTATCTCTTGTGAGTCCAACCCTTGCTTGCACAAATTGGCCAAATTTGGCCTGCTATAGGGCCGATTTGCCCTGTTCTAGCCCTTTGTAAGTTGTTTGTAGCCCTAATCGCCCTTCAATCACCCAGTCCCTAATCTCCTAGCTTGATCATTCTTCTGCCTTTTTTCCAGGATTGCAGCGGTTCCTAATTGCTCTGAATCCAAAAGCCCTGGATCTGGAATGCCTTGCCTAGATCCAAGTCGTTCTTCTGCACCTTTCTTAAAGAGAAACAGAAACAGGTAAGAAACAAAGAAACAAAGACGCCAGATAAGAAACAGAGGAAGTTCCTGTGGCGGAGCCACCAAGAAACATAAACTTAAAATTACCTGCAATAAATAATTAGGGAATATTCGAGGAATTTCCCCAAACGGCGGTTTACTTTAAGATAATTCTAGCAAGACAATCAAACTAAGACGTATGGTCCATTTCTGTCCCCAATGCAGACTAGTGCATTTTCGTCATTAGAAGATTCCAAATGCTAGTAAACCAAACCTTGTCTATCATCCTACCTGACCTTGCTCCTGATGTGAACACACCTGACCTTGCTCCTGATGTGAACACGGGTTTAACACTTCCATGGGTTACAATGGAACAATCTACAAAAGCTTGACAAAAACATCAGTTTATATACTATGAGCAGACTTAATGTTTTCCAAATAGCTTATAAACGATATCATATCATGTGAATCATGTTTGTCAGAAATATCATAGCCTCTCAATTTCATTTTCTTGATAATTTTCAACATTTTTCCCTTTCCAAAACAGAGTTTAACAAAGATACCGACAGTCTGTTATACATTCTTGCTTGTATTGACGTCTCCACCCAAAAAGCTTGGAAAAAAATCTCATTTGTCACAGCCTTAGCAGATTGTAAATAAAATCATGATTTGTGTAAGGTTAGATATTTCCACAGAGCACTAATGCTAGACTTGCAGATGAAGAAGAGTTTCAGATAATGCGGGATTTCTCATCGTGAAAGAAGGTGTAGAGTTCAAGAGGCATTCTAATCCTACCAGGCGGCTCACATAGGTAATGCGGACTAGCTAATTTTGCTTAGATCCTCTGAGTAAAATGCTGAGAATAAGCTTTGTTATTAGAAGCGTGCATCTTTGGATGTTAGGGCACACCCATTTACTTGCGGTCAAGGGAGTTCTACTATTCCCGATGCTAAGAACATGGTGGTAAGCAATTACCAATTTTTACTGTCTCACTTAGACCGCCGGTCGATCTCGCCTCGCCCTTTCCTTTGCCTCCGTCCCTTTCCCTTGTTGTCTGGTCCCGTTTTCCTTCTTGTCCCAGCAGTTGTTGAGCTCTCCTCTGATGCTGCTACCCAAGACCGGCCTTGCAAGGATCTAGGGTGCAGAGAATCCACAGCAAAGCAACGAATAGAGAAGGAAAAAAAAGGGCAAGGACGAGCTTTCTCCCTTCAAAAGCAATGCTATAACTGAAAAATCATTGTCATGACTATACTCTGTCTCAAACAGGCAGCCCTTACCCTGTAGATTTGAGCCAAGTTTCCTTTCGAGCCACCGGATTAAATCGGTGGCGACTGCTGCCAGGCGTCATTGCATCTCACATTGCAAGCCTTGCACCCCAAGAAACCAAGCAAAAGAAGACCACGTTGGCCATCCCGATTGCTAAAGACTGAACACTCCATGCTGCGCAAGAAGGTATGGCGGCGGACTTCAACAAAAGATCATATTCGTTTGATTAACGACGGACGAAAATATAAATTTTAATTTAGGCGGACGAAAAAAAAGAATCTGCTTTATATATGTTTAGAAACTTAAACAAGGTGCTGCGCACGGAGGGTTGCCCTCCGTGACCCTAGAGTGAAATGGCTTAAATCACACTTCAAAGTCATGTTTTCGAGCAAGCATTTTCTTTCCTCTTAGCACCTTCTGGGTTCACACCATGGCTTTCAAGTTGAAAATTTTCCAAATGATTAGCAACGGTGTTGGGCAGGCCAGCAAAAGAAAGGAAATCTAACTAGGGGAATTTGGAAAAGATGGCTAGGGGATTTGAAAAAAAGGCTGGGGGGACTCGTACGTCCACCTTGGCCACAAAATACACTTCAACCCCTAGAGATAATAAACTATATGGAAACCTAACCTTGATCAAAAAGGAAAACCTTACTTTTAAAGTGTAATCACTAAGAAAGCGGTGGCGGCAATAAGGCATCAATCCGGACATAATGGGGGTAGGTGGATACGTGGACCAATGGGAGGAGTGTCGGGTGTCGACTCCACGGCCGTTGGACGCCCACGCGCAAAAATGATGGCTCTCTCGGCAAGTGCAGTTCCGAGACATGCGTAAGCTGTCTCTTTTCGGCTACATTCCGGGCGTTCTCAATCCAGAGGCCTTATGAACTTATCTTTTCCTTACCGCGGCTCCCATAGCCATGGCAGCTCCCCATTAGGTGATCCTAGGCAGGGTTGCGGCTTTATGGCGCTTATCTCCTAAAACCCCCATTCCTTTGCATGCGGTCGCGTGCCTTTCATTCCATGTCTATTTGCATGCGTTTCAACTTTGCGTGTCCGTTTGCATGCCCCGGTATAAAAGCATAGACATAGATCCGGCACGGTTTTAAAAGAGATAATGCTCAAGGCTGCCCAAGGCATGGAGTTGGCTCTTGAAAGCTAGGTAGGGGCATTTTATGTTGATCATATCATGGCGGTGTCTAAAAAACTCTTTTCTATTAAAAATTGTAGGGGGCTCCATAATCGGCTACGTTTACCGGCCAGGTCGATGCACAAGAATCACCAAATTCGGATTGAAGCCATGGTTGAGCCGTCCACCCCAACTAAGCACAAACTCATTCGATTTTTCCTTTTAGACGTAATGCGGCTACACGAAACTAATCCGGCATTCTTCTTTCTTGTCCATGCGGTTGAGGCTTCATTTTCGGTCGGGGGCTTCATAAGCGGCGGTGTTGAGTCGGTCTCCGTAGCTATAGATTTGAGGCTTAGTTTTCCGCCGGGCATTAGGCATGAAAGATGAGTGGTATCATATATTGCTACCGCCCCTTTGCCTTCTTACTAGCTGTGATTATCAAAGCAGAGAGAATAATACGCGTAGGCGTGGATCTCCGAACTCCCACAGATCCGCGGTTTGTGGGTCCCCTACATTCATGTACAAGCCCGATCCACAAGTGCCCCTCGATTGAGTTGTGTATGCAACCTGAGTAGTTTAATGTTGTAGAAATGCACTGTATATGTTTTTATATCATCCCTTAGGGATTTTACAAATTTAATATCCTTGGTGAAATAGTGCAAAACATAAAGCATCTTCTAATTTTTAAGCTTTTACAAATCCCCCTCATAAGTTTCTTATTTCAGTTAGGGCCCTAGTGCCCTTGCATCTAGTGATAATGATTCCGATGTGAATTTTTTTTGTTCTTAGACAACAAAAAGGTCTTTGTACAACACTCTTTGTTGTGCTAAAATATAGAGTCGGGGGCATTTCATTGGATTATGAAATACTAAAGAGTATTTGACACAAGTACACTTGTCCTAGACGTGGACTTTGACCAAGGGCATCAAATAAATTTTTCAAAACTTAAGCTATATAGATAAAGTTTCTTTTACATCATACTATAAAGGCAGCATCCAATAGGGACAATAGGGACATATGAGGTCCACTAAATGTCCCAAGAGTGTCTTGAACATATGAGTTGCATTAAATGTTCTAAGAGACCAAACCACAGGAAGAGTAAATAATGAAAAAAGTGTAAACCTTAGATATATCAAACTTAAGGATATAAAGTGAAAAACACAACAAACCAAATGCATCTATTTCATCGTAATGAGTTTTCAAAGTAATGAGATGCACCTAGTGCACATCTCAATCTGATATTTATACTTTTATCGTACTAGGTTGTTCACCACACATGTAATAGCCTGAAAATTCCAGAACATTCACCTCAAGAAAGAAGTTACAATTGTGGTGGACAAGATTGTGGCATGGAAGGCTCCAAGGATCCACCCATTAAAGGCATCCATATGAATGATCATCCAACTCCAAACAAATCCTTATAAAATCAGTGGCACAAAGCAACCCCAAAAAAACCAAAAAACAATGGCCCTTCTACATGCTCATGCTCAGTATGGCATCAATTTTTCCCCATGTGTTTGATGGGTAATTTGTATACTCATTCCAGCTTTGGTTTGTGTTGCCTATCCGATCACAAAAAAGACGAATATAGATGGGGCAAAAAGAAAATTAGATTGAAAAAACGAAATATTTGATAGGAACAAGCCACCCTTTTTTTTCTTATGGACCTAGAGAAAGCCTAATTTACAGCACAAGAGCCTCTTCTCTTTAAAGAAGCTCGTCCAATAAAATCAGTGTCACAGCCATTTCATATAATAAAAATTACCATCCTCTACAAACACAATGGACTTTTGCCGAAAAGGCCATGTAGTCATTTGATCTAGTAAAAAAATAGTATCAACATATGAGCCAACAAGAAAGAACTAATAGTATTTACTTACTTTCTACTGTTAGAAAAAATTGAAACATATGCCTAGACAAATAAACGAACCAATAAATATACCTTAATGCATATGAGCTATTTCTTTGCCGGACATAATGAACTCCTTAGATGCCATTTCATTCTTACGCAAAACAAACACAAGAGTCTTGAACTTCATTATCCGGAAAGTTCTATATACTTGTCTAACTAAAAGCATTAGCAATAGAACCTGCGACTGTTCGTAGTAAACCCCGCATATAGGACTACATAAATTAATTATGTCCATTGTCCATCGCAAAAGTCCGGACGAGAAGTCCCGATTTTCCATGAAAAATTTAGCTTTAGTTCGATCTTGGCAAACATAATATGCGAAAATACATTGAACTTATGTTTTCGTGGATTCCCACCTATTTTAAACGGGATTAGGTGTCTTCCTCATTACCAATCTATTGTCGATTGCCCACCGCAAACCAAATTGTTCAACCGAACAAGAATTAAATAGAGAAGCTAAAGAAGCCTCTACGGTAATGTTGGATTTGCATCCTTCACATAATTCTCCTAAAGATTATCAAATGCAATATTACAAATTTTTAAGGCTAATGGGGATCAAAAAGATTCCGAGATGTCACATTATTACAAGACATTGCAACCAACTAAAGAACTATAGCACATTATTTCTCCCACTGTTTAACTCAATTTACATTAACTAGGCCTACAGGCAGGAGCTTTTCCTCTCTCCAGAGCATCCAATCATTCTTTATTTTAAAGCATCAAATCACTCATGGCGAGGGTTTGTAGGCTAATGACTAGTTGTACAACGACCTCTTACATGGAGAGTGTCCTTTGATTGACGGTCATAAACCCAAAGACAATGCTTATCAATTCAAAATCAAATAATGGACAAAGTGGTGAAACAAATGCTTCGATTTTGTGGTTTATCCACAATTTAGATCATATGGTGTAAGATTGTTGAATAGCTATGTCATCAAACCTTTCAACTGCGACCACATCAACATGTGCTTTTAGAATGCGTGAATGTCTTTTAACCTTTGCCATCTCACGCGCCATTTTGCTTTTTAGTGAGATCACGATCAGCCTGACCGATAAGTGAAATGGTCTTCTTTGGGAACGGTCCGTGCCGGCATTTGGCATCCTCGCAATGGCCCTTACATGGGCACGGCGTGCTTCAGCCCATAGTTTTTCTTTCGAAAGTAAAGCAATCTTCCTTTCTACCACAAGATCCCAAGCTGCTCCACTCAATATGTATCTTACAATGAACTTTATGATATCCAATGGTAAATACCACACTATGTTATACAACCATGGACAATGCCCCAACCCCAACCACGACCAAGCGTATTTAAGAAAGGGGCGGTGGGCATAAACCGCAATAAGAGTTGCAAAACTAAGCGTGCTATCACAAAAGTGACTACAAGCATAGTCTCACGGTCTCCCAATAAAAGACCATCCTTGTGACCTTGTAACAAATATAAGTGCCCTCACAATGCTCACTTGCGGGTATATGGCCGATTTGTCTCTTGCCTCTTATCATGAGCAATTGGTGCACTTTGAAATGATGTTCAAAAAATGTGTATCATGAAGGAGCGGTAAAATATTATGGTCATTAAGGCAAGATATCCTCCCAAGCACATGCCTTGTACAACAAAGACGCGTTTCAACCCGTAGGCATTTTAGAGGCGGCTTCACCCCATCTTTTGAAATAGTCATGATGGTGCCATCATTGGCAATGATGAGAACCATAAAGGAGAAAACTCAATTTCCATATTAGTGCCCGACAACAAGAATCCTAGTACAATAATGACTGTTATAGACACATCATAAATTGTATAGTTCTTCATTCATTTGGAATATACATCGACTTGTAAGGATAGCATGAATTATAACACTCAATCAGGTTGTGTCAACACAATGTCGACGCATTTTGGCTGCATCACATTTGCACCACAGCGGCAATTCCAATGTCGCTTTCTTTAATCTTTGGTGCATCGTTTACTCCATCTCTGTCATGCCGGGATATGTTTCCGTTCTTGCAAAAGCGTTTTACAATATTGTACTTGTGCTCGGGAAAACACGCAAACCCATCACGCTTGCTCAAGCGGTTCACCCTCATCCATTCCTACAAGATTGGCATCATGTTGATTTGAAAAAGTGCGATCTTTGGATACATATTGGTACCCATTCAAGACGACGACTTTTTCCTTAGCAATAGCAAGCTGGTCCCCGGTTATCATTTTCCGCGTTCACTCCCAATTCCAAAGCACGTCTCCTTTGTGTCGGCGATTATCATGGCGTTTGGGTTGAGTCCGGTAAAATATCTTTGATCCAACAGGTTCCCCCTCTCCTTCCTCTTCATGTTTATCAATGTGATATTGATGCATCACCCAACAAGTTTTCTTAGGCTTCATGTTTTTGCAAAACACAGATAAAGCACCATGATCTTCTTGTAAAATTATCAGTATCCCATTTTCCACAATGGCTCTAGTTTTTCAGGGTTTTGTGCCGGCGTGATTCGGATGCATTTTAACTATCCTTTTGTATTTTTCGGGTGTTTACATGTACCCGGTTGTGTATACATTAGCGAGGCGATGATGAAAATTCCATCACAACGTATACCCTAACAAAGTCATAGTTCGGATAGCCTCATATACAAATTGACAATGACCATAACCTTGCAATAGCGGATGTGCACCTGACTCAGTAAAGCTACCGACTCTAGATTCATAATTTACTACTCCTTAAGTCAATATGTTGCACAACAAGAAGTAATTGTATGAATGATAGTTCTTTGAGTCTACCGACATGAAAAAGGAGAGTTAATTACCGGCAACTTCTCGAGGGGGTGAGTATAGCGGATCCCATCTTCAAAGCTTAAGGTAGGAATGAATTCATCAATAAATGGATGAGGTTTTAGGGTACCGCTTCCCCTACTTTTCTTTGTAAGATGTTCAAGTAGTTCCTTGTCCTTGGAAACTTTACACACCCGGGGAACGCTAGGCCAGGTCTTCCGCCTATCGCGAGAGTAGTGATAAGTCAAGTTTAAAATTCTTGTTGCGCTTTTAAAACTGCAAGACATAAATAAGTTTTGGTACTCTATTGTCAAGCTTTTTCCAACCTCAAAACAATCTAAGTCTGTGGCTTCTATTAGACCTACTACGAAATCTAAAGCCTTCATATGCATATCCTAAGTTTTGCAGCATTCTTCACTTTGCGTGCCAGTCTCACATACTTCCTCAGTATCATTTGGAATAACTGCAATGTCATCTCGAAATTGAGCAGCAGCTTCTTTAAGTCTGAAGGTAAAGACAATGCTAAATCAAATATTACCTGCACTCTTCAGATGTGAGATTCTTCTTTTCGCCTGCTTTCTTTGCCTCATAAGCATCAATCTCCCTTTGCCTTTCGTGCATGGCTTCAGTAAGTTCCTGCTCCTCATTATGCATCCACGAATCATCATTACTATTTGAATTGCCTAATCCAGCAAAGTCGTTGACCGAATGTGGCAGAGCAAGTATATCACCAATACATCTCCACGGTGCATGCATGGATCTTGATTCAAGAGCATGCTGATATGCCATCTCAAATCCACATGCCGGCTTCATCCCAATCTCGGCTTCACGATATTCAGAAGAGAATGGTGGCATTGGATAGCATTTCGGAGCTTGAAACAATTCTTTGCATAAGTTATGCGCTCTAGACATGTATGCAGTGAGTGACCATTTCTAGTTCACCTTCCGGGGCCAAATGTCAAAACTTCTTCATGCAAGAAGCCGCTTTCATGGCATCAATATCCACGTTATCGAAGGCATCCCGCGACCAATGCAACTAATTGAGGCTCATGTTTCAATAATTTGTGCAACTGGTAGTGGAACCACGGCATCTCATGTGATGCATATTAAGCCTTGCTTTTCCGGGATATCCTTTCAGGTCTTACGTTTATAGCCTCACGGACACCATCTCTTTGCCTTAGTAGCAATTTCCCCTTCAACTAGAACCGCGCAGAGCACCTTCAGAGAGAGAAGGTTTCACATGCGACTTAAAGATCTCTGGCGGTGATTTTGGTAGCGGCAAGATGTGAAGGCGGCCTTTTCTAATAAATATACGATTTGTCTTTGTTCTCGGGTTTTAGCCACCTAGGTATACTATATGCACTTCAATCAACAAAAAATGCCCATCTGAATCCCACACCTGAATTGATATACTTGCAACCCTTCTAGAAATTTCATACAACAAATGGACCACAAACCATTCATCCTCTATGTTATATCCATATTTCACCTTGCCATACGCAAGGGCGCTTTTATCAAGACCCCTCCCTACTTACGATCATCTTACGTGTTTCCAATCTTCAATAGATAGTTCAAAATGTGATGAAGGGGTTTTTCTGAGCTATTTCCAAATCAAAGCGATCTTTGCCAAATGTAAGAAGATGCGATATTGGAATCGCTTCAAGGCATACGCCAAAGGTGCGAGAGTCGAGAAAGGGCGTCAATTTACGGGAGGCTGTTACTTACTACAAAATCAGGGGGCCTATAGAGCGTATAGAAACGGCGTCCATTGCCGTGGAAGACTCCATCCGTTAAACCGGGTTAGCGGTTTCAAAGTCATTTGCCCAACAGCGGCGACCATTTACCAATTTACCCCCATAGTAAGTTTTTAGCAAGTCATTAGCATATTCCTGGTATATACTAGCATATACTTGGAATATGCCATACACCCACATACACAAGGGCTTGCCCCCCTAGGGGCAACCCAAAAACTATTGGAACTTAAAATGTAACAAAAGTTTTAGATGAAGTCTTAAAATCTAAGTTTTAGTCGCTACAGTCATTGAAACGAAACTTGGGCGGACTGATTTGGATTGAATCATACTCCAACTGAATGGCTTGGCCAAGAGCCGATTCTGGCCAGAAGATCATGTTCAGGAGATTTAAAGCTGTTTTGTTTAACTGGTTTGCTAGTTTTACAGGATCATGATGCATGGTATACTTCAATGAAAATCCTAATTCTTATTCATTTTTGGGAGCTCCAATCTCATAGTCAACAAACTTCAAAGTTTTCTTGGTTATAATTTTGTGCAGTTTAAAAATGAATGGCTCAAATCAACCGACAAATGCGGAGCCTCAAATCAAAAAAATAAAAATAAAAAAAAAGGAAAAAGAAAAAAAAACAAACAGTTAAGACCAATCTATAATCCAGTTCTTTGCAAACCAAAAAATTCAATCAAATAGAAATAAGTGGCCTCAAAGCAAACAAAAGCCAGAGTACGGGCCAATTGGGCCGTTAGGAACAAAAGTGTTCTGCAAAGAGTGCAGACAATAATACAAAAAATGTCCCCCAAAGAGATAAACTCAAATGTGTGTGTGTCTCGAAGGAATGGCAAGGTCTTTCTTTGAGTAGGAGCCATAGCTAGAACTCCAAAGAAAAAACCACGACATATATATGGAGCACGTCCTTGCTGGAAAAAGCTACTTCTAACATAAACTATCTCGAGTCTTGGAGTTTTTTTTTTTTTTTTTTTTTTTTGGGAGGGTCCTTATCTCAACTTGCCCTCACCCTCTATAGTGCCCTTTCTATTCTATCTATTCTTTCGAGACTATGGAGATCAAAGCAGACGGCCAAGATTGGACAAAACATGGGGAGAATACCACGGTAATAAGAGGCTTGAAATGTCAAACTGTTATAATGTTTGCACGATCAAAGTGGCATATGTTTATAATGTAAGGTTTTCAATGGTTTTAAGGAGTATTAGTATAAAAATACGTATGAAGCTGATGGTGGCATCGCGTTTATGGGAAGAAAGGGTATTTTTGGCTGAGACAATGGTTCAGGGGTGGATAAGGCATCACGTGATGCTGGCGCCCAGCGATCCTGATGCCTAATTCGGCCCCTGTAAATGTCGCAAAGCCTGCAGATGTCGATTCTGCCCGGGTCGTGTCGAAGGAAGAAGAGGTGAGCGGATCTCTGCAAGCATATTTATTTTTTTCTTTTCTTTTCTTTTTTGGCCAGCACCATCTTTGAATTTCTGTGTAAGCAACTAAGAGATGTCTGAAGGTTTTAGAGGGGCGCGATGGCAGATGGTCCGATGATCTGCACAACACCCTTGCTTATTCTTCTGTTCTTAGAATTCTCATTCGGTTCTTAGAATCCCTCATTATTTGAGTCCATTGATTTTTTCTGCAGGAGACTGTTGCCTCTAATTCTTGGCGTTTGGCTCATATACAAATCTGTAAGGAGGCATTTACTGCTAGGCCTATTTTGTTTGAAACATATTTTTTTTTTATCTTTGCACAATCTCTGATAAACTCCATAGCCACCATTCTGATCAAGCCCCAATTGCTGAAGGAGTACAAATTTTGAAAAACCCCTTTGGTCCTACTGTAAGATATTATGTGTTTTTTCTATGTTCTTTGGTCTGCCCGTACTTAAGCTTCAGGAAAGCATTGAGCATTGGATTGGAACTGGGCTCATGTCATGGTGGAATCCTGTTCATGTGTTCAAGTTATAAGTATTGGACTGTATTATTGTAACACTGTACTGTACAAATGTCAGAATACTATTTTAACCAATGGTTGATGGTTTCATAGTGCCCCTTTAAAATCGGGTCAACAAGGGCCAGTTTGACTTGAGAAAGACAATAGATGGACGAACAAGATCTGTGGAGGGGGAATATGCTACCAAATGTACCATGATCGAAGGGCCCAAAACAATAATACATGCTTAAACAATAATACATATGTCACGGCAGTGGTGCATGTGGAAGCGGTCTCCTAGACGTTTTCAATGATTGCTCAAACGTCACATCGGCTTCACTGTTGCACCACATACCAACGGCAATATAGAGAAAATAACAAAATGTGATACACATAACAATAGTACTATATATGAAGTTTAAAAGAACAACTCAAGCACCTGATTATGATGAGCTTCTTCAACTCAAAGCATGTTGGAACCTTTCTTAGCTATAAGAACAAAAAATGTTCGTTAGCTTGGTTTATTGCTTTGCAGGCAAAGCTCTAGGCTTTCTGAATCTTGAAGATGCAAATCCTCTAATTTGTTTGTTTACATCCGAAGGTGTCCTAAAATCTAATGAAATTGTACACGTGTATATACTAAATCTCCCCAAAAAAAGGATGTTCCCATTCTCCAACAGCAGACATTCTACAGGAACCATAGTGAATCCCCATCAACCAAGAGACAATTTCTCCATCATGTTCTGCTTGTAAGTCTATTCTTCAACATCACCATAAAGTTGAGTATAAACAATGAGCGATTGCAATGTTACATTGTACAACGAGACGAACTCCTTTGCTGATTGATAGCTTTTCAGTAACTTCAAAGAATTCGGCACCTGGTTGACTTGGAAGGTCCAGAATCTTCCATCAATTTTGCACGCTGAAGCAGTAATTTGTTAGTATAAATGTCCTCGAAAATTGAGAATAAAGAAGCAAATGTGCAAAAAGCTTTTTCACCTTTTGCTTGCCAGTTTCCTCACTGTTGTCCTCTGGAGTTGAATCAATAGGAAATGCAGAGGCTCCTGTCAATCGCGTCATAAGGTTGCATCTTGGAGATAATTGCATGCCTAGGTATGTGTAGCAAGGAACTAGTGATGAATCTCTAAGTATGCAAACATCAGATTGTGGTACATAAAATTACTCGTACCTGTTTTCATAGAATCGTTTTCCACATATGCCTCTGCCCTATTCGAATTGTTGTCCTAATATAACAGGTTTGACAAACACAGAGACAAAGACAATATTCAGGGATTAAAACTCAGAAATACAACATATCTCTACATACCTTTATAGGTGTCCCAGGAGAAATTACTTCAACATTGTTTCTATCTTCACTTCTTTGAACAAGATTGCTGTCCCGGTTGCCTATCATATGAAGATTAGAAACAATATTGTTTTAAAAGGATAATGACATTGCTTGCAAACTATATATTGCTGACAGAAACAACATACAAGCAAAATACGCAAACATAGAGTTGCTATTTATTGGCGATCCAGTAGAAAAACATGCAAGATTCACCTCTCTAGATCCAGCTTTGCATCATAAGGAATAGCGTATTTCAAATTGCCTAGAAACTCAGCAATAACTAGATCTTCGTGCAAAAAATCATGGAAACCATATTAGAGTCTTAAAAACATGATCAAACAGACAACCAGGAGAAAAGGAAAAAAGGTTTTATTAACATCTCCTAGCGACCCAACGGGTGAGACCTGAATATAAAACGTAAGACAATCAGCACTCTGCTTGCATTTCCCAATCCCAAAAACAATTTCCTTCCCCGTTGTATGGTGTTACATTAACTAGAATAATGAAGCAAAGCAAATATAACAGTCATCAGTATGGCAGCTCAAAACGTAAAATTGTGGTTTTCCTTTGGCAGCATACTCAATAGATCTGATATAAATCCTTGCGCAGTAGCATTCGCAGTCCCAAAGTAGAAGGAAATTCCGCTCTGCGTCTCTTTCCACTTTTTTAGAAGCATCTACTTTTTTAGAAGAGTCTCTTTACACTTTTTTAGAAGCATCTATCATTATTTTCATATGAGAGCTGAATTTCCTTTTTCTGTTAATCAGTTCCTCTTTTCTTCTCCATCTTCCCTAAATTATCCACTCCATTCTGTTCTGCAGAAAAGAAGTTATACCAGAGCCCTCCCTTGACCAGTAGCCTTATTTCCCATTTGCTTTAGCAGCTTCCGTCAGTGTTGACAGAGTTGGTATATGTACAAAGCAACCTTTTTCTGATTGTGGAAATTTGTTAAATCAGTTAATGTGGTGGAATCCCTGAAAACATAATAGAAGCTCCCCTTAATTTCATGCCAAGTAGTCCCTTTTGCCCTGCCAACTTCAATATAAACGCAAACGTTTTATGATGCAATACCATTTGTAGTATGCGTATTATTGATGATAAGAATTGCCTTAATCGGAATTGACATTGATGATTTTTCCTGAGTCAGCCTTTATTTTATACAACCAATCACAACAGAAGGTGTTCCCGTCACAACAGAAGGTGTTCCCGTCGTGATAAGTTAATGTTACCTTCTTCCAATGGAACAAAGGGTAGAAGTAAAGACGGAGGATCGGCTTCGATCTACACGAGAAGACATTAATAAGAAGTGAAAACAACTTGAAATACTAAGTTTTTGTAATTGATATATTTCACCCCACCAGAAACATCACTTAATCTTAAAACTGAAAACTTGAGCTTGATTGTATGCAACTGACCTTGATCATCGGCAAGGATAATGTATGCAAAACATGTAAAAGTTCATCCAAAGAAGCTGATGGGAAAGTCCACATTCTACACATCGCATACATAAGCCAAATAAATTTCATGTCTTTTCTTGCATAAATTTTCTGCTTTGAAATATTATTAACACATGCAAGTCGAAAGAAACCTTAAAACACGAATGGTGCTCTAACATAAGGTGTAAACTATGATCGAAAATGGCTGATGCAAATATCTAGGATGCATGCAAGTTTATGAACCCACACCGACGCAAATATCTATGATGCATACAAGTTTAAGGACCCAAGTGGCATGACTATTACCACACTATCACATATAATTATGCAACATATTCGTCACTGCATATGTTCAAAAGAAATATAAAAAAGCCATGACAATCAACCATACCCTTCTTTCTCATTCCAAGTATGCCCAAAAACGGATTTGTATGCATGTCTTAAAGCCTGCAACGTACACTTTCAGCTCTTGGTATGATTGATTTTAAAGACATTCTAAAAGTACCAAGTCGTACTACCCTTATAAATGCCTTAAATGCTCCAATCAACTGTTCACGTTTTACCAGAACGTACATCATGATATTGATTACGGGCGCCAATCAAACCGTCAACTGTCTTAAACAGTCGCAGGCTTAGAATTCTGCCAGACATGTCCTCGATCAAGTGTGGAGACTGAAGAGGCTCCCAAAATAACACCTGCCTTAACGATGTAATCAGTCATAACAGTACCTCTCTTCACAGGACCCTCAATTTCAAATGCCATTTCAAACTTCGTACCTCCACTTGAAATGCAGTAAGCGACTTCACAGCCACAATAATGTCTCCCAGGTGTTGTTCAGGAAAGAACCATACCCTACAAGTTCGAACATATATATGTCAGCACCCTCAAAATATTCCAAACTATCAAAATATGCATTTACAACACACTTGCGAGTCTCATCCCATTCGTGGCCTCGAACACTCTTGAAAGCGACACAAAGATCCTACAATCCATATGAATATGAAAGCTTGTTTTCAGCGATGAAATCTAAAGTTGAAACATCCCAAATCAAATAATAGCACCACGCAATATTAGTATGCACCTCAGCATATGGAGTAACTGTACCGACTCTTGAACCTTCTGCCTGGAAAATTTCAACTAGCAAGAGATCCTTTGCCCTACTGTTCTTTGACGGGCTTGAATTCACTTTAAAATCTTCATAGTATACAAAGACAAGCAATAAAACATTTAATAATCATTTGTCAGTTGCCAAGGAATAACTAAAAGCACATTTGCATAAGGGATCCTACCTCGTGCCAGTGTGAGAGGATGGACAAGTTGCACCTGGCATAATAAAGCCATATTAGTCAATAAATGTGTAAACTATTAAGTCTTTTGTTCCCAAATGATCTCAATCTAACACAGTATAATATGCACGCATTTACCTCAATTTGGAGTTCAGAAATTGAAAATATTGCCCTCACAACATCTTTGACATGACGTTTTGGAAAAATCCACAACCTAGAAAAAATAAAATGAATCTGGTAGATACTAACAAGAGTTATCTTGTAAAACACATCACTCACTCGTGATCTGGATTCCATTCGCGACCTGCTACAGACTTCAATGCTGAAACTAGGTGCTAAGACAAGACAGACCTTTTTAGAATATTATGTGCAAAAACAATTTTAAAAAACTTTGCTATGTTAGTAGTCATCATAACAAGTGGTGTAACCTGCAGAAAAGATAACTTAATTTGACATAACAAGCATTGGTCAGTTAGAAATTTACGATAACGTAGATACCATAATAAGGATTTCATTAAACTGGTGTACCAACAAATCGTAAAGACTACATCTCTGGCACAGAAGTGAATGTCCATAAAGCTAATGATCACGCAGTTTAAGGTAAGTTACGGCTCAACTTAGACCATGTTTCTTAAACCACGCAGTGTAAGGTAAGTTATGGCTCAACTTTGACCGTGTTCCTTATCAATCTTGGATAATATCATTTGCCCTCATGCCAGCTTGCCTTACCCTCTGTCACATAAACTGCAGCTGAGGATGTCATGTGCTTCATGAAAGAGAAGTGAAGTTAAGTGAAGTGTGTATTTTTCCATCTTTTAGAGGCTATCAGGTCCATAAGACCTTTCAAATCAATACAGTTTCAGAATTAAAAACCATACTTCCACAAGCTTTCAATAGGTAGCTCATCGACATCTTCCTCATGAGAGGGAAGGAGGGAGAGCTTATTGCTGATTCTGCATCCTATGAATTCACTTATGCACCCCCAGAAGGTCTCAAGACACCTGTGATACTTTCAACATGCTTATTAGCCTTTTATAGACGAAGCTGTCCTTTCTTAGCCTTTTTCGCCATTTTCTGAGTGCCCCCAGCGGACACTTTTGATTTCCTTTTCATATTACTGTTTAGAACAGCACTTGTTGCCTCAATTCCTTCGTTTGAACGTGTTCCTTCTGAGTTGATGAGTTCATATATATACAAAGCAAGACATTTCTGGTCTGGAAAGTTCATGGTATATATCAAAAAATTGTCCTTGTGGAATTGTCTTAGTGAATAAATCTTTAGGTCCACCTGTTTGTTGCATCCATGTTCTCAGTGATGAATACTCATATCCTCATGATGCTTCATGGCATGCAAGTGTTTGAAGCTGCGCAGCTATGCTTTTAATGGTGGGAGGTGATATATTGAGAAGCCCACTTTGTTGAACAGTTGTGCAAATGCTGGAAAACCAGCTATCTCTACCTGAAGCAGCAAGATATTCTGTATGCCAAATGAAGCCTTCTTGTATATCAAACAAAGACTGGAGTCATGGAGATAAGACACCATCATGAATTGAAGTTTCAGAAGTTTGGCTGCAAATTCTGCCAACATTATGTCATGTGAGACTGAGGCTTTGCTGAGCCTCTCAAATTGGTTCCATTCCTCTTCTCTGAGACCAGGGGCCCAAATCTGTGCACCATAATGGGGCTGGTTTGACTCAAGTATTGAACAACAGAAAATTTCTTTTGACCAGCAGAAACCACCTCCTGTTATTAGGAGGACCTTCCGCCTTATCATGGCCAGCAAATAACAACCCCGAAATTGAAGCCTGCCTTGATGTAATACAAATTCTATCATGGAAAAGCTAACCAGCCCTAGCAGCTACAATATCCGGCCACCATTGCAAGCACGAAAAATCCATGTAAGAATTATGTTCATTCTTTCATGGCTTCAACCAAAGGTTCTTAGACAACTCAATTTGGAATATCCATCCAGGTAATGGTTCCATGAAAGAAGATAGTCCTTTCAAGCCGTCGCGGCACTAGATCAACATGATTGTCGACCACCGACTCCAGTCACTTACCATGTTCAACCTTAATATAGAGCCAAGAAATAGTGTTGCTCCTTACCTATTTTTATTACAAATTCCACTCAGTAGCACAAATCGAAACTTCTGCAAATAAGTGATATGCCATGAATCGTAATTCACACCATAGGGACCATTCCAGTTAGGAGAACCTGGCATCCCAAGAACTATCACAAAACGTTTGGACTGATTCTTAAGGTTGCCACCCAAAAACAAATCCTCATGTCAATATCATAAATTTCTGCTGCTTCACAACTTCCAGGTTCAATACATGCGAGTCATCAAATTTCAATAATCAGCTCATCCGCCTTATCACCGCCAACAAAGACAGTCTCATTGCAGTCGGAAATTCTAGCTTGTGTTACAAAGTACTTTCTGAAACGTGCTATCAGACATGAGGGTGAAAGAATCTGAATTTAAACTTAAATCTCTATTTGACATCCATAAGGACCTTATGAGGGGAATTATGTAATCATATGCGTCCACTATACGTATTGTCATGTGACACTGAGCTCCTTACTGTTTCTGCTGCATCAATACTTAGGGACATTGTTGGCCAGCAGAAATCAAGGCAGACTTGCCATGAGCATGGAAAAAACTCTCAACATGTTAAAAGACTCTATTCCACTTGCTGCTAGTCATATACGTGCATATCCTAGTTCCTTGTGGCTGCCTATTGCACGGGAGCTCAAATAGAATTGGCCTATAAGTTTACAAAATCATGTCTACTTATTATCCATTTTTTCATCTGAACTTTTACCATTGCTCAGCAGGACAACTAGATATCCTATTTTTACCTCATTGAACAGCTAAGTGTATTTACTATTGGGTAAATATGCAGGTGTAGCAATGGCTTCATCCCAAAAATACTAGCCAAGCCCATGTTCGTAGGAGACTTTGGCAAAGCTATAGATATGCAGTTTTGATAATGATAATAAGGTATAGCTGCAATCTTATGGCATGAATATTGCCTGCTGATTGAGCCAAAAAGACATAGCAACGAGTAGATCTACCATAACCACTATGAACTGGCACCTCACTACAAATTTGCTAATTTGTCACAAGAAACTTCAACACAGTATCAAACCATTTGATTAGCACCATAATAAAGCTGGACATAGAATTGACCTTTCTCTGCTCCAGGTCATAAATACTTATAGCTACCTAAAGCCACTCCTCACTACAACGGAAAACATTCATTGACAAAGAAACAACTACACACAAGTCAACGAAGAGGCAAAACCTCCAAGAGATATAAACAACCACCAACGTACCGTATACCACTTTGTCTTGACAGCAATCTTCCCCTCCTCATATAAGGACATCTGAAGATGCACTGTCGGCTTAGCAGAAGCCTCTGGACGGTGGAATTGTCGCTGAGAGCATTGGCTAAATACCCTCTTCGTTGAAGGAGATAGTGGCACTCTCAAGTTCGTCGGAATTGGAGGGGCAGATGGCGAGAAATCATGACGAGCTGCCGGAGCAGAATAAGGGTGGGAAGCCCATTCATCAGCAGAATCCTTGGTGGTGGTCATTTTTTAATTGTTGTCAATAAATGCAGTCTGCTGGTCTGCACTTAGTGTTTGCAAAGTTTCGTTGGCCCACATAGTAATGAACTTTCTAAATTAACTTTGATTTTATCCCTGATTTTGGTTTACGTGTTGTCAATTTGCTGTCGTCGCAATGCATCTGCATGCTACCACACTTGCCAGCCTCTAACGTGGCAATATGTCACTGTTGATATTTCATTTGGGGACGTCTTCTTCGCGAAATTTTTTGTGTTACGTAATCCACATTAGGTCACATTAGGTAATCCACATTAGGGTGAGATTACTGGTTTTTTTTGCCTGTTTTCAAACCCATAATTATATACACTTTGTTATTTTGTCTCCACCATTCTTACTATTTCAGACTTATTCGAGTGACAGTGTCACCATTCTCACTATTTCAGTTTATAGGCACAGTTTAAACACAAATTACAACAGATTACAAATTACACAGGCAAATTTCTTTTTATAGCCACAGTTCAAACACAGATTAATACACAGATTATAAGCAGTTTAAAACCCAGATAAAACACAGATTATAAGCAGTGTCAAAGTTTCACTTTCCATTTAAAACATTTTGAAATTCAAGATCATCATCCTTGATGCTTGTTCTTTAGTAATGAACTTGAAATAACTCCAACAAGCTGATTCATATCAACTCCACTAAAGTTAAAGGTACAATTCGAGAAGCTACCTTGAATCACAGGTGCAGAATATCTACCAATTGCTTTGGCGCTCTCAGGATAAGCCTTGCTTAACTCATCATAAAATGAGGCATCATACAGATCTTCATCTACTTCAATAACAGGTAGAACGCTGCTAGGAATCTGCTTAGTCTTATCAACTATCATTTCTTCGGCTGCAACACCAGAAGAACTACCCTCTATCGCTACAGATGACAATTGCGGTACCTATACTTCATCCTGAATTGTCTCGAATTCTTCTGCATTCTCCTGCGGAACTCCTGACTTCTGCTACAAAACTGCAAACCTGAATTGCCCTGACGCAATACAGAACTCGCATTAGCATTCAACTATTGAAGAAGATTCCTATTGCCGATGATATTTTGCTTGGACACTTCATCTGCAAGACAAAATAACAGAAACAACATGAACATACATAACACAAATAAATAACAGAAAGATAATATTAACAGAAATAAAGAGAAAGATAATAATAACAGAAATAACAGAAGTAAAAGATAATATTATAACAAAAAATTACTAGATAGGACGTCTTTGTATGCCCGCATAGCTCTGTCGCATTGATAGGTTGGCTGATAAGATTCATACATGCATTCACTTTAGACACTCGCGTTCGATCATACCTGCAAATAGAAAGTAAAAATTAAACAACAAAATAGAAATTAAATAACCACAATAATTCTTACTTTTCGTAAGATGGAGTACTCTTATGACCAGTTATGCCCATCCCAACATCGGAAGGAACACTAGCTGCTGCAAGATGAGACACCAAAGATACCCTGCCAGACTTGTTACAGATTTCCGTTTCGGGATGTACAACAGACGCCATTATGTTCAGCCACTTTGAAATGGAGTTACAATCTACAGGCGTCACAGCATACCAGACCTATGACAGTTTCATGATGTTAATAGAAAAACAAAGAAGAAATTAAACACTGAAACTGAAGACATAAATAAAAAGAAAGACTTACATTTTTCTTGTACCTAGGAATTGACTGCAAAAAGAAATGGCGCGGTTCAGAATCATTTTCCTTCGCAGGCAAGTGTCGTATATACTGCTTATACGTCAGCAAAATCAGCTTCCTATGTCCAAACCGGTTGACGAAAATGATTGTCATCAAACTTTGTCACACTAGGATTGTAATTTTTACTAAGACGCTCTCCATACTTGACTAATTCCCCGCCCTCATCAACCTCCAAGATCATGTCAACATCCCTTTAAGGATATAGCTCTTTATTTCCCCTAATCCCAAAATGCATCAGCATGTAAATGAGCAGCCTTTTGACACAACCTAAAGGATGCATAACTTGATGGTCAATGTCATCTAAGATGTCTTTTTCTACAACAAAGGTAATGATAGGTGCTTTTTTCTTTGGCTTCTCATAGTTGCCATCCTTTCTCAATTTCTTCACCATGCACACAAACGCATCACGCGTCTGAGTAAAGATCGGATCAAGAAGGATATTAAATGGGGGCTGATGGACACCAGTCTGCCCTTGAACTTTATTCTGCTCCCTGCGTATAATCCTTCCAATTCCTCGCAACATAGAATTTAAACTACAACATAACAATAAATTACATCAATATAAAAAATAGACAAGAATAAAAAAAGAATTGTCAGAAGCGAAATACTTACGTTCCTGGAGGATAAAGCTTCCCATTCTTCTTCTTCGCCTAATTAAGAAATAATGGCTAATGTGAATAACAAAAAATAAAACAAATTACAAAAAATAAAATGAATTACATGTAGCATAAAATGCGTCAGCATTTTATTCAGCTCCACCAAATTCAGCTTCTCGATTGGAATCGACACATCGAGACCAAATCTTTACGCCACTCATCAAATCGTCTTCTTGCCCAACTATTGACTGGCTTCGAACGATCCGGACCGCCATTTAAAGCTTCAGATAGCAGATTTTCGTCAAATAGAAGCCACTTATCCTTTGGATCAGATTGCTCTTGCTCTTCATCACTGCTCTCATCACCAAACTCTGCTAGAATGCTTTGAGTCTCTTCTAAACTAACATGCATCAAGGAAGGATTTCCAGGCACCAGACAGAAAGAAGGCTGAGAATCTTCACCCATGACTAACATAAACAACAATAGTAATATCATTGATGCTTCCATTACTGACAGTTAATTGAAACAACGCTAATATGAATCAGCAAACCTGTTGTTTCCATCAACAAACAAAAATCAAAGTAGTACAAAAGCACTTAAAAGTAGATAATAACCTAGTGGAAATAAACTAATCATAAACAAACGAGAAACTAAATAACCTAGTGAAGAACTACTTACAAGAAGTCAAGCAGTGGACAGAATCTTCAAAATAAACCAAGAATCTCGGATACTGCCTGAAACCAAGAAGGTCGAACAAGTTTCAAGAATTTTGAAGTAAAGTTAACAAATTACAGTCAAAGCAGTCGCTCCAAACCAAGCTCACACTCGCCAAAACTCGCCACAAGTCGCCAAAATAAGCTTGCACTGCTCCAAGCCAAGAAAATGGAACAATCTTCGAGAAACTTTGATTTTTTTAACCAAAATCCTACCAAAACTTGCCAAACCAAGCTCACAGTCGCCACAAGTCGCAGAACAAGCTCGCACTGCTCCAAGCCAACAAAATGGAAGAATCTTCAAGAAACCTCTTATTTTTTAACAAACTCCTACCAAAAATCGCTTAATAGTAGGGTATCCAAGCAGTGCCTCGCTGAAACCTCTTACAAAAGGCAAAGTTGTTACAAAGACGATGATCGCCTCACTGGAACACCTCGAAAGAAAGAGAAAGGGGAAATTTTTGCAGGGACGTAATCTCACCCTAATGTGGATTACGTCCGGGAAAGTTTCTTATCTCAGAATATTCTCTAGAATATTCCCAGACTCGCGGCTGGGCGCCGGTTTTTACGCTTTGTTGCGGCGGCCGCCCGGGTGAAATTCCCTCGTGGAATTTCCTCTATCAAAACTTTCCCTATTATATAATGATGTTTTAGGGATCCAGTGACAACAAATAAAATAGTTGCCTTTCTTGATCCATCAAGTCCTCTGATCTGGGACAAATAGAATCCGCTATGGCGGCCACTAACATCAGAATGATGGATAGAATGAGCTAGATCAGAAATAGATTGCAACTCGATCTCTGCAAGGTTGAAGAGATGGGTCTGTCTCCCAGCTGCTTTGCACCATGGTTTATTTATTATGTTGAACTAGACATGCTAATAAAGATAAAACAAATTAAAAATATAGCAGTAGGGCAGATTTGAGGAAGAGAGTGAAGGAGGTTCGTGTTAGTATAGAGCTTAGGGTGAACGTAGGGTGTGTTTGTACCTACGGATGAATGTAACGAGATTGAGAATTAAATTAACATTTATTAGATTCATGAACTAAGATTGTTTTGTATGTGCAAGTGTTTGTATCAATGTAGGGGTATGTAGTTCAAATTGCTCATCCTTATTGTTTAATGAGAAAGTGCTTAAATTTGTTCGGAAGAATTTAATATTTTCCTTTATTGCACAAAACCAAGAGTTTAGGTTTTTACACAGTTGAATTGTATTTGGTATTAATTACTTGGATGATTGATATTATGTTTTGCATTGTTTTGTTGCTAGTGAGATGAACATAGTTGTTGGATGTGCTTCATGATTATCACAATAAACAAATACATTGAATTGCAAGGTTATGGCGGTGACATCGTGTACAATTGTTGTTACATTAGGATGGTTTTGTTTGGCTGGAAGTTAACTATTTCTCATGCACATTTATATTTGCCCTCTTCTACTTCAAATGCTTTCCTAACCTTCGGTAGTTGAGTATAGAATGCTCTTGCTTTAGATCTGAGATGCTTGCAAATGCATTATATTATCAAATTCAGATCGTTAATATGCTAGAACTTAATCATTGTTGTATTGTATTGCATTGTTTATGGAGTAAGCAGCCCTTTAACAATAATTGGCGAGAGGCTTTTTTCTTAACTTTCACATGGTTTCTTAAATATTTTGACTCAATTTGTATGGTATAGCTTGCCAAAGCATTTTTTCAGCAGTTGTTATGGACTATCTCCTTGTTAATTAATGGCATGTGATAGCAGAAGTAACAATGCTGCACTGATCTCAAAGATTTTTTGTGTTTTTCAAAAGGAAATATGATTTCCCCTTCTCTGATGTAGGAGCAAATCACCTGATCTAAGATTGCTGGTGACACTAAATATTTCTCTTTATTCTTGATTAAGGTCTATGGCACAGTTGTTGCTACAATGCATACATATTCTTTGAGAGGTATCGATTGATAGCGTGTCTTAGAAAGACCAGAAAAATGATCTCATATTCGTTACAAGATGATAAAGTGTCATACTTTCTAATGTCATTGAGTATTCACTCTTTGATGCCTCCCCATGCTAAAGAAATGACATGGTATGTTATCACAAATAGCTGTGAGTATTTTGGCTATGTAGGGACATCAATGCTCACTTGCAATTGGAGATGGCGGTGATCTATATTTATACCATCCCTGGAGGTAGAAAAGGTCAAGTTTTCTCAATGCATGTTTGCAAAGAGAGCAGAATTTTCTACCCCCTTACAATCTTTAGTAATCTGCTTGCTTACAATATCCAAACTTCTTCCTAAGTGGTGTATATTTATGCGGCGAAGACTGGCCCATAGTTAGTGCTACTTTACCTTGTTACAAATCCTCTCTTCAGTGTTCCCTTCCTTTATACCTTTTCATTATTCAGGCACCTCCGCAGACAGCGTCTGGGGGCAACGCAATGTCAATGGATGGATTTGATTCATTCTGGAACCGTACCAATCCACAAAGTTGGTTTGTTCAGCCTCTCCTTTTTTGTAGTATTTTCTTCTTGGCATATATTATCTAAGCCGCAAGCTCTAAATTCAGGTTCACTTTAATTAAATTGACTTGAGCTGATTTTATTGTCCGCGGAGACCAATTGGCCTATCGGACCCAACCAAAGGATACAGCAAGCATATTACTGCTAGGATTAAAAAACTCTCGTTGCCCCGAAGGGTTTTCGAGGAAAATCTCTTAGCAGTAATAGGTATGCTAAGAAAATATACGTTGATACATTGTGGCACATTTTAATCTCAGTGTCGGGTTCGAGGGCATAACTGAGTGCGTGCATCCATAACCTCTTGGAAAAACGATCTTAACAAACCCATTGAGGTTGTGTCTAACAGTGCATGAAGCAGTTGGTTAGGCAGAATCAACTCTACATAATGCGCTTAAATGTGATTGAATGCTGGACATTAGTGTGTGGCGTTCGTTTTCAATGACACTCTGGTAGCAATACTAACAGAGCCTATCCTCGCACGCCTATCGAATCCATCTTAATTCGCAGGTGATGTGCACTTGTGCGAATTGACACTATCAACCTGCACTTTTTTAGTGACAAATGTGTATGCAGGTAATGTTGTTGACCTCTTGTAAGCATTGGGTTGGCCTGGAGTTGGTAATGTGATGTTTTAACCGGTCCAGGGCACTAGTATCCCAAAGCTTGTTGAGGAAGTATGCATCGAGGTATTGTCGCAAGTTATGGTGATTCTCTTCAGTTTCCACCTGTATGCACCTGTGCTCTTGCACATTCCATCGGAAAAATATGATATGATTCAAATTTACAAAATCATTCAAGATATTTTTAATAAGCTTCACCAAGGTGAATCCTGACCCGATATAAAGGTACTCATTTACAAAAGTACTCTGCAGGTTACAAAATTCAGTTAGGCTGTTATAGTTTTCTTTTCCATTGTCGGATTGACCATCCCGCATGCCTTGTTTATTGTACATCACATTGAGCTCAATAAGCTGGTGAAGGACATGTCAAAAGAAAACTTTGGCTTAAGAGATATTGTGACTCATTAAGTAGTCTTACAAAGCAAAGGTTTATTAAGTTCACACATTTGACTTTTATAGCTGTGGGAAGAATATATAGTTTATTATTTTGCTGGATATACCAGAGCTGCGCTTAAGTGGCAAACTTTAGCCCAATGGCTATATTTCGAATTCTTTAATTGATGCAATGCTAAAGGAGAGTAGGATACGAATAAAATAAATTTTCCAGAATTAGCTAACTTTTTTACTATTATGCCCCTTGCCTTTCTTGTGTTAGAAGCACAATTTAATTATTCAGAATAGAATAGAATGTAATGTATTTTTATCGTTCACAAATATCAATTGGTCTATGGGACCCAAACAAAGAGAATAGCAAGGGTATCACTGCTAGGATTAAAAAGAACTTGCTCTAAAGGATTTCGAGGGAAAAACCTGAGCAATAATAAGTATACTGGTAGATTGTACAATCGTATAGCACAATTCAACATTGCCTTGGAGGACAGAGATGAGTCCATGCATCCATAACCTCATGAAGGTATGATCCCATGTTTAAGAATTTCGAGCTAAGCCAACTAGGTGAACCTCAAGAATTCTCATCTTCATCGTCAGCTTCTTTAGCCACTAATTCTTGCAATTGGATCCCTACACTATTAGGGATCACCACTAACAATGGCTTGGTCTTCACAGCCCAGCCATAGTCTATTGTTTTTAAATGCTGATGGCGTGGTTGATCATTGGGATTTGGTCTCCACTTCTTACCCTAACAATTCCTAAACTGCAGTGCAGATGAGGTGCCCGTTTTAGCAACCGGCTCCCACCAAGAGACAAACACCTCTTCATAATGAAGTAGGTTTCTCTTCGACAAAGGCCATCCATATAGGATAGTTATCATGTGGTCTGATGAGCAAGAGCATTCCTTTCTTAACATTTTGGTAAAAATAAAATATTTTAACTAGGTTCTTAGGTCAATCCAAAGAGGATCCTACATAATGAGCGGGTTCAATATGTTGATCCACTAATATGCTCTCAGGTTCTTCCAATGCATGTTGCCTTGTGCTGGGCCTGAAATCTTGAATGACTACTCTCCCAGCTTGAACATCCCCAAGCACACGCATCAAAGTGGGCTAGTAGTCAATAACCTCATTCATATATGTATTGGACCATGAATTGTTGCCAGCTCTTGAGATAATTGCCCAATGCATCATGTATTTGGCAAGAATCAATCTCAATGTACCTATATCTTTCAAGCTCCCATATGGTTGCATGGCCTTAAGTGATCTTCTTGGGATCATAAGAAGACCATTGCCACCTTCATTCCATTCCTTTTCCTAGGAGCCAATTACAATGCCCTGATCTCATCTTGTAGTACATAAGTGGCCACCCATCCGTCATGCAGAACTTGAAGAGAAGAGGTGCTAAATGACCATATAAACAGTCCTTTTGTCGGAGATAAAACCTTTCATAAATTCCTTTCAATTAAGTACCTCAATGACAAGATAGGGTGCAAGATCCTTGGAACTACACTCTTTGAAGAGTTGCATAAGCTTGGTATCGTCAATGCGTCTGATCTTCTTAGGAGAGTTGAGTAGTTTTCAACGAGAGCATTTATGTCAACATGGGTGTGTGCAACCATCATGAATCCAGATGCACCTGATTGAAGACACCCTACCAAATGAGGCATAACAAGCAAGAGAACATATATTTGTTCTTGTTTTGACCTGAGCAATTATCTAGTTGCAATAAAGCTTTCTAGGTAGTTTCTTTGATTCCATAGGACCCTTGGGAGGAGGCAAAAAATCATTGCTAGTGCCTAGCCTATGCCCTCCATGCTCTGACGTCTCCATGAGGAAGATGATATCCATATTACAACAACAGAGTTGAGACTATCTCCCTTCTATCAAAAATCCCGACAATTCTAGGAGACTAGGCGGAGGCACAATTCCTATTTGCTAGCAATAGATGCAAATATAGATTCAGTTGTGGCGGTGGGATGAGAGGCGATAGTAATGAAGCAAGGATAAGCAGCACAAGCGATAAGCAAGTGCATAACACAGCTTGGAGCAGGGCATGGAGCCGAGCGGGGCAAGCGGCGTGGAGCAAAAGTGTGGGGTAAGGTGTGGAGAGTGAGCAAAGCGGCGTGATCAGGAGCTGGAGGAGTTTCGGCAGGACTATGATGGTTTGCAGTAGTGTTTGGTGGCTGGAAGATTCATATATTACCTCGGACAATTCCTGCGCCTCTCCCTTGGTGGTGTATGCTCTTCATCAAGACCAGCTCATGCCTGCGGGATGGCTACTAATAGAATATAATATAGTTTGTAACGTTTTTTGTAACAGAAAATACATTAATTAGTATTTTTTTATTTGCGTCACAAAAGGTGATTTGTGACGCGTTACCAACGAAGAACCACTTGTAACGCGTTACAAAATATTATTCTCATAACGGCGCTACTATAATAATATTTGTGACGTGTAACAAATTCTAATCAGAATTGTCGCTAGCGTCACTAATTAATTTTTATACCACAATGTATTTACATTTGTCACGCATCACGAAAGTGAATTAAATTAATTGTGAAACCATAGTTCGTTGTCACGGGTGTCAATTGCAAACGTATTGAATTAAAAAAGGGGGGAGGGAAGGGAAATGAGTATCCAAGAGTAAAAGAATACACTGAAAAATTGATTACATGATAGAAAATAATGTATACAAAAAAAATATGGTTTAAACTGTTTAAACGAAGTTTATGCAAAGCATAGATCTTTCACGCCTCCCGGCCGTCATCTCCATCAAAATAATCCCGACGCATGCTATGATCTCGTCACCCTCACGCCAAGGGAATGCTATGGAGTTTTGGAGGTAATCCACATTAGGAGCATCAATATAAGCTACCCCTCCTTCATCGCTTAGTTTTAATATAATAATCTCGCCTAAAAAAAAATAATTCTGCAAAAAAGAATTATGATTAATAAACATCGAGGACCAATGTCATTGCATAAATAATATCATATGAACTTACTTCTTGATCAGCATGGTGCAGGGGCCATGTGTTATGGCGAGCAAGATAAAGCTCCAACTCAGCAAAAGACATTCTTTTAGCGAATTGGGCTTGGTCAAATGTTGGCTCTTTCCCATATTTTTGGTACTAAAATGAAACAATGTAAAAAATTTGTTAGCTTTTATTTATACTCAAATAATAGAACCCCCTCCCCAAAAAAAGCAAAAATAAAATAAAAAAAGAAGAGAAGTTAGGAAACTTACAAATTTCGTGGCAAACGTAAGTTCACCACCGCTACCAAGTCGATGGGACGCCCCAGTATCTTCCTTTCTAGCACTGTAGCATAACCATTTCAATAAAGTTTTAACAATAGACAAGATACATCAAGGAATTGTAGGACTTACGCAGCAGCTTGCTTTTGTTGTGCATGTCTCTGATCTCCTGCCTTATCCAACTGGGCTTCTTTAATAGCCCACTCCCAAAACTCATCACTTGCTCGTTTAGGCTTTTGAGTATTCTTCTCCAAAGACACCATAGCTTTTTTCTTCATTCTATAACGTCGTGTCCTACAAAACCATAGAATTGAAATGTGAGTTTCAACTCTAACAACATATAAACACTTCCAAAAAATCAAATCATCTAAAGCATAATGCATCGGTATTCTATTTTGTATATGATTACCTCAAAACGCCAGACATCTTGCGCTTCACTTCAGATTTATCAAATCCAACACCATGCTGAGTCTCTAGGGTGTTCAATACCTAAGTCATTGGAAACTTAATTTATCATCATTAAATAATAATAACAAAAAAATCTAGTTACAAACTTCTTTAATATCACTAATAAATAACAATAAAAACATCTAGTTACAGACTTCTTGAATATCACTAAATAACACTAAAAAAATCTAGGTAGAAACTTACTTCTTCAATATGCGATCTATTTTGTTGGTTCATGTGCTTATGTGGTTCTTTCCAATAAAACAAATCGTCTGCCACCCTCTTTATGGATTTTGCAAAAATCCTTGACCCTTGCCCAAGTTTTGGCTTCCCCAAATTGCTTATAGCCATTGGAGGAAGACCCGTTGTACCTTGTATCACCTTTGTGCCTGGTTCATACTTGAAGATTCCAATCTAGAAAGCAACCAACATGCAATATCATAAGAAAGGAACAAGAAATAAAGTATAATAATTACAATAATAAGAATACAAAAAGAATACAAAAAGTATAATAATTATACAAACCTGAACAAGAATACAAAAAGTATAATAATTATACAAACCACGAACAAAGTCGCTCCTCGGATGAAGGTGGAGGGCGTCGTGGCCTCCCTCTACCTCTAGAACCTGTGGAAGTCATAGGCGTAGATATATTTATAGGATCCGTCGATGTAGGACCTACGGAGGGGGTGGCGTCATGCCCTGGGGACGGCAATGGTGTCCGATGGGCAACATGTGTGATCATCTCCATGCTGCGTCGCTGCTCCTGTGGCTGCTCCTGATCCCTCATGATCTGGTCAAACCTTGGGTTCAACCTCCTTGCAAGTTGGATAGTACCAACAGTGTCCTGTATCCACCCATTAATCCGTTCCTCTATCCCCCCAGCTGCTTTGTATATCTCTGAGAGTATCCGCACTGCAACATTAAATGGGTCCTGCAAAATCTCATCCATCTATATTTGAACACATGTTAGCATATGCAAAATTAATAGAAATCCTTACTTCAAGTACTCTTAAAATTAAAAAACGCTTACAATACTTATTCAAGCTCACGGACAAACTCAAATATTTTATTATAACTTACTCATGTTTTGAACATAACAATTAATATGGAGAAAGAGTGAGATTTCTAGCATTAACACAGGGGCAAACTCAAATATTACATTATTTCCTTGGAACTTGCTTTGTTCACATCTTGGTAAAAATTCCTTCCTGAACAATTGAGTGTAATATGTGTTCTTTAGATCTAGATTCATATTTGCCACTATCCATTGTGCATCCTCTTCCATATTGAAGATTTCTCAATCTTTTGAAATACCTACCTCAAAATTTTTCTGATTCATCCCATATATGTGTGTCTCCTCTAGACTAAAGTAATGGTTGTTGATTACTTTCTCCCTAGAAAAATTCATTTCATATTTTGTTTTGCCCATCCTGAATTTTTAGTGTTAGTTTGTCTTTGGAGAACACCCATGTGTGATTAAAATGGAAGTTATTTTGGAATCATATTACTCATTGCATCAATCTTTTGATGGCAAAAGTAAGTAAGTGGGGGCCAACACCAAAGCCGGACAGAAATTGAATGCCTCGATTATTCAACAATGGATAAAGCTAAAGTCAATCTTTGGTCACGTTGTGATAAAAGGACATCAATTTAAAGCAAGCCGATAAGCTATGTATATTTGAAGTATGGTCAAGTATTCTTGAATTGCACAACAATAATGAGATCTACTTTATTTTGTGATAACTTTGAAATACTCATGACCTATCTTTAACATACTCATATTACAATAATAGAAAGGTGTGTCTGGTATCAAGATGTTCAAAACATGTCTTGGCAATTTGATGCTTCAATTATCCCGCATCTCGCATAAGCCTAAAACATTGCACCTCATGGTTCTCAAAGGATCTCAATCTTAAGCATCTCTATATGCGCAGCTGGACAACCGTGGCTCCATAAATTTGCAACAAAAAAGAGATCAACTCGTGATTTTTGTTTAGAATCGAAAACTCTTTTCTAGTTGATCATTTTCTACCATGTGGCAAAAGCATGCATACATGTTTTAAAAGAATATCATTTTTGACTGTTTCACAAATCCATCATGTATTAACTATCTCGTCATACTTTGCTACATAATGCTATATTTTACATGTTGCACCAAATTGATGGACATCTCATGAATCAAACTCTCCCATTGCAACCCTAATTGGTCACCCCAACTAAAATCTTTTTAGCATAAATATTTGAAAGCAAGACATATCTTTGTGGTATCTAAAGGATTCAAGTTCACCATATGCCCGGTGCATCATAACATTGTCCAATTGGTGGACGGCAAACATCTGTTGGCTAGTTAATCCGGTAGCATTAGATTAAAATCTTGATTACTAGAGATCATTTAATAAGTTTCTCTTTAGTTGCCAAAATGCGCAAGCATATCTGAAAAGGATTGTGTTTTGAAATATAAATTGCCAAGGCCACAAGGGATCAATTTTTGCGAATATATGGAAAAATATTAGTAGTTAGTAGTGGACGTAGGTGATTGGCAAAAGTTTGTGGGAGAGCGTAATAATCTTTGTCCATGATAACTGCATAAAGGAGGCTCAAGAGGCATGTTATTGATGAGTGATTCAGCAATGCCTAGAAATCCCATTGAAGACTAAGAAGATCAACCATGGATTCTTGTAAGTGTTGCAACTTCTATTGGTGAGATGAAATAATCTATACTCATGGAGACATAACAATGGCGACCCATCATCAACCCAGTCCCTCATGGAGCATGCAACCATAATCCCGCTAAATGTGGTAGCTTGAAATAGCATTTCACTAACAAAATCCTCCTGCTTCATTGAACCATCCAAACATGACTAATAAGATTTAATAGGCTATAGTAAGTGATCCACCAAAGGTAAGATGCCATAATCGCACACATGGAAACAAACCAAGCTTTCTTGACCATTGTCCCATAGCAAAGAGCTTAATGGCTGCTTTTCATAAGGCCGAATTTTTCAGGAAAGTGATTTATTAGGCTTTGTGCCATCTAGCAAGATTTCATAGAAGCGTTCCCAAGGCTTCATTGGCAAGACCATTTTGAGCATATGCCGCAATCAATCTTGTAAAAGATACAACATTCCTTTTGGAAGCTCATCAAACATTTGGCGTGCATCTCCCAATAGCCCATTTGCCATACATATTAAAGTAGTGCGGTCTTTACAATGACATCCGAAATCGCCATGTCTAACAATATCCCAATGTAAAGAAATCCCCTTGAGTAGAGATTCAAGCCAAAAATTTAGGGCATCAACAATGCTAAAAAAAGTAACCTTGTTTGGGGGTATATTCCGAAAAGCATCAATGATGCAACTTGAGTTGAATGGATTCTTAAAACGGTTAAAATACATGTCAATTAATGAGCCACACTTTTGATAAGAGCCTCCTTGTGGATTTCAAAGCAATTTCTACGCTTTTTAATCAAGTATCTTCGATCGTGCATAATCAAGTATAGTGATCACCGTGGGCATAATGCCATACCTCTACGCATTACTTTGAAATACTCATGACCCTTTTGACCACCAAACTTAGCTTTGCGAGGCGGCAAAGCGGAGGACATGTGAATGTTAGGATTTACACCATGTTCTTGCATGTCTTCAAAAAAATTGGGCACCATGCTCCTGACACCAAAATTAAGGCCATGCCCTTTAATCATTGCATTTCAAGGAGCGACATCTTCAACCTGAAGAGCCTCTATAGATGAGAATTAGAGACATCCTTATCAACTGAAGAATGAAACAGGCTCGTGTTGTGAAGATGGTGTTTGTACGCAAGGAATTTGCTGAAACAAATTTTAAGAAGTTCAACCCTAAACTCTTGTTTATAAGTGCCATCTTCCACAAAATCGCAGTTCGGAAAGACACCTTCATTTGAGGATTGCATCCTTTTGGACATTAGCAAAGGCTGTTTTGCTTTTTCCATAGGAATAGCACCATAAGCTAATGCTCCAATACTCACCAAAAGCTCATGCTCCTACATGACCATATCTGGCATGCCACAAATATTGGATGATGAAGAAACTAGCATTAGACAAACAACTCCTTGTGCATGAGGAGTTCCATCAGCTTCAATGTATATATCGTGCCTTATTCATATGACCAGTTGCCTTAAGAAGACTCTGTTGACACATTCTAAACACTGAATACAACTCCATGTAACTCCTTGTTGTGTTTTGTGATTTGCAACAATATGCAAGAACTATATGTCAATTTTGCCCCTAAGCAAAGTGATAAATTAGAAATGGACAAAAACATGGCAAAATAGGTAATATAGGCCATTTTATGCTTTAGTCTATCCGCCACCATGCATTAATATAGGCCATTTTATGCTTTAGTCTATCTTTGCCACTATGGTAATGGTTTGTCGTGAAATATATTCCATTATTGGAAACAATTGAAAACGATGTTTTTGAATTCATAGCGGAATTTTGATGGAGATACTCTTTTGAATTTTATGTGAGAATTATCTTTGGGCAATTAAAAGTTTACAAGATTAAAATACAGATCTAATCCACGGTGGTTGACAAATACAAACCCTATAGTGAAAGCCAACTATTATTCTTTTAAAGGCGGAGAAGAAGTACACGGAAGCCCAGAGAAGGAGCCATCACTAAAGCAAAAGTTAAAAAAGCACTACTTGATGAACTTCTATCAACAATAGGCTGCTAGATGAGGTGTTGTACTATATGTCAATTCTTTGGCAAAAAAAAAAACATCTTTCTGTTTGCATCAAAAGATTTTTCACTTAATTACATGGAATGTTAAGTGGGGTTCAATGTTAAATAATGTAAACACTTGATGATAAGAAACTAGCATATCAATTGGAAGCACCTATGCTCAAAGAGGATTCCACACAAAGCTTGTGCCTTCTAGGTTCTTAGATTATGAATCATATGAAGAAGATGCACTCATTACAATAAAATTCACCATTCTGTTTGAGTGTAGTTTCTTAATATAGTAGAGGCTTCCACATCAAAGCTTGCATATATGAGCCAACTCTATTCTTGCACATCAAAGCTTGCATACTCTATTACAAATAAGCGTATCTAATTTCGGCACTGGTTTGCCTTCTTACTCAATTCCTTGAAAATAGCTTTTTTGCTTCCCTCGAATTTTTTACGTTTGAATTTGCCTCTCTACATGGGTGAACAATTAAAACACAATGTTTGAGCATTCTTGCTACCTATGCATAAATTTTAAATTGAAAGTGAGGGATTTTAGATTGAAAGTGAGGGATAAAAATACGGAAGGATGATGAGTAAGCGTCTGAATCAACCTTCAAGCACTTAAAGCTTTTAAAAACAAGATCGATTAGCAAGATTGGCTGGGGAATCAAGAAATCACGGAAGAATTTGGGAATTTGGGAATAAGTTTGTGACGCATCCCGCCAAGAGGTGACTTTGAAAAAATTACAATGAAGAAGATGAAAAAATTTGTGACGATTGATAAGCCACCATGTAAGGATAAATGTTCGTTACAATGAAATTCTTTTTACAATATTGCATTTGTTAATTTCTCTTTTGAATTTATCTTTGTCCCTACGTTTCCCCTTACGCGTCTTTATTTAACCAAGTTTTTGCAAGATCTCTATGCATATATGGTCATATTAATTGACCATTGCATTATGCATCAATGTCACTAAAAAATCAAACCATCGACCATTTCTTTCTCTCGAGAATACCATATGATAAACCGCACTTAAATCTTATCTATGACCTAGGTTAGATATCTATGCAAATATCTAATTAATATTTTTCACATTCGCAACTTATGCATGTATCTTGTATAGGGCTAGGGAATGCTATTTGTTACAAAAGACTCTTTAGCTTAAAAAAGTTCAAATGTGGATATGCCACAAACCAATAAGCTGGATCTATTGAGGGTGGTTTATGACATACTAGCTTAGAGATGTTGAAGTAACAATATTGCCCATGAGATATATAATAGTATTTATTGCATGGCAAGTGCAATCAACTCACAAGGGACTAAGTCACGTACCACCAAATGGACCACTTAATATAAATTTCTTGATTTACGGTCCAACGATAATCCCGACCCAAGTTCCATGTTATCCATGCAAATTTGTTGTAGGGGATTAGGTATTTTTTTAGGATAAACCATAGTTCTTTAACATTCCTAAAGCTAAGAAATGAGCTCCATGGTTTGTTGAACCATTTATAATTATTGGTCGCGTTGTACCCCCAAGCTCATCGATTGAACTTGCCAAGTAGAGTGCATAATGAGATAGGTGGCACCCTAATTTAAGTGTGCTCATCTTCTTGTACATCTACATATACAAAGTTTACTATTTTTACCCATATGCATACAAGAGTCACTACAAGGGATAGTCGACCTTCAGCGGCGTCGATTTAAAAGGTTTTTGAGCGATTTAAGTCGCCGAACGTCGAGCCAAGCGAAAGTTTAGATCAAATAGTTTATTGGCGTCGTTCATCTGGCCGGCATCACGCGGCGTCGTTCACCTTGCGGCCTCCCATTAGAGGGGCGTGTCCCACCATGCCCAAAAAGCGTGACGCGCTTTGGCCCGCTTCCATACGCGTCGTGTTCAAGGCCACGGTGCACAAAAGCAACATTTTCCAGGAGAACATATCAAAAAGCCGTCGTTGTAGAAACCAAAGTCGTTTTGTCGTGGATCGGCGGTAAACATCGTTTGGAAAGCCAAAATTACTCTAGGGACCAAGTTACATGGTCAATTTTGCAAAAGCGAAACATACGCCCTACATTTGCGGTATTTGAAACCACCTCTAGGCCAATTGACTCAGTGTGTTTGCACATGAGATAGTTTGGCTTCGCCGAGAAGGGGGTGGGCCACGGCCACAAAACTTGGTCCCTAGGGCAATGTCGACATTAGGAGTCCATTGGCGAGCGGATCCGCGGTTCGAAGAGGGGAAGTTGCGTCCCAAGTCGCGGGGGGCCGAGGAGAGGACTTTTGGGGCAAGCCGCCCAGGGTGGTTTTAGGGTCCGTGCTTTGGCCTCAACACCCCCTCACGTCAAGACACACGCAAGGTCTTAGTCGAATCGACAAGGATAGAGCCTCCGGCGTAAAGGGGTATGAGTTGCGGGTTCTAGCTTGAGGGTTTTGTGTTTTGGGTGCCGAAGTTTTGGTCTTATGCACTTGGGGCGTGGCGATCACATGCAAGGATTGAGAGCGAAGCAAGGGGAACTGGCGGAATGGAGTTTGGACCTGTACTCCTCCCGTTGTGGCGGTTAGAAGTCAAGGGGCCGCTTTTGCAGTAGTAAAGACATTAAATAAATTCGTAATTAATGCATAGTGCGGACTTAAATTCTGATTTTTTGTCAGCTAGCTTCCTAAGTCATCGCCAACATATAGGCCAACTTTTCAAAATTTTGGATAAGGTTTAGATCAAATAGTTTGCATTAGAGCGGTCAGGGCAGACTGTTGTTGGGCGGTCGGTAGGCTAGCACACTTGCCCAAGTCAAACAAGGCCAGGACCTTGCAAGGCCTCCTCATTAGAGGGGAGAGTCAGAACCCGAGGGCCCGAGCCCCAAAAAGCTTCGAGGCGGCCTTTCCTGGCAGCGCTCGCCGGGCGACGCTAAAGACCACCTCCGGATCTCGGTTCCCGTATCCGACCGTTGAATCCTTTGTTCAAGGAACCTGGTTCGAGAAGGTCCAAAAAAATCCAACATCCGTCCGGGAGAACATATCAAACCACGAAGCGTCCTGCGGGCGACAATGTAGAAACCAAAGTGTTTTGTCGTTCGGACATTGCGGAGGCTCCGAAATGGCGATTCGACTTCGCCACATCGTCCGGAATGCCAAAAATACCCTAGAGACCAAATTACACGGTCAGTTTTGCAAAAGAAAGAAACACTTCGCCCTACATTGCGATTATTTAAAGTGACCACCTCCTAGGCCAATTACTACACCTTAGTGTGTTGCACATGAGATAGTTTGGCTTCCAACCCGAGAAGGGGTGGGCTTGGCCACAAAACTTGGTCACTAGGGCAATGTAGGCGTTCGAAGTCCATTGGCTAGGCGGATCCGCGGTTGGAGAGAGGAAGTTGCCCGTCGATCAGGCCCGGAGGAGAGGACTTTTGGGGCAAGGCTGGCTTCGGGGTGGTTTTAGGGTCCGTGCTCTGGCGTCAACACCCCCTCTACGTCAAGACCGCCCCAAAGGTCCTAGTCGAATCGACAAGGATAGAGCCTCGGCGTAAACCCTATGAGTTGCCGGGTTCTAGCGGGGTTTGCGTTTTGGGTCCGATTTTGGTCTTTTGCACTTGGGACATGGCCAATCACATGTGAGTTGAGTCTGTGAAGCAGGGAACCGGCGGAATGGAGTTTTGGACCTGTACTCCTCCGTTAATAGCGATTAGAAGTCAAAAGGGCGCATTTGCGTAGCAAGACATTCGTAAATTCGTAATTAATGCATAGTACGGACTTAAATTCTGATTTTTGTCAGCTGGCTTCCTAAGTCATCGCCAACATACAGGCCGACTTTCAAAAATTTTGGATAAGGTTTAGATCAAATAGTTTGCTTTAAGACGATGCCATTGCGGCAGCGTCCGCGGCGGCGTGGGTGACGTCGTGGGCGTAAATTTTGGCGTCGTTTTGTCGACTTTTTGGCGTCGTTCATCGGCGTTCAAACATGCGGGCGCCGTAATAGGCGTCGTACACAACGCAACATTTTTGTAGTGAGTTAGATATGAATCCTAAATGTTACCCCTACATCTACATTAATCTAAATTTTGAGCCAACAATCATTGTCGAGGCATTAATATTTGAAAAAACATATTAAGAAGAATATTATCGAATATTGTCTATTTGCCATCTGTTCCTATGAGGTTCAATCATCGTCTTCTACATTATCATTTTCATGCAATATTGCACGGCATTCTTACGGGTTTACATATAAATCTTGACCAATACAAATTTCTTGCTCTAGAGTGCCATCATCCCCATCAATATCAAGGAAAACAAACACTCCACCATTATTTGTGTCCTTGCCCCCGTCCTCTTCATTTGTCAATGTTTCTTCCATACTAATGCCTTCTACCAAAGGGTACCACAGTTTCTTCCATATCAATGCCTTCTACCTCAGCCACCAAAGGTACCACTTCATTGCGATGGTGTCTTCACTCTCATCCTCTATACGAGTATGATCATGCAATGCGATGGGAGGAGGTTCGATAAGCGCTTCATAATCTCTTCGTTATCGAGGATTGACCTGCATCACATATAGCCAATCTCGATCATTAGGTCTTCGGATGTAGATATACTTGTTCACACTTCTCCGGAAAAATATAAGGTTCATTGTCTTTACGGAATCAACCGCGAATTGATGAGCACTAAACCATTGGGACCTTGACGAAATGTGGCACCTTTGCCTCGTGGTTGTGCATCATACCATCTAATTGAAACAAGACTTTAGTAAAATTTCTAAAGTCAAGCTCTAATATTTGTTGTATCTTTCAGACATACTCAATGTCAGCCTCAATCATATTTTTTTGTCTTTTTGCACTTGCGACTTTCAACTATGAAAGTAGACATAACTCCACACGATCCAAAGGTAACACAAACTTCATCCTTTTTACGCACGAAAATGTAAGCCCATTGCAAATGTATCCATTATATAGTGAAACCTACATATTGCACAACCATGTTAAGTCATTTTTAAAAACGTATCTTAACAATATTACTATCTTACCCATGCTGAAGGCCCATATGCAATCTGCCTTTCCTCGTCGGTCACTGAACCAACTTCATCTCCTGCTGAAGCCAATATTGTGTTTAATAGCCAATCTTCGGGTACCTGATCTGGTAGTCTTTCTAGCTCTGGAGGATATGGGGCTCGTGAGTGTTATTGCGAAATAATTGCCGATCTAATTCCCTCGCTTGCTTCAAGTCATTGTACTTTTGCACCCATTTGGACATGCATTGCTCATTCTGTACTATATACAATTTGATCGCACTAAGCTCATGGGGTTTTAGTTTGTAAGTGCGCCCTTTGCTATGTAACCTATCCAAGCCTTGTTCAGGTTGCAGAAACATCATTGCCTCTTTATCAACATTATTAAGATATGTTGATACAGCAAACTTGCAATCTTCAGCAAGCCACCCCTCACACATGCTCCCCTCGGGTTTGGCAAATTGTCTCACAAAGTCTTTAAGAACTTTCATAAATCGTTCAAGAAAAAACATCCAACGATAAGAAACTGGTCCTGCCCAATCGATGTCATCGACTAAATGTACGAGTAGGTGAACCTGTATGAGGGCCACAAAACATATATTACAAATATGATTGAAACCCAAGAAACTAATTAAGATGTTTGTAAAATGATAGTTCTAGTATATCAAGATTTTGGAAGAACTGACACGTATATCAAAGAAACTTCGTTGGAAACACCTTCTCAAATAAGCATAAGACTTCAATAGATAACTCTTTCATTTTTTTCGATGTCACTTTTGTTTATCTCCTTCAATGATATCCATCATAATGCATAAAACTATTTAATATGGAATAAAACAATACACCAAGGGTGACCAATGATATATTTGGATTTACGCATAGCTTGGCCAATTTAAAAATAGGCTCACAAATTTTGGGAGGCAACCTCTGAAAGTAGAACCATGGGCAAAATCTCCTACAAGAATGAGCATAATTGCATAAGTAATACAATATACTTCCTATGTAAATGGACAAACATGCTTGACATGAATAAGAAGCACTAGGGCATAAAATAGCAATACAATAACTTACCGCCAACAATTTGTGGTAGTCATGGGACTTGAGTCCTGCTAACTTACCATCCTTTGTCCAACACCTTTGAAATGACGAGCAATACCCGATTCGGCATCCTCACTTTCTTAATAGATTCTGCTTTAATCTGTATGTCACGACTACTCATAACCCATGGTGGGCCGAGATTTTGGGTCCTTCAAGATAGCATTGCGGCGAGGGGTACACACAGTAAACAATCATCTCGAGAACCAATTGTATCCTTCTCACCCACTATATGCTTCCATATCGAAGATAGAAACATTTTTTTATGATGTGCATAGGATCCAATAGAGATGTGTACTTCAACTCGACCAATATGGTAGCTCATATAATATGGAAAGACGTTTCATACCATTAGGAGGCTTGATCTTGATGTCATCGGGGTCTTCATTATAAATCACAAGCATCTTGACCTCTTGCCATGCCTTGTCCCTCCAGACGTTCCCATTCATTGTGCCAATCTTTTGTGGTCATGCACTTTGGGATACAAGTTTCTCGGTGTGCCCCTTTTCAAGTGGATGATCCATAGGTAAAAACTTCTCATGGCCCTCATATACCGATTTTTTTTTTTTCATAGATTTGGAATATCTTGAGGTGATTTGACCACCACAACGCACACAAGCATATTCCCCTTTTGTTTGCAAGCCTACAAATATAACAATATAATTACAAACCATTTTACAAGGAAACAAAAAAAAATCATACCTGTACATATGCTAAGGCCAGGATAGTCATGCATGGTCCACATTAAGATAGCCTTTAATAAAAACTTTTGCTCCTTAGATTTGGTTTTAGAGATATCAACCATGGGGATCCCCTTCCATAATTGTTGCAATTCATCAACTAGGGGCAAAAGATAGACATCAAACTGTTTTGGTTGAGATGGACCTGCATTACCAACATTCATAAGTCAATCATTGAAACATTTCATCATATATATGAGAAATTTACTAATAAGTGGAAAACGTGAAAACCTGGAATAATCATGCTCAACATGATATGTCCCCGTTTAATAGATTCCTCTGGAGGTATATTGTAATTTACAAGCATGACTGGCCAAGTAGACCATGAGGCAGCCCGTTGTGAAAAGGGGTTAAAACCATCTGTTGCAAGACCAAAGTGAACATGTCTAGGTTCCTTTTCAAATTCTGGCCATCTTTCATGAATAAATCTCCAAGCCTCAGAATCAGCAGGAATGCGCATAACTCCATCTGAACTACGTTTACTTGCATGCCATCCCATTAAGGCAGCATTTTCCTTTGTTCGAAAGATGTGAGAAAGTCTAGGAATTATAGGAAAATAGCGCAATACCTTGCGTGGGATGGCAGAGCCTTGGACATCCTCACGATATCTTGATTCATTGCATTTAGGGCATTTTACCATGTCTTTAGTGTCCTTATAGTACAAGGTACACTCATTTGGACATACATGAATACTTTCATACTCAAAACCAAGTGCCTTTATGAGTTTTCGTGCTTCATCACGACTAGAAGGAACCTCGTTGCCAGAGGGCAATATTTTGTTGATAAGCCTGCTTACAAAAAATTGAGATAAAGTTAAGATTGATGTACAAAGTAAGAGATCATATAGATTGCAAACAAAATTAGGAGTTATGGAGGGAGAGACAAACCTCAATATTGCATCGATTGCCACATTTGATATCTTATATTGTCCTTGTAAGTTGAGAATACATAGATTGAATGTCAATCTCGATATCTTGCAACCCTCATATAATTTTGTTTTAGCATCATGGATTATATGCTCATCAAAGTACTGAGTCGGATCTACCTCAAAAGCTACTCCATCATCTTCTGAGTCATTCATATGTTGTGCACCTACCTCATTATCAATATCTTCCATAAGACATTCAAATTGTGCATGCTCATATAGCAAATTGCGAGTCATCTCATCATAAACATGGTTGTTTATTTGCTCCACATTCCCAGTGATTACCGGATTTTCTCGTGCTAGCTTTTCCATATCTTGAAGATGGAACCTTGACATCCGAGGAGCTCCTTCAACCTACGTCATAATAATAATATGTGAAATACAAACCAGCATAAATAACAATTATAAGCTAAACATTTAACCAAAACCATTTCTTACAAAAAAAAAAGTGCTTAAAGTGGAACTTGCAACTTATTAAAGTATCATTTTCTTATTGTAAATCATTACAAGTTTAGGACAAATGCACCCTTCTTGAATTGAAAATCAAAGGAGAGGCGAAAGAAGATAAACAATAATGGTGGAACAAACATAATATGCATTTCAACATATTTTGAAATAATGGACATTGATTAATATCGAAAATGATCTGGTACATTGGATGGCAATTCATAGTCCAAAATCAACTCATCACCCGCTTTGAGTGTTCTTATGGCCATTACCATGACAAAATGCTTAGATGCCTTTGCCATGAACTCCCTCACGATCATTACTTCTTTCCTCAAATATACAATTGATTGAGTCTTTATTACTACCACAACTATTTATCAACCCTGCTATATTGCCATGTTCTTCAACACGACCATCAATGAAGGTTCTCTTATCCTCGCTACGGTCCAACCTCATCTCCATGGTGCATGCATTGCTATTGGAGCCATAAACCATCATGCGGGCAGTAATAAGTTAGTGCCTCCCACTCTAATGCATTATATTACGGGCCTCCATAGATCATCAAAGGAATAAGCGTACCAGCGGGAACTTGAACATCTTGGGCAATGAATAACCCTCTTAGGCACGGGGATGGATTGATTGTTTTATTATATATCGGCGACCCCAATAATGAATTCCTCACCTAAACTTGGTAATGGACCAATATAAAGACCCAATCTTCTACTCAAGGTCAATATGCCTTATTAATTTCTCAATGTCATGAGGCATAACTAGATCGGGTATATCACAACCTATAGCATAATTTCTACTTCCACTAATAACATCCACACGCTTCTTCTTGGGTCCTATAACAAGAATTACTCTGTGCGAGAATCCATATCATCAACCTCTATGTGCCTCCAAACTCCCTCGAAAAACTAATTGTAGCTTGTTGTGTTGAAGTCATTTAGAATACCAATAGATGTGTTTTATAATACAAAAAGAAGTAATATGCATATTCTAATGGTTGATGCATAATGGACAGACAGACAGACAGACACACTAGCAAATAAACCAAACAAGGGGGGGTTTACTAACCTGTGCCTCTGGTGGAGCCGAGTTGTAAGGTATACCAAAACGAGTACAAAAGTTCTCAGGAGCTTTCCAATAGGCACCAAATGACTTAAGATGCCTCTCAATCGTAGGTAGGCAATCGATTATGTTGGCCCACACAAGATGCACACCAACATACTTCAAACTCATCAGCACAATGTCCTCTAGGAGCTCGTGATATTGCACTAGGATCTAGCATACCTGCGTCAACAAGCTCTTTCAATCTTCTTCTCCTAGTGGTTGCAGGCAAATCTGCAAATAGATCATCCATGGCGCCTAGAAGAGAAGCTCAATGCCTCAAGCGCACCAGAAGCTCAAATGGGCATGGAAGCTCAAATGGGTGCCTACAAGAACTCAAATTGCAAGTTTCAAACGGCTATATTTTGAAATATCTTTGTAACGTGTTACAAAATAGTTATATTTGTTACGTTACAATTAAAACTTGTAACAGCGTTACAAATTTTAATGTTTGTCGACGTTTCGGTTTTTAATTTGTAACCCATTACACAATTTAATATTTGTCACACGTTACAAACAAGCTTATACAAATTTTAGTAACACGTTACAAGTATACAAGGTGTGCCACACGTTACAAAATTACAATGTTATCTATCACGTGTGACAAATCAAAAATTGCGTTGCAAATCAATATGCGTTACAAACCCATACGTTACAAACCCCCATTAACCCTTGTAGTTAGGTCTCAGTCAATATACACGAACGTACTCTTCAACTGCTTGCTGTGGTGCAATATAGTTGCTCGCACTAGCGCATTTGCGATCGTGAACGTGACAATACAATGGTTGTCAAAGCGTTGAGTGCCATGGCGGCTTGCCCTAACAATGTGCACCAGTGCAGAGAAAGCCATACGAGCAATGGCCTGCGTCTGGAGGCATTAAACGAGATCTTCCCTTGTTTCTTCTCGTAGGTCGTGGACCACCATTTTATGGTTCCTCCGTCTGATCTACTGGATCTCTCTGATGCTTGGGTCAATGTTGACCATGTCAGCAAGTTGTGTCTGCTACCTGGAAGGTTTGGGCTATGTTTGGCGTTGAGGGCATGGCAGCATGGACCGATGCACTAGCTGTTTTAGGCTGACATCGCTCAGGCCTTGGAATATATATCTCCTCCGAGGCACGAGGGTGCACTGCGCCTTCTGAATCCAAGAGTTCATCTCCTGCTAGAATTATTTCTGTCGTGCCAACTTGCCCATACACTGTTGTAGTTTTTTTTAGCATCTGCAATGGAGGCCATTATCTTGTTGGGCGACAGTAGCCCACAGCTCTCGCACCCTTAGGCTTTGGCGGTGGTGAGCTCAAGTTACGTAGCGGGGATAGCAATATAGGGTTCGATCTTCGGCGAGGCTATCTCTGGTGTCTCGACACTACTCTGGCCACCACGGGTGTTGTGGCATGCTTGTAACAGATCCATGGGAGACCGTTCGAGTAGATCTTCGTGTTGCGTTCTCGGGACACCGACAGAAATGGGTAAAAGTGACTGCTCATAAATGTCTAGACAGTTTTGTCCAGTTAGCTAAGGGCATATTGATTAGGAACATTACATTTGGTACCAGGGGAGGGCTCGAGTTCGAGTCTCCATGGGGGCAAGTATGACCCGGAATATCGTTGGACGGTAGGTCATGACTTGGTCTTAGACACCATAGGATGGTGTGCGCAATAGTTTGTGATGCTCGAGGACGAGCATAGTTCTAGTGGCCATGGAGACCGCTCGAGTGGATCTTGGTGTCGCGTTCCCGAGACATCGGTAGAAATAGGTAGAAGCGACAACTCATAAACGTCTAGACAGTTTTGCCCAGTTGGTTAAGGACATGTCGGTTAGGAACTCAACATTTGGTATCAGAGCAAGGCTCGAGTTCGAGTCTCTATGGGGACAAGTGTGACTCGGAATACTGTTGGACGGTAGATCATGACTTGGTTTGTGATGCTTGAGGACGAGCATAGTTCTAGTTCGAGTAGATCTTGGTGTTGTATTCCCCGGACACCGGCATAATGCCCATGGGAGACCATTCGAGTAGATCTTGGTGTTGCGTTCCCGGGACACCAGCATAAATGGGTAGAAGTGGCTACTATGGTTTTGCCCAGTTGGCATATCTTAGCCAACTAGGCAAAACCGTCTAGAATATCTTAGCCAACTAGGCAAAACCGTCTAGACGTGTATGCCTTTAGTCAACTGGGCAAAACCGTCTAGACATTTATGAGTAGTCGCTTCTACCCATTTATGCCGGTGTCCCGGGAACACGACATCAAGATCCATTTGAGCGGTCTCCATGGGTCCATTACAATGCTCTAAGCAGTAGCACCAGAAATTCCAAAAATTGCCCAAAACAAATTTTTGACATAGGAAGCTAGGAATTTCAACCCATGGATATTTGATATACCTTAAGTCTACCATACGCACTTATATGCCATGCATCGAAGCTTTGTGAATGTCACATCTCTATAGCTTGAGTGCTCAATTTCCTCAATTAGTTAGCTTTTTTTTTTGGTTGAAGAAGGTACTAGTTTGAGTGTCTTGATAAAGCCAGTGGTAAATTTGAGAAATAATTATGGTAATCCTTTTGAACTTAGGAAAGTAATTACGAATATGGTAATCCTTTTGGATTTTCTCTTTAGGCTTTTTAAGACTAGAAAATGTCCTTGACCTGGCCATTAGGACATGACGTTCCTTTACCAGACAATGAAGACGTAAAACGTTCATGTTTTTTATTGCTTGTGCAAAATACACCATTGCTCATGGCATTGAAGCAATCTGTAGTGCTTTGGCACCTTGTTAGAATATATGTAATGTTCGAGAGGAAGTAATTACAACCTATTATAGACCTTGATTACTTCCAATAACTCCCCCCATGACGTCATCTATTGCCCCATCTCCCAACTCATGCCACATGGCTGTTATCCACTATCGTATAGTTATAGTTGCACCCCCCTTGCCCATTACGTTAGGTATTGTGCCTAGAAAGGACATTGCGTGAGCTCGGCGGCCCCTGTCTCCCTTAATGGAATCTCCATACACATTACCTCTAACAACATGGAACCAAACATCTTTTGTGCCCGAGCACATATAAAAGGGTTTTCTTCCACATTTGTTTGACACATTTTCTAATTTTGACAAACTTAGATTCACAAAATTAAAGAGATTATTTGCCTTCATTGCAAATCATGAGGGAAAGAAAAATAAGTAAAAGAAAATAAGGGAAACAAAATATAAGTAAAAGAAAAACAAAATAGATTAGCAAACATTACAGTTAGAATTAGAATAAAAGATTGACCGAAAAGTTGCGTTGAAGATGTCTACTCGTTTAAGGTCAAGGACTACGTTGTACTATCCATGTAGGCTACTCTAGACATCGGTATTCTCAAAATGATGTCGTTGTCACACATTTTATGCTTTTTATCTACACCAGCACATATGCCTTGCACTGCTTGCCTACCCTCAAAAAAGTCGTGGTGTTGGCTAAATAAATATACTGGATGGGTTAAAATTATGAGCATCCCGGTGACGACTTCACTTCTTTCATTGTGAGACTTCATATAGTTTTCACATATAATTTGCTAATTATAATTCATATAATATTTGAAATCATAACGGGTTGATAATTTTCTTCATTACAGTGCTCCAAAGCAACCTTTAAGCAATGAAGACCTGTTTGATGGCAATGCTAGTAGGACTAGTCTTTATGGAGTCCACACTGGGAGCTATTGATGAAACACTGATCTTCGAAGCTTGCAATCATACTAAAAGAATTCAACCTGGGGATACAGATCGCGTATGCCTTGACTCCCTTCTTGCAGACTTGTATATCAATACTCCAAGCAACCAGTTTAACTACAAATCAAATAGATTGAATGGCGGTGTCTGTCAAGCATACGGGCATGCTATGTGTCGGAGTGACTTGACAGGGATTAGATGCACACATTGCCTACTATTTCTTTCTCAAAACATATGGACAATATGCAATTCAGCAGTTGGAGCAATTGTCCAACTAGCTGGATGTTACATGCGCTATGAGGAGTTTGAATTTGCCACAATGTAATATTTTTCAAGCAAATTTCAATTTATATAATAATACTAGAGAAGCCTATAATACAGATTATATCTTGCTTGAAATATTCTTTCTGGTCATACATGAGTGCAGGGAAGATATGGATTATGGATCAAATGGTGAACCCATATAAATGAGCAAAATGGTGGATAACAGTAAAATCATGCGCTATGTGGAGTTTGCCACAATGTAATACTTTTTAAGCAGATTTCAATCTATGTAATAAACTAGAGAAGTCTATAATACAAATCATATCTTGCTTGGAGTACACTTTCTGGTCATACAGTGCAGGGAAGATATGCATTATGGATCAAATGGTGAACCCACATAAATTAGCAAAATGGTGGATAACAGTAAAATCTTCTACCTTCACATTTATGTAGTTAAATTCCCTTGTCCTGTCATGCATGTCTGTGTTGAATGTAGATTGCTCTGCCTTGTGCATGAACTCTACCTTCTCCACAGGTGCGTCTCTACAATAGGCTTGTTGGGAAACAAGAGCTAATGCCATGTTCTTTAGGAATGTAGATATGAGTTGAATCCAAGTAAAGGGGTCTGAGGAATCCTTAAGTCGTACATCCTTGCATGGCTTAAATTACTCTTTGAGCTTGTCGGCAGACTTGGGTATGGTTGAAGGCTATCACTAGCCTCAAGAACAAGAGAAATAGGAGGATGTGCAACATACGGCTCACTCGGCGGCTAAAGAAAAAGTAATAAGATTAGACAACTTCTCAAAAAATTCTAGGCCCATGAGGGTAGCTATCTCTTACAAATGTAGAGCCAAAGGATCAGACTTCACCACATTCAGCAACAATATTACAAATTCCAAGAATTACCTTTATTTCTGGAGCAATGAAATCCTTAAGCATAGGGCAGTATAATTCTAGTCGCTCCATTTCCTTGCGTGCAAGTTCCAGCTTTGTCAGAGAATCACTCCACAACATAAGGTCAACAAGATCCTCGCACTCATGCAAGTCAAGCTCCTTCAGTGCCCGTGCTAGTATGAGTGCCTTTTTCAAAGAAATGCACCGGGCCAGGGACAGTGTCTCCAATGTGCTTGACTGTGCATTTAGGAATTTAATATCAATGTTAAATGCCATTTTACCTTTCTTAGCTGGACTCAGAGGTACATGCTGCATTTGCAAATTGAGGTACTTCACACTAGTTTACAAATCATCTATGCTAGAAAGCTCTGTTATGTCCCCTAGCTGCAACACTAGCTAATGCCCTATATGTTGAACAAATTACATACACCTGATAGTTGGAGAATCCAGTCTTCTAGGTAGTACCATAAATTTACGTTACAACACGTCCTAGACTGAGGAAAAGAAGGTAGTATGTCTACCTCAATAAAAACATGTCCCAAAATTTGACAACATGAAAGGTCCAATTCTCGCAATGCAGGGCAGATAGAAGAAACTGGCAGCACAAATTTTTGAAGATATTTTGATCCTCGGAGCTCTAACTTGAGCTGTCAAAAACTCGAAGAAAATTTCTATATTGTAGATAGTTCTGAGCAAGAAATACTATAAGTTGTTCCTTACCAAATTTGATCGAGGAACAGAAAAAATCTCAGCAAGAAAATGTTCATCTACAGTAGCTGTCCAAATAATGGAAATCTGCAGAAAAGAAAGTTAGATTCTATCAAAGATTAAGGCAAGAATCCCCACAAATTGTCAACACAACAGCCAAAATTTGACCTTCAACTCGAAATTTGTTCTGAAAAATAACAAACCAGCTGGCAGGACATCAAAATCTTCTCTCGGATCTCCTGAAAACTTGGTGCAATATTTGGATCTGGCAAGGCCTCCAAAGACCTCTCCCACTTTCCAAGCACAATGGCCTGATAGAATAATGTGAGCCATGATGCGAAAACAACTTAAACAACCATAGAATACCTTGTTCCATCCAGGATCCTGCTTCGGTCCGTCCTTCTTTCCTTTACCTTTACCTTTGGCTTTGGGTTTACCTCTCTTTGGGGGCATTTTGTCCACCCAGCAGGGCGATGAGTTCACCTTACGTTCAGCACGAAGAGGCGCGCCCATCCAATGCTTTTTTGGAAAATTAAAAAAAAAAAAAAAGCCCTTGTAATTTATGCACAAAATGTCTCCTTTCCTAGATTTTGCTGTAGGTTGGGCAGAAAAAAGGGGAGGCCATAAGGTTTGCAAATTATCTCTTACTATGATTGTGGTAATGGTTTGGCGGAAAATAGGGGTGAGGGTTTTATTTCGTACTATGATTTCGTTAGTGGTTTGGCGAAAAATATTAGGGTTTTAGTAGAAAAAAAATTGAGCGTTGGCTAATTGTGGCAGCTTGTCGTATACGCCGTCCTATACATGGCGGAGTCGAAGAAGTCCGGAGAGCATGGCCGACCTGAGGAGCTCTACACCGAAAACGCTAGGTGAGAAGCTTCGCTACTGCGGAGAAGCTTCAAGCGAAAGAGAAACTTTTGCACGAGAAGTCATGTAGCTAGAGTTTTGGAGTTTCCTGGAGTTTGGATAGGTACTCGGTTTTTAGCTGTGGCTATCGTTTCCATTACTTGGATTTTTGGATAGATACTCGGTTTCCATCTCGTTTCCATTACTTGGATTATCGTTTCCATTATCGTTTCCATTACTTGGATTTTCTAGTTGTGGCTATCGTTTCTACTTGTTTCCATTATCGTTTCCATTACTTGGCTTTTCTAGCTGTGGCTATCGTTTCCATTACTTGGTTTTCGGGATAGATGCTCGGTTTCTAGCTGTGGCTCAGGGTAGATGGGGCTCGGGTGGAGATAAGTAGGATAGACCAGGACCAGGGCCAAATTTGGGAAGTATTTTGCTGAGTTTTGGCCAAATTTGGAAACCTGCTTTGCTCGATTTCGTTGTTCAAGCATGCACTTTATGCCGAAATTGCAGCGCTGCCGGCTCTTCACTCTAAATTCTTCTCATCTTTTGTGAATGCAATGTTGTTCATGCATTTTTTGTCTGTACAGATTGAAATATATCATGTATGTATGTACGTACGTATAATAGCTGTATGGGGTGCGCACATTTATACATGGGTCTGATGTGGAAATTCTGCAGCCTTTTATTTGGCATATTCATGGAATCATGCTTGGATCCAATGAACCAAAAAAAACAATAAGGATAGTGCAATAAGGAAACCATTAAGAGGCTATTATTTTTCCCCCAAATGTATGTTCTTTGGGGGCTGGGAATTTTGTGGCCGCTGTGCATTGTCACAAAATGCAGGTTATGCCTTCACGGGGTTGCTAAAAGCAGCCCGATTTTGGCAGCCGTGGACCTGAGTAGAAGATGATTTCCTTTGTGCAGAAAGCGGGCTGCTCTGTTGCTTTTTGAGCTTTCTTTTCTCTTACAAGGGACTGGGCTTCCTTATTCTATTGTTCTGGAAGGGATCGCCAGGTGATTCGTGATAGGAAGCCCGAGATGGGAATGCCCATGTCTGATTTTTGCATTCTTTCTGCATCGCATGTGAAGAGGTTTGTGTGCATATTCAAGAGGAAATATATATTTGATCCTAATTATATGGCATGTGGATTGCTAGAAGGCCCGTCGGCTTTGCTTTTTTATTGTTTGATGGTGGCACGCTTTCTTAGGAGTCCCTTTTTCTCTCTCCCCGAGACGTCCGCATTGCACGGGCTAAATCATCCGGGTTTCAATGAGGTTTTGAGAAGTACGTTGTTGTGCAAATGGCGCCAATTGCCACATTATGGCTAGAGACGGGTTGATGGAGGGCCGGGAGAATCGGAGGTGCAAACTGCCCCGTGGGTTTGATGGGAGCCTCTTGCAGGAATTTTGTTCTGTGTTTGTGGGGATCTTTGAGCATGATGTGCGCCTTATGTTCTTTCTGCCTTCTAACGTACTGATGTGATGCTATTTCATCATGACCATTGTTGTCCTCTGCTTGCTATATGGTACCTGTGACAGAGGCCATAGAGATGCAGCCTCTTAGTTGTATTTCAGTTCTGGGATATGGATTGTAATATAAGTGCATCATTATTTGTAGTAGCGATTACGTGTTGTTGGCATTGTGATATATGGACCTTGCATACTTGCAATTGTGTCTCTGTGAGCTCTATTAATTTCTTTATCTGACTTCTCTGATCTATTAGCTTGGGCAGGCTCACGGCCCCTAAATTTGAGTGTGCTTGCTGTTGTGTGAGTGTGAAATGTGTTTGCTGCTGTGTGAGCATGTGAGAGGCAGAGGCAAATACAATTGGAAAATGTGGGCATCTTGCATAGTATTCATTTTTATGCATTATGTATTCCCATATGCAGTTATGGCATATGGGGAGCGTTGTGCTATACGTGGATGTGAGGTATAAAATCCCTCGCCCTTCATTTGGCATATTCTCACCTTTGTTCCGGGATCCAATGGTCCTTAAAAACCCATTAACACTTGATTCATTGATTGAAAATGCCACTATTATAGGGGACTCTCAGTGTTGGGTGTGCAGGTCCCACTACTTGCAGTGGTAAAATATTTTTGGCGGACATGGTGATTTCAATTGGCAGACGTGAAGATTTTTATTGGGGGCGTAGAAAATACCAGGAGTATTTTCTACTAGGGCTTGAAGGCGGAGAATCGACGAAGCTCGGCTCTGGTTAGTAGACCACAATCGGCAGTGCTATGGAGCTTGCATGTGATAGATGAAGGATAATGCAACTAGAAGTCGTCCAATAATGGCTCCGGTTTAAAAGCCAGCTTGGTTTCATCAAAACGTATTTCTGGCAATAGGTAGGCGTACACTATCTTATGGAATTTGTTCTAAAGAATTTGTTCTGAATGGTTCACAAATCTGCCATTACCCTTTGTTGTTAACCTGAGTAGATCTTCAATATAAAGGATGGATATTTTTGAGTTGTTAAAGGTATTTCAATGCTATGTTCTTACACCTGATGGTGCCAACTCATCATAATGCATTCTCTATGGTTTAGTAAGATTTTTGTGCTTTCTTTTTATTAGACAATCCAATATAACTCAATACAAGAAGACAATGTCATGTTCATGATCCAGCATAGTTCAACAAAAAAGTTGTTAAATAAGCTCAAGAGCCTAAACAGTACTCTGTTGACATGATACTTGGTATTTTCAATGTTGGAGCAGAGTGTATACTTGGCTTGCAGTAATCATTTGAAGCAACTAAGTAGTGTTCTGTGTAGTTCTCATCCTTTTTACCCTAGGTCTCAAATCTCAATAAAAGCAACATCCATAATATACTGTTGCTTTGGCTTACAGGGTGTTCATAGATAGGCACCTCTAGACTTCTGTAAAATGTAATTGCAGGGACAGGTTATGGGATGTTTGATCAGTTTTGGAATGATACTTAATCATCACGCAAGTTCTTCGTTCTTCCCTATTGACCTTGATAATTCCAGTTTAGTTTTGTTGCCTCTTGACCAACTCCTGCACCCTTTCCTCGGAGATGTCTAATACTTGAACCAAAACATGTGGACTAAATGCAATGATGATTAAAGTACTGTATCCAAGAACAACATGCATTTGTAATTTGTTACAGTATTGGACTGGCACAATGGAAGAGAAAGGAAGGAACAACAAAGCGCAAGGTGGAGTCTCTCACCCTAGGATTTCTGTCAATGTAAGAGAAACCAACATGAAGTTCTTGGTTGTTGTAAAACCAAAACGCATGTTTGCAAGGAATGGCTATCACATCGCTCTCTTTTACATGGAATAGGCTTCCTTGGCTAACATGGTCTCCAACAGTGTGGACACCTATGTTCCAAAACCTCTCACGATGGTCCTCAGTGAACCAACATTGTGGAACATGGGAGACCAATCCATTGGACTCAATGACAATCTGATCTGCATTGAATCGAGACTTTCTAGCACCAGTAACTCTTCCCTTACCCATCTCTCTAGTCTACCTCCCTCACTCTCTATCTCAGTCCTCAGCTGGCATTGTGCCATAGAGGAGCAAGACGAGCATGACAATCAAGGATTGATGCATGGCCATTTCAAATAGAGCACAATCTATGTTACCTTTGATGGAGGATACGAGTCTTAACTAGGCAGCACTCTTTGTGTGCAATTGATGGGTGCATATGGATGGCTGCTTGCAAGCGCATGCAGGCACATTCAAGTTGCCAATCTAGTTTCACATTTCAATTGTGTGGTAGTCATCTAAAATACTTCAATGCAAGTGGTGGTCTGCACACAAGATCAATAGGTTTAATGGTGATCTCAATGGTCGAAGTCTTCTAGGTTCGAGCCTTGCATTAGGCAGGGGTATTTGAAAGAGTACGGACACCTCCCCCCACCCCTCCCTCCCATCTGTCTTTGTCTTCCTGCCCAAGTAATTTTTTTTTTCTCTTTTTTCCTTCTAGCAGACTTTTTCCTTATCATATGGACCTTACACATTCATGACCCAATATGCATCAATATACCATATCCTAGTGCAATAAAAACGTGTTGTGACTATATGCATCGACAAACTCCAACTACATCTAAAGTCTGAGTGTGTCCGACTGTTATAAGGTGTTCCATGCTTACATTTAAAGTTAAGGTTCTGCATGACTTTGTTTAAGACTGGACGTATCCTTGGTTTTGCGAGGGCACATTTGGAAGTGTCTTTTATTGGAAGCCTTAGATGTTGTTGTAAGAAACAATCCACGACAAAACAAAGAGAGAAACTCTATGAACACAAGTATTCTTTTTATTGAATGTCATCATACATATCGCATACATTTGGTGTCCTCTAGTAGGCACACCACCACGGACATAACCAAAAGAAAAGGAGGAATCAAGCATTAAATGGATCAACTATGCAGAGCTCCTCCTTACTTGGGCGGCGAAATGCTAGCTCCTCGGCCACATCTGTGCTCACCTCGAGTGCATTGAATGAGACGCCCCTGAAAATGTGTGTATGCATGGAGTTTCCCAACTAGAAATGATGTCTTAGGGCTGCAGATTCGATAATACAAGACAAAGAATGAAAGGAATGAATAAGTGTGAGATAGGAAAAGCAACACACAAATTGAAGAATCAAGGTGCTACTGATGGTTTACTGATCGCAGTTGATTGAGGATGGAGTTGGGGATCAATGCAAGGTCTCTCTGATTCAACTCTCCACCATTGGCCCTCTTCACATTGCTGGAATTGACCTCCAACCTCGGGGATCCTTAGATGCACAACAATAAAGCACATGTAAGACAAGAAAACCACTCTAAAACATGGGTTTTCATCCTCCCCCCCCAAAAACATAAAAAGTGATATGATCACCCCTTCCAAGCGTAGATAACGTGTTGCCATAGACAAGTGTTCCAAGAAGGGCATCCTCGGGTTATTGATCTCAAGTGAGTTCTCTCCACTATTCTCACTCTAGCCTCTGGGAAACCTATCCCGAGCGGGTGGCACCTGTGTTTAGAGTGGACCTTTGTGGTCGATTTTTCCCCAAAACCTTCATAATTCCAGTTTGGTTTTGTTGTCTCGACCAACTCCCCACACCCTTTTCTTGGATATCAAATTGAGAAAAATGTTTGAATGCTTTTTTTTTTTTTTGAAGAATGCGGCCATCAATATATTAAAAGAATGGTAATGTTACAAAGCAAGTGAGGAGGAAGAAGAACTGCCCCAAAGAGACAAATGATACCTCAACACTCCACAACAAACTCACGTAAAAACAGGGAACTCCCCATCAACAGACAAACCGACCATCACCATCTACAACACCCAAGAAGTCTCGCCAAATGGCAAACTTCCGCCTACTACCCCCTGAACACCGTAAAGCTTTGAAATAGCTTGTACCGAGTCGAGGAATCGAGAGGTCACTGGGTCAATCCTCCGAAAGATCCACAACCGCCGCCGCCCAAATCAGCCACACCAACCAAGCCACGACAAATGCAAGGTTTGTTGCCGCAAGAGCGCCAAGCACCGATACACATGAAGCAAAGAATGGCCGGGCTAGTCAATCTCACCTGAAACAAAGCCCCTAACCCAATCCCAAAACCGCAAGTGAGGGTATAAAACCGCATAATGCTCCACGGGCCTCACGATGAAGGCCACAACAAGGGCACTGAGGGCTCACACCCGGCCTAAACCGACTCACAAGGGCATTCACCCTGATATAGCGGTGCACGTTTGAATGCTCTTTGTAATGCAAGGGTCATTTAAAACGCATTGCAAATGCAATGGAACGCTGCACCTAATTTAGATGCTACACAACCACTTTAATAAATGCAAACGAGTTTCGAAGGTTGCAATTTTAAACGCACGCATTGCAAAATGTTATAACACATTTCAAAGGTTGCATTTTTTATCATGTTTCAAATTTTGATTTGATTGTGTTGTAATGCATTTCAAACTCATATGCATTTCAAATTACACGTGTTACAATTGAAACGTTTGAACACCCTCCTTATTCTTGTAGTTGATGGCTGGTGTCATGGAAAGGACTCCTTGGACTTGCAATGAGTCAAATCATAGAGGCAAGAATTTTTTCAAGTTTGTGTGTATTGTCTTCTCTAAGCACTGAATGCCCATCCAGTGTCAGTTAGATGGCAGATGCAGATTCCATGCGAGTATTAGTCTTGTAAATAATTCTTGCAATTTTCACCTATCCACGCTGCCAGATCAACCAAAATTAATATTGTCCATTGATCTCTAGATTTTCTCATCGAAGGGTCAACAGAATTAGAAAATGAAAAAAATTACAAGATCATTTCCTCGATGAGGCAAATTTCATGGGGCTGTGTTGTGGTGATGGCAGACGATTTCTGATCTAGAAGAAGCTGTCATATCATCCCTCTTATGTGACATGATACTATCAAGAGCAAAGTTAGACACATCTGCTTCGATAATTTAAGGGCACAAAGGATCTACATGGACAAGAACTATAGTGTCGTGGTAAAATCATACTTCAAGATAACGAATGCAGTTTTCAATTTCACATTCCATTCAAGTCACACATCATCTGCCATGAGGTGTGTCAAAGGAAGGAGAATCTCTAAAAAATCCCGAATAAAACATCGATAGAAGTCGGCAAATCCAAAGAAAATACTGAATATCTCGGAGTGAAGAAGGTGTTTGCCAATCTAAAACTATACTGACTTTTGTGGGATCCATAGAGACTCCATGAGGAGTGATACGATAGGCAAGATACCATCGTATCCTAATCGAACTGTCATTTCTCAAGTTTGGCATATAATCCATGCTCGTAAAGCTTTTGAAGGACCTGTTGAACACACCTCTCATGTTCTTCAAAAATGTTTAAAATAAATAGGAACAACATCCAAATAAGATGATAACAAAAATGTCCAAGAACTCCCAGAAGACTGATTGGCCATATGCTAGAATACTATTGGAGCATTGATAAGCCTAACCGGCATAACTATGAACTCAAAGTGGCTATACCTCGTACATTTGTAACCTCGCGGATCTGGATAAGATTGTAGACACCATGAAGATCAATATTCGTAAAAGAGTGCCTAGCTTGGAGCTGCACATTGTAATTTTATTGAAGCTACGATAACGAACGACAAGGTACTGAGAGTCATCTTTGCTTTTGAGAAGAAATATCGATGCTCTCGCAGGGGACTGAGAATGTTGAATAAATCCAGTAGCTAGATTTTCCTTAATATAATCCCGCGAAACCTCCAACTCAATGGAGATATATGAAGAATCCAAAAGCCCCCTGCTTCTACTTCAGCTAGCTACATCGACTGCTTTGATTAGCTGTGAACCATGGGGCTATCATAGCATACAACTTAGCGGCGCTATGGAGGCACCGCATGAACATTCACCTACATGTGGCTTACAAGGAGTGCAACTGTCGATAATAGTCTTTATTTAATTTAGCTATGCCATCGGTCCGCGAGAATTTGGGGATCCAAATGTGGTTCCTGATTATTGAGGTAAGTGACATGACAGCTAGAAAATGCGCCACTATCCCAAAAGCGACCCAAGTACCAACAACTATATTGTGCTAAATTTCATGCATATAATATAGAGAAAAAAGATGCTAACACATCAATGGGTTGCCCATTGATGAATCCACAATTGTGCACCATTGTGATCACTATGCAAGTGGCGAGAATTGATCTTATGTATTATTTTTTTATTCATTATAATCATTTTGCAAGTGGTAAAAATCGATTTTCATGTAGTTTCGATAGAGAGTATGGGATGCTATTGCTTTTGTAATTATAGATGCATAAAGTATAAATCCGAACTCACTCATTAGTGTCATTTAATGGAGTTAGTATTGGAAATGAATTTGAATTCCATCATGATCGCCGACTGACTCCTGCAATGGAGGATTTGTGTAACTTTGAAATGGTGCTAAAGGTTTTTGAAATATGGGACTTGATTTCCGATGATATGAGAAAGTTCTAAAGGTGTGCTATCATTGGGTGATTAGATGTCGTTTCTAATCCAATTAATATTAAGAACGTGCTTGCGGATCTAGTAAAAATAACAAAAATGCCATAAAGAGACTGAACATTCTAGGGAACATTTGGCTCAAGCTCCATTAAACACATTTTGGATTATAAACCCCTTATAGCACAATTTAAAGCAGCAAGGATTTTGAAGTCAACCCCATAGAGCTTTGCGGAGTCAGAAGCTTCTACTAAAACAGCGAGGACGCGTTTTTGTAGCAGACCAATTAGTTGACATACCATGACACACCGATATTAGAGGATCTTGATATCTATATAGAATATTTTTGGTAATGTCTACAGATAGTAGTGTATGCAGAAATAACTCAATGGTGGTCAACAAACAAATATTAGCTCACTGTTTTTTAACAAACTACATGTTAATGACCACCTGATCCTTACCTGATTCCATGGGCAGGACCATAGATCATGTTGAAAAGTTATTCTAGTGGTGCCTCTCAGCGAAAATTTTAGTGGCCCCGGCGGGCCATTTGGCCACAAATTACAGGTTCAGACAAAATGCGATGGCCGGCTTGAGTAGGATGCCTTACCTATGGACTACCTGCAGATTCGCCATTTCGCGGCACTTTATTGCCTATTATGACATTAAAATGGCCAATTAGATGTTTGCTAATTAGAGTGGTATCGACTTTGGGGCCAATTTAGTCCCAAGCGAGAACTAGATATGCTTGTGGAATGGCCATTTAGGCCACTTGGCCAAATCCTATAATGCCTTAAGTTTGCCAAATCTTAACTCATTCAGAGGCCCCCTCATAAATTCGTCACTTATAGGGGGCTAACATTATTGGAAATTTTTATTTCTAAATATATCTACCAACTAAGAATAATCTCGCTCTTTTGGAAAATCGAATGTCAATGCACTTTTCAATCCTCTTTACGAAGACTCTGGCATCCGATTTCCGATTCTCCCTACTAGCAATCTGTGCATTATTGAAATACATGAGGTATGAATTCAAACTCATACAATATGTAACTTAAACACATTTATATAGGGTAACGACTTCTTTATGTTTGGGAAACTAGCACTATATTTAATAAGAATCTAGCTAAAAATCGCCATTTGAGCTACACATTACTAGATATTTGGTTCAAAAATCGCCAATTGGGTTGCTGCCACATTAGAAAAAAATAGGAAAAATGGCCAGTTCAGGCTACACTTTTGGGGGCATATTTTACAAGGAATGGCCAATTCATTATACTTATACAAAATTATAGGTCCCTTAAATTTTTTCCTGGTGCCTCTAGTATCTCATTTGATGTGGAAGAACTTGGCTTCCAAATTTAGCATGTAGTAGGAAAAAATTTCTTATTGCAGGTATCTTGTAACATGCTTACAATCAAGTGCAATAGGTATTGTCAATTTGCATTAAAGAAAAAGGAAGGAAGGAAAGAAGGAAGTATATTTTAACGTCCACGGAGGCCAACTGGCCTATGAGATTTTTTTTCTAATTTCAAAGATAAGCAAGTGGTCTAGCCTCTGCTACACAATTGTCTAAACAAGAAAGAAAATAATGATCTAAGCATTTTGGAATCAATTAAGGTTCTGTATGTACTCTTTCTCGGAAAAGAAGGCTGAAGAGAAAGCATTGGATAAATTAATTCAGCTCTGAAGTTCCAATGGACAATCTTTCTCACAATTTAAGTACTGATTCAGGATAGAGGCATGCTCGTTGGCATTAGCTGCAATATCATTAATCGTTCTCAATCGTGCAAACATGCCACTTTAGACCCGTTTCGCATCTGGATGAGACGAAATATAAAGATTAAGACATACTTTGTGCTGTATACTCTCTCAGATTAAATATATCTGATGGCAATATCTTTAGATATGCAAATCCATCATCTAAGTTTAGTATGTAAATGGATCAGATTAAGAAATTATTGGTGTTCCTTTCGCTCATTTGCTTTTAGTACTATGGAGAGTAGACCATTTTGGAGTCTTGAGGAACTCGGTAAATTCTGGCACGAACTGGAGAAAAGATGCAGCACAAAGCATACTGTAGATAGGTATGCAAAAGCAAGCTCTGGTTTATATCATCCGGAAACATACACATATGCAATCGATCAGATCATATGGTCAGATCATATAAATGCACTAAACTAAAATGCAGAACTAAAACTCTATGGAGCTGGGCGCTTTAGTATATTCAATATGCACTGATTGCATGCATGGATTCAAACCTCCAATAGAAGCAAATTGATAGCCTAAGCCACTACTTACTAAAGAGGAGCTTGACATTGGAGGAAGCAACAATTTCAAGAATCAAACAAATAATAAAAAACGAACCTTATAGATGAAAGCAAAGAAAAACACCAAACCACCACACTCCTCTGCAAGCGCTCAACATGCATGCAAGCCCACACAACAAACTTAGCTCCGTTGCTGCAAGAAGTAGGAGTCTCGCAAGCAGCGTTTTGGGCTACGTCATCATCCAAAACCACATAATTTTCCTGCTCCACATACTTGCATTGTGCCATAAAAATGTGTTGCCCCCAAAGGGCAACATGCTAATTATGGTCTACGCATTTAAACTAGGTCAAATTACTTTGGAAGACTAGGTCAAAGATTGGAAGGCTTGGTAGTCAATGTTGATGTGGAGGTCCAAGAGATGCTTACTTTTCAAGTCAACAAGTACTCAAGTTAAAAAGTTCACAAGAGCTATTTCATTTGAGATCAAATGCTTAGTCAAGAATATTCCCTAGAAGAATCTGGGTTATGAAGTTTGGAAGACATTTCTTTGAAGTTTGGAAGATATAGAGTTTGGAAGACCCCTGCATACATGGCTCAAAATCTTGCCTTCTCCCTCACTCATTTCCATACTTTAAACCTCATTTCCATTTACCCTTTACTTAATCATTGGAGCTTACATTATCATGGCCATAAAATATCATCATGGACTTCATGATTTTTCCTTCTTCATGCCAAAATCCTTAATCCCACCCTTTTTCTCCTCACCATTGCTCCATAGTTCTTCCAATTTCCCATGAGCTCTTATGCTTACATTTGCCATTTCCTATGAGCTCTCATGCCTACACTTGCTCCTATGGTATATTCCTACCCCAAGGCCTAAAGATGCTCTAAGAATATCTTATGATTCTCTCCTAAGGGTGTAAAATTCCTATGGCCTTAAAATGCTTCAAAGATCCTTTGATTATTTTTAGAAGAGGACTTCAAAACCATGCTCGAGGAATTCCAGATTATCAAAATACGGCATATTCTGGGAATATACATGCCAAAATACAGAATCGTATCGCGCCATTTTCAGAAAAAATACAGCCGAGAATCCTAAAATTCTGTTTCTAGCTCGAATCATGCCGGATTTGGCTCCATAACTCTCGAAACCTACCTATTCTCACCTTCCCGCCCTCTAAGAATCTAATGAACCCATAAATCAAGGCTAAGATCAAGAAATCATTTGAAAACTAAGCTATATACAGGGGATTCGACAAAAGTACTTTTCTGAAGGCCCAGAAGCGCTCAAACCTTACAGTGATCATTGCTAAGCAGGACTTGAAGGATTTGTGAAGACTCTGAGTACTCCCCGATCAGATCCAAGGAGATTTGGTTGAACTTATCTTTTAAAATTATTTGATGACCTGAAGTTGATATTTTCTTGCATTTGAAGTACTGAAGTACCATTATCCACTATTATTATGATTGATTTACCTCCACATCAATAAAAGTTTGATGCCAAATTGAAGAAGTATGACTCTTGACAATTCTGTCTTTCAAAAAATCCTACAGAAAATTCCCCTATGTTCTTAATTGCTTTTGGTCCAGTTGCACTCAATCCCTTAGACATCTGGGACCCATATGCTTTGAAAAAACCAAAAAATTCCATTTACAACTCGAGTTAGAAAAAATTGCATTCTGTTTTTTACTGTTCTTGACTGTATTTTGTAAAATCCTAATGCAAAAATATCTATGAGTATCCAAATGAAGATCTGACCTCATGCCCACACTCCAGGATACCCTTGTGATATATTGGCTTTGCAAATTTCCAAAAAATTGGTCAGAAACTCGTTCCATTTTCCTGATCACTGTTTTACAGTTTGACTGCCATTGACCAATTTTTGACTCCACTTTAAGCTTGAATATCTCTCAGGATAATGATCTGACTTGGTCAGGGACTTCACCATTAGCTTCCTGCAACTTTTTTGTGCCAGTCTAAATCATCTGACCCAAAGATTCAATTCATTATCGACTGCTACACCAATTTGAATCAAGGTTCCATTTTCTAGAAATGGGAAGGGTATGAAAACTTTGAGTTTTTGGCTCTTTTGATATATTTATCTTCCATAGACTGATCACCTTAAGTGATCTGGAGGTCCTAACCCCAATTTGGGTTTATACTCAAGTTGGCTTATTGTGGTTGACCTTTGAAGCTAGGTTGAGGGTCAACATTTTGGAGGTCCTACCGAGATCCTACCTGGATCTTGAGAACTCATGGCTCCAAAACAGAAATTTCCAGCAGAGCAAGAACCAATGGAAGATCAAGAAGCTTCAGAACAATGCAGAGATAGATCTCTTCCCCCAAGTTTTTCAACTGGATTACTTCAGAGTATGCCTTACCAGTTTGAATTGAATGTGCCTACTCCATTGCCTACTTTTGATTCCAGCATGAGTGCTAATACCTTTCTGAGGATTTTTGAAGATTACTACATATATTATGGCTTTAAAAAGGGATGCAAGTTCTCACAATTTGAAAAGTATTTTAAAGAGGAGAGTGAAGCTGGTGCTTGGCTAACTTATGAGAAACTTATGGGAACCACTTCCTGGGATGATCTTGTCACCAAGTTTTTAGACAGGTTTGGAAAACTTGCTGCTCCCAAGGATCTTGTTAATGAACTGCAAAATTTCTCTATTTATGCAGGTGAAAGTGTTAGTCAATACAAGGAAAGGTTCAGCACCTTCATGAATAGATGTCAGAAAGGCCAAGTTACCATCCCCACGCTTTTTTGGTGTCCTCCTTTATCAAAGGCCTATCTTCTAGACCAAGAAATTCAAAGAAAACTTATCAAGATTCAAGTCTGCAGAGGGTTTTGATTCCATTTACAAGGTCTTTGCCAAGACAACCGAATTGACCAAAATGCTTTCTATCCTACGAGGAAAAACACAATAGTTTTCATCATGATCCTTTTTTATCCCGATGCCATTGATGGTCCTTATGAACCTCACCATTCTGTTCCTATCTATGTGCATAAAGAAAAAAAAAACCAAAGATGAAGAAGCCGACTCTCAAATTTCAAAGGTTAAAGCGGACTTGACAAAGGTAATCAAGCTTTAGCGTATGACCAAACAACTTGTGGAGCTCAAAGCAAGCAGGCGAGGTAAAACTTATCCTGAATGTATTCATTGCAATAGAACTTCACATCGGTGACATTTGCTATTGGCAAATATGCCCTAAATGCAAAAAGAAGGGTCATTTTGGTAGAGAGTGTCCAAATTTTTATGCCTTTTGCAAGGAGATTGGTCATACTGATCTTAGGTGTTCTGTCAAAGAGTATTTTGCCAAGCAAGAGAGAGAAAAAAAATCTGAGGCAACTCCCCATGTAAGGTTTGCTGAATCTACTAGTTCTATAAGGTTTGTGCAGGCTACAGAGATGCCAAAGACTGAGGATTGTACAAACCAGAAGCATGGGAGAGGTCCATAGACCTGCTGAGCCTAATAAACTTGTTCCAGAGCATTCAAGGAAGTCAACATTGCCACCACCCTCTGTTATGGAAGTTCCTCCCCAAGAAATAGCTCCACCTCCCCAACAAAAGTATGGTAAGAGAGATCAAGATCTTGATGAGTTAGATGTTTTATTGAAAAATTCCAAAGTAAGTGTGGATTTATTTACCTTGTTAAAGATTGCACCTGGTTATAGGAAAAAATTATTGCAACAAACTACTTTTAGTGAGTCAGTGGCTTGTGTAGGTGTTGCAAATGCTACTAATCTTATTTTGGCTCAAAATGAGGAAGATCCAGGTGCATTTATGTGTTCAGCTACTCTAGGAGGTTATTCCTTTTCTAATGTGTTCCTGGATGGTGGCTCACCTCTAAATATCATGCCTTATCATGTTATGAAAAAATGTGGGCTCGAGATAGATAAAAGATCATCTGTTTTGTTAAAATCCTTTTCTAATGCTAAAATAGCACCAGTTGGTATTGCGACCAAAGTTCCTGTTAACACTGAAGGCATTGTTGTAGCTGCCAACTTTGTTGTTGTTGCTTTTGAGGATTTGGGAGAAGATGCAGATATATATGATCTCTTGCTAGGAGGGAGGTGGATGGGCCACAGATTGATGCTAGGCCAATCTGGTCCGAAGGAGATGCACCATTTCAAATGGCACTCAAGTGGCCACAATCTACAACCAGGATGGTTCTTATGGCTTCAAGGAAGAGGTACACTTTATTAAAGAAATGCTTATAGAAGAGCCTCTAGGATCTTATAGTCTAGCAACCCCTAGCACAAAGAAAATTGATTTGATCCCCTTGATTATGGAGTGTGCACTACCTTCTGAGAATGGTAAAGCAGGGTGTTTATGGTTTGATGGAGGGATTTCAAAGAAATTAAATGTAGCTTCATCTGCAGCTATACTATAAAGGATGCTTCCAGTAAACTCTTGGCTAAAGTAGGAAGGATTTTTCCTCAAATAACTTCCAATGTAGCAGAGTATAAAGCTTTGATTGCAGGTCTCCAAGAAGCTAAGGCTATGGACATCAGTCATCCACATTTATGGAGATTCTCAATTGGTTTGCAGACAGGTTAGTGGTGAATATCAGGCCAAGAATGCTGACATGGAGTCTCTGAGAAACCAGGTAATGGGAATGCTTGCTCACTTTACTTCCTGGAAAATTACTCATATCCCAAGGGAGCAGAATTGGGAAGCTGATGCTTTGTGCAGAGATACCTTAATGACATATCTATCTGAAGGAGCTATACCAGAGGAAGATCTTGATGAGGACGAGGCTAAGGAATTTTGTCCCATATTAGTCATAAATGCATCACAAGAGGAAGCAACCAATGAAGTCATTATCAATAAACATGGCCAGCAAAGAACTCTGTTTGTGGGAGATCTCTTTGATACACAAAACAAGGAAGAGATTACCAAATTCTTTGAAGAAAGAAGTGACATGTTTGCTTGGGATTACTCTGAACTCATTGGTATCAAGGAAGAGGTATGTCAATTTGAAATCAAAATTAAGGAAGGTTGTAAACCTGTTTTTCAGAAGTTAAGAAGGATCAATGCTTCACTTTTAGATCTAATTAAAGATGAGTTGCACAAGATGTTGGATGCAGGTGTTATTGTGGAGATTATTAATCCTGAATGGGTGTCATGCATTGTTCCAGTGGAAAAAAAGAATGGTGCTTTGAGAATCTGTATAGATTATCGAGACCTGAACAAAGCCACCATAAAAGATTGTTATCCTTTGCCTTTTCTAGAGGAAATTCTATATGATGTTGCAGGGAAAGACATGTACTCATTTTTGGATGGTTTTTCAGGGTTTAATCAGATCAGTATCAAAGAGGAGGATCAGCCAAAGACTTCATTTATCACTCCCTAGGGTACATATGCTATGAAAAGAATGCCATTTGGCTTGATGAATGCCCCAGCTACTTTCCAAAGGGCAATGGATGTTATTTTCAAAACCATGTCTGCTGAAGAGTTTAGGGTGTATCTAGATGACCTTTGTCTGGGTTCTCACTCTACTAATCATGTGGAATTACTTGCAAAAATTTGCTCTCTATGCAGGAGTTCAGGAGTTAATCTAAATCCAAAAAAGTGCATCTTTTTGCCATCAAAAGGACAGTTTTAGGACATGAAGTATCCAACCAAGGTATTCAAGTTGCTCAAGATAAGATTGAAGCCCTCAAAAGCTAGCACCCCCAAGAATTTAAAGAGGTTAAGAGCTTTATTGGTATGACAAGTTTCCTTAGAATGTATATTCCAAATTTTGCTCATATCTTGAGTCCTATTTCTAAGTTGACCCGGGGTAGGTAAATTTTTCTAAGTCTGAAGCAAGCACATAACTATCACATGGACTTCAGAATGCCAAGAGGCTTTTGACTTTCTCATTTCATCCATATGTGAAGCTACTCTTTTGAAAAAACCAGATCTGAGCATGCCATTTGAAGTTTATATCACTGTTACTAAAAAGGCCATAGGTTTAGCCATTTTGCAAGATAAGCATACCATAGTTTTTGCAAGCAAACAATGGTCCGCTCTTGAAGAAAGATACACGGGAATAGAAAAAGTGTTATTTGCTCTCATGTTTCTTATTAATAGACAAGGACATTTGCTTCTAAAAAGCCAAGTCCAAGTCTACATGAAGCAAAATCTAATAGGTTTGCTATTTGGTAAGGCAACTAATAAACCAAAGATCCAGAGATGGGCTTGTAAGTTGCAAAGTTATGATATTTCGTAAAAAAGAGTTGCATTTGGCACGAAATCCTAGCCTCTACTTGCCTTACATATTTTTTGGACCATGAAGATGAATTGGATACTATCGACACTTCACTTGCGTTGGCACATTTAGAGGTAACTCAAGGAGATCAAGCCAAGGGAGGATGGCAAGAACCTATTAGAGATTTTTTACAATATGGGATCATCTCTTCAAGCCTCACCCCAAGTCATAAAAGGAGACTCAAGGACAAGTGCAGACAATTCAAGCTGATAGACAATGTCTTGTGCAAAGTTAACGAGAGATGGAACCTTGTTGAGATGTATAAATGAAGATGAGTGCTTTGATTATCGAGGGAGATGCATAAAGGTAGTCTGTGGAGGACATTTTTTGGGGATACCACTGCAAAAGATTCTCGTGTCTGGATATTATTGGCCCTTCAGTATTTAGAGATTGCTATGAGATCATAAAAAACTTGCCATCAATGTCGATTTTTAGCAAAAGAATTTTATTGCCACCGCCTTGAATCCTATCATATCTCCGGGACCTTTTCAAATTTGGGGGCTAGATTATATTGGTCCCATTAATCCTTCTTCTACTGGTCAACATCAACATATTATTGTGGCTAGGATTATTTTACTAAATGGCAGAAGCCATACCTTTGAGGCAGCCAATGCCTTCACAACCCAAAGGTTTTTACATGAATATGTTTGTTCTAGGTTTGGTATTCCTTTCCGGTTACATTCCGATAGAGGTACCCCTTTTGTTAATGAAGTCATTTGCTAACTTGTTGAGCATTTTGAAGATCAAGCATACCAAAAGCTCTTCATACTATCCTCGGTGGTAATGGACAAGTGAAGCTACTAACAAAGTGTTGAAAAATATTCTGCAGAAGACAGTTGAGGTTAACAAGAGGGATTGGCATGTCAAAATAGTGGATGCACTTTGGGCTTATAGAGCCACTATCAAAACAGCTACAAATCACACACCTTTCAATTTGGTCTATGATGTAGAGGCAGTATTACCAGTAGAACTTGAGTTACCTTCCTTGAGATTAGCTCATAAATTGTGCTTACCTTTTGAACATGATGCCTTGCAGGAAAGATTGGATGCCTTGTTACATCTAGACTAGTATAGAATGGAGGCTGAGAACACTAATTTGCTGAAAAAGGCTAAAGATCTGGCTGCATTCAAGGCTGCACACAAAATACAAGGTACTTTTAGGAAGGAAGAGCTTGTCCTCAAATGGAATAAATCAATGGAAGATTCAACTGGCAAATTTGATAATATTTGGGAAGGACCCTTTGTAGTGCTAGAATCTGCAGGTACCAACTCTTATTGGTTACAAGAGGTTGCTTCAGGAATGCCATTGCTAAACCCTATCAATATCGTGAATTGAAAAGGTATTGGGACCAAAGATGCTTGCTTGTCCCTCTTCTTACATTAAAAAAGCTTAAAGATCTCTGATAGGGTTTAGAATAGTTAGATTCATTTGACTTTTGAGCACATTACTTTTGATAAGTTGATTTTATGTTTGTAGGTTAACAGGAAGGGACAAGATAAGTGACCCTAAAAAAAAAAATGATTACTAATGTTTACCAAGTGCCATATCGTGAGCATCCTTTTTTTTCCATCTCTATTCACCTGCCACAAGTGGTCCTGCTACTCATCTAGACTTGACTTCTTACTCTTGTTTCCATTCCCATAAAAGCACTCTGCATTTCACCTTTACCACCATAGCAGAGTTGCAAGGATTTGAGGCTAACTAGTTTGTGTGTTTCCATGACACACAAGGCCCCCAAAAATGAACTAGCATATATAACTAGTATCAAATCATCTCAAAACCATGATATATGTGGTTTTTTAGGCATGAATTTATTTGACAAAGAAAAACCACATGTCATGGTGGTTTGTCAAAATTGATAATGGTTTGTGACGTGGTTATCAATGCTGGTTATCAATGCTATAGTGGTTTGACAAATTGTTATGCTTTATTGAAATGGTTTTATGTATGCTATAGTGGTTTATTAAAACTAGTTAAAATCGCTCTAAGAATTGTGGCATATTTTGCAAACTAGTTTTATATTGCACAATATTAATTAAAATAATATGTTATTGGAGGAGGAGGAGGAGGAGGAGGACTACTTTAACGTCCATTGGAAACCAGGCATATCTCACCATTATTACTCTATAGGTACAATTGATTTATGGTCATTTCACTTGATACCATTTCATCAACCATTTCCTTTCTAAAAGAATTCATCAAATGCTCAAACTCAACCCCAATGTTTGAATGAGCTAACTTGGCATTGATATTTATATTCCCCTTTTTCAATTCGATTTAATACTTCTTCTCCAATATCTCTAACTCAAGTAATTTGTTGTTGTAAGCATTCTCATTATACGGGAATTAACTCATTAGGAAGTCTTTATACACAACTTGCTACTGAGTAGATTAGACCTTTTAGCTGGCTTCCAGATATATGTCAATTTTGAGTTCTTCATTGTGATAAGCCTTGGAGGTTTAAGGGTTCAAAGGCTTTTTCAAATTGCTAAAAGCAAATTAACCCTTTTATCTAAGTTTTTGGAGATGCATCCACATTGGGTTCTCTATCGTAGGTTAAAAAGGCTATTCCAATATGTTATATCATTCACGCGCCAATTATGCAAGGATTAACACTTTAATAGTTGACAAGTTAAATCTTTCTCAATTGAATAGTTTTTTGTATGGCTTCATGCGGATATTTGCAGGTATCTTGCAGGTTCCGCGACCGGTAGTTACGGGGGTCACCGTCACCCGGCGGAATGGCAGACTAAGTGACTTGAAGCCACAATATGGTAGCAACAAATTTTCCCCGCTGGCTATGGCGCTGAAGATCGCTTATGGTCAGCTAATCGCTTGTCTCCGCTTTGCTCTAAAACCCAAAGCTCTTCGCTCAAAACGCGAGCCGTAATTCTAAGCTCCCCGCCGCAAATGCACCGCCATAGCGATCTTCGAGTCCTAAAAGGGCGAGAGCCGTATCAAAAGCTCCAAACTTCTGCGGGTGTTCGCTTTCGCCAATCATCTGCCTAAGCCCCGCTTTCGGCCAAGCATCGCTCATCTGCCGCCGCTTTGCCAAGCATCCGCTTGTTAGGGCTTCGCTACGCCTTCTGCCAAGCTTCTCGCAGATAATCTCCCACGCACAAAGCCTGGGCAGGTAATATCCCTTCGCATCTATTTCAGTTGCCAAGCCCTATTTCAAATTGTGCTTGCTGGTTTGGCAAGCATCGAACCGAAAACAGAAAAAAGAAAATCAGAGCAAGCATCGAACCGAAAACAGAGCAAGAAAATAGAGCAAGAACAAGAAAACAGAGCAAGCATCGAGCAAGCACAGAAAACAGAGCAAGCATAGAAACAGAGCTGTTAACCGGATGGAAACCGGAGATGCGGAATTGGCGACTCAAATTACCATTCTGCAACGGAATGGTATGACACGTGGCTGCATGAAATTAACCAAACGCCAAAATTTGTGACCCAACTACCATATTGTGTCTAGAAATCAAGGGTATTCAAAAGAATGGGTACTCTGCAATCTTTCCATCTTATAGGGCTCCATAATCGCAACACATCCTCATTACATCTACTTCATATAATGAATGTTGGGTGAGAGACCCATAACTATTCTAAAATGAATTGGTCACGACTAATACAAGTATTTTATAAGTTCTTACCACCCCAACATTCTTGCCTTCATAATACAAATTTAAAATTGTATGCCTAGCAACAACTAAAATTATGTGTTCAATTGATTGACATGCATACTAGAAAATGTACAAAAAGTACACATTCATTGTTGCATATCTATCCAATTTATTGCCTACATGTAACTATGAGATAGAAGAACGACATCATCTGCATAGCCTTTTAAAATCCAGATAGAAAGAACATCATTGCCAAATACTGGCATGAAGGTGCTAGTGATAGAAACCGACCTTGCCTATAGAAAAGAAAAGAATAGAATAGAATAGAAGTATCTTTGCTTCTCTATGTTGTATCAAAGAAAGAAGTCTAGCTAGATATGAAAATGTTTTATATCATTAAAGGGATATGTAAGTTTTATTCATTTTTGTAAATGCATTTTATTTGTAAAGTTTGTTTCATATGCTTAAAAGAAGAGACATCTTATAACCGTGAATAGTGCTAGGTTATCTTTTTTAGGATGATCTTGGAATAATTACAAACTTGAGGGGTATATTTGGATAAGAAAAAAGGGTTTCCAGATTTCACAGAGCAGCACCGCTATAAGTTCCTTGCCAGAACCTTTTGCATCTCCTATTTTTCTTGAAGCTTTTTTCGAAGCTTTTCTGAAGCTTTCTATATCTCCTATTTTCCTTGAAGCTTTTTTAGAGCTTCTGGAAGCATCCCCTATTTTTCTCAAATCTCTCTGCATCCTTATTTTTGTTGAAGCTTTGCTTGAAGCTTTCTCGAGGTCCCAAACACAAAACTCAAGAAAGACGACATGATATTTTTGAACGAAATATCATATTTATCCGGATTAGGAATGAATGGAAGCCCTTTTATCCTATATTTTTCAATATGGGTATCAATCTCCCATTGAAGCGGGTTGCTCTAGAAACGAGATGATCCATCATGTCACCGCCGCCCACAATAAGTAATCGGTGCTCCATATTATGGAAAAATAGACCTACTACCGAACATGTACAAGTTATGCAGCAGATCTCCGTGATCCCAGACCACTGTCATATGGGGAATGGGCTTGATAATTGATTCAACTAAGTCAAAACCAGCCGCCATTTCATTAACTTGAAGTTAGTTAGGTTGCATTCAACCAGATTGCCGCCACGTGGACGGAAGAGATCCTATTTCCAGAATGTGGAGCAGCGCTAACAAATTTCTCGTAATGTAGAGGTAAAGTAATGTAGACCAGCAAGCACCGCATGTAAAATATACACGTGTCAATGTGGCATTCGCAAATAAGGCTGAATGCAGCCTAACAGTACTTTACGGAAGAAGAAATCATCTCATTTGTAATCTAAAGATAAAATTCATTAACATTTATGAATGCACAAAGAGGTCAAAATTGTCACCAAAAATGTCTTGGTGGTGCCTCTAGACTCGGGCGATGCAACGCCTTTGCCACCGGCATTGCCTCTTCGGCTGGCGCCCGCTTTGACAATTTTTGTATGAATTTTCCTTCCCTCTGTGCATTATCTAATACCTAATCTAGAAATGGATGGAAAATTTAAAAAGAATAATATTAGAACTATTGTACATAAAAATTGCATAACCCATATAACATTAGACAATTTTTTTTTTTTTTCATGTAATGATGATAACCATCGCAACTTAATTTTTTCGCCATCAACTAAGAAAAAATCATTTTTATTCATTTGCCCTTCTTTTCTCCTTGGGCCGTTTATCTCGTTATTCCCTCATAGGCTCAAGGACATGCGAGGGGTTCGCTTTTCCAAAGACCTGGCCAGTGGAAGAGGGTTACGGTTGAGGGAGTGCTTGGTGAAGCCTTGTTCACGGAGGTATGAAGGTATGCTTTGTTGCTTGTGCAACAAAGATGGATTTTTGGATCCGGTGAGCAGCCATAGTCATCCCGCAACGGTTTTTTCCCGTGTGGTTTTTAATCCGGCCGATGGTTGTGTTCTAGCTCACGTTGTGCTTTTGGTTTAAGGGCTTCGCCCATGTTCTTGTTTGGACTTCGGGTCCGTGACTTTGGCCCCTTATGTACTTGGTCCCATAACCCGATTGGGTTCCGTGGACGTTAAAAATTTTTCCTTCCTTCCTTCCTTCCTGTTATGGGCAGATATGGCTTTGGCATTGGCAGCATGGCGGTAAGGGACGATATGGCAAAGAGCCGAATTGATGCCGTTTTGTGTCACGAAGTGCCATGGCCAATGTCAAGAGATATGCATATCATGTTCGGCATAAGCAATCCTCAAGACTATCGCTTCAGATCTGCAAGGTATTTCTTCGTTTTCTTCTAGAAATTTTCAATCATTTGTAAAAATTTCTGCTCAAAATTTTCTACATCTTTCGTTTTCTTTAAGTTTCTGTAGGAAGTTCTAGAATCACAATGCTTATTATCGTTATTAAGAAAGAAGAAGAACTGAAAACTTGCATGTCTTTATGTTCTTTGTTCTTTTTGTTCTGCATCGAGAAAGTTTTGTTTGATTCATTGGATCTTGAGCTGATTTCTACAACATTTCCGGTGCGATATGGCTTTCGCATTGGCAACATGGCGGGTGGAGGACGATATGGCAAAGAGCCGAACCACTGCGGTTTTGTTATTTTAGGTCAAGAAGCGCCATGGCCAATGTCAAGAGATATGCATATCATGTCCGGCACAAGCAATCCTCAAGACTATCGCTTCAGATCTGCAAGGTATTCCTTCTTTTTCTTCTAGAAATTTTCAATCGTTTGTAAAAATTTCTGCTCAAAGTTTTCTACACCTTTAGTTTTCTTTAAGTTTGTGTAGGAAGTTCTAGACTCACAATGTTTATTATCATTATTAAGAAAGAAGAAGAACTGGCAACTTGCATGTCTTTATGTTCTTTGTCCTTTGTTCTTACATCAGAAAGTTTTGTTTGATTCGTGACTACTTTAGTGGATTTCTTACAACATTTTCGGGATATCCGCCATTGTTTATGCATGGAGGTATGGACTTTCAAAACATTTCCAAAGATTTTGTTTGATGTCATATGATCTGGCACTGCATTTGAGGCCCTAATTGAGCTTTGAGTTTGGTTCCGCTAAATAGTCTTTTTCTTTTTTTTTCTTGGAAGCCGCCACCGATCCATTAGCTTGTGATTTTAGCATGCTCTTGTTGCTTGTCTCATTTTGCGAGCAGCCCCCGGTTCCCACGGAGAGTTCTATGTTTTTGTCATTTTTTGCATTTGCTTTGCATTACATTGACTTCTTAGATGCTATCTTTTTTGTAAGGAGCAATTTTGTGGCTTATTTGCAAGAGAAGCACAAAAACGTTTATTCAGTGAGCATTTCAAAATTTTTTTCTATTTCTAGGGATGTGATTACATATTTAGAAAAGGTTCCGTTATTTATTGCAACTGCTTTTCTCAAGGTTTGTAAAGAAATAAAGTGATTCTGATCAATGGCATTTGTGTAAGCATATGCATGTAAGCAGCAGTCTAATCAGAGCTACGTGCCTATTTCAGAATTTTTGGGTATACACTAGATTGTAGTTTCAAGATTTCTCCCATGTAAGTTCCTTTTGCAGTTTTTCTACAATTTCACAAATTCGATGCCTGCAAGAATCAATATTGCAGTTGTAAAGTGGAAATAGAGCAGGGTCTATTTGCTGGTCATATCATGGATTTTATTTGCAGTTGCAGAAAACACTGCAAAGTGCAGAATCTTGCACCGGGGCCCAATTTTGCTTTACAATTTTGTTTGCAGTCCCTCTAGTAAAACAATACAATGTGATATGCTACTCAAAAGTAATAAGGGTAAGGTCATTTGGTCTCTGGGGAAAATGGAATACTAGGGTTCAAATCCCTGGGCTCTTTGAACTTAATAAACCAATCATGAATGTTTTACACACATATATGTTGCTTAAATAAAACAACATTTGGTATTTTGATATAAAAGCTTGCATTGGTATTTCTATCCTTATTTTTTGCTCTATCCTTATTGCTTTTTTTGGATCATTGGATCCAAGCATAGTTCTATGAATATGCCAAATCAAGGGCCGTGGAATTTACACACATCGTAATTACCATGCGATTGCACCCCATACGGCTATTATACGTATATACATACATCATATACTTCAATGTATACACATAAGAAATGCATATATTACCATCAAGCAAGATTCACAAAGCAATGATAGTGAATACTGCATCGGGGAAGAAATAGAGTGAAATGGTGGCATTTTAGTAAACGCCACATAGCTCAAACAAAATTGCATTTTTGGCTTTAACTTGAGTCTTCTCTTGAACCTGTGGGGAACCTTTTTGCAGCACTCCTCCGAATTGGAGCTTCAATTTGTGCTGCACATGTTTAAGAGAGCTTCTAAAGCTTTGACATTGCAAACTTCAAAGCCCTGGACTCAAAGACTCCGTATGAGACGCCATAACACTCTGATCAGATCCGGGCCACCGGCCGTCGCCACAAAGGCGTAGAACCGCCACAAAGGCTTAATTGCCATTGTTTCCCTGCCTAATTGCTGTTGCTCCCCCTTCCTGCTTCCCGCTGCTTCCCGCAACATGGCTTATAATCGCCCATACCCATCACTCATAAGAAGAATGAGCTGCTGCTCCTTCCTATAATCGCTGCTGCTTCTTCTTATAATCACTCATACCCATCACTTAATTTGAGTTACAAAACTTATCGGTCTGCTGGAAAAGCACCGTCACTGAAGGCAACAAGAGTATAGGAGATCCTGGCAAACAATACAACTCTCTCTCTGTGGAATCGATACAGCTACGGCAACAGCAGATAAATCCTCCGCTCCTCCTTTTCTTATTAGGCCGCCATGCCCGAGAGGGCGGCCGCCACTTTTCAACAAACCCAACATTAGACAAGGCTAAATTATTTTTTTCCAAAAACCCTAACCCCCATATTTCGCCCACCGCCCAAAACCTTACTAACTCAATCATTTGGGAACCTTATGGTGGATAGACTTGCATATCCGAACATATATAAGCCGGCCCAATTTCTATTTTCGCTTTTGTCGTGGGTATTTTTTCATACCGCAATCGCTTTCGATCGTTTAGATGCCACGAGATAATTTTGGACAATCTCCTCTGCGATTTGGACGCTGGCTATTACGATGGCGGGTACCGACCTCAGCTCAACTGTTGTGGCATGGCGAGCTTCGCGGAATAAAACCCACATGCCTTCTTCTTCTCGCTCCGTTTTCCGCCGCCCCTCCTTCCGAATGCATTTATAGGGTTCTTGACCGCGGAATGAATCCCTGGGTCCTCTTCTCTTTCTTATTATTTCTAGGTGCTTTCCGTGGCGGGAAGAGCCCTTTTACGGAAATCTTCAACCTTCCGGTGTAAATGTGTGAATGGCCAGGTCACTTTTAAAATTTGAGGAAGCTGAATTTTTATGAAGGATTTTGCTTGAGATCGTTTTTACTTTGGTGTGGGGCACAAGTGTTTTAGAGGGTTTTGCACAGTTCACGTGGATGCCCCATTTGGAACAAGATTACAAGAGGAACCATTCGTTAGGATAGCTAAAGCTTAAAAGAAGGCAAGTGTTTTTCTTCCTTTTCAAAATGGCTATGGCAACAAGAAGAATCATACACTGCTAGAGCCGGTGGATGGATCAAGACATTGTGGTGCTAGAGATCTGTTAATTCTCAAAAGTATCTAAGCATTTGGGAAGGCCCAATAGTTGAGTGTTTGGGGTTGATAAGCTTTATGTTATTTCTATGCAATAAATTGCACGGTTTCTTAGACTCTTTTCTTTATTTGTCATTGGGCTGGTATTTCTTTCATGAACACTTTGTGGTCGCTAAAGTTAGATTTGGCAGTGTTTAAGGCTTTTGGTTGCTTCATCCAAAATACTCCTAATGCGCTCTTTTCCGGAGGTTTTTGTCATTATAATGTTAGTATGATTATGTGCAAATTTAGGACTAACGCAAGATAAAATGTATGTATCCGAATCTCTTATCTTTCCATTTGTCTCAATGGGTGTTGCAATCAAGAAGGATTCAACAACAAGTTTAACATCGCTGAAGTTACTTTTAAAGATGTTGCCACAGTGTCTAGGGGTTGGGGCCTCTTTTTTCCTTTCGCTTTGCCTGTGTTGTTGTCATGGGCTTGACAAGGTGTTTGTGTGGATCTAACTTTGAAGCCGGGTGGAGCTCGTAGTCTTTGCAATTATTTGTTTATATTCTCATGGTAAGAATCTAATGTGCTATTGCCCGGGATTTATAGACACAATAACAAGCATCTTGAGATTTGAGTTTGAACTTAAGGACGTGTTCTTGCAGGCTCTCATTCATTATATCAGCTGGATGCCTAGTAGCAAAGCGCAACCAAAGCAAAAGACACCGGACTAAAAGTGAAGGTTATGAAGGAGCTTTTGACTTGAATTTCAGCAACGCTGGGCTTATCTTCTTTCCCATGTTGCCGAGGAGGCATACATGTGCTTAGTGAAAGCTCAGGAAGCTTCATGGCAAGCACCTTATGGAGGTCCATCGGGTTGAATGGCCTCATTTCTCTCTCTTGAGAATTCCTAGATAGGCTTCTCTTCTTGAGAAATTTCTACTTGATTAATGGTGTCTTTTTGGTATCCTAACTTGATCTTTCTCGCTTAACAATTTTGTCTCTATTGTAACTATTATATACATTTTGTGTATATATATATATACAAGGTGTACTCACATAAGTTACCGTTTTGTTCTTCTCGCTTTAAATATTATTACTACCAAGTTCTTGCTTTCATCCTTTGTTGGTCCGTATGCCATAGTATTCTTGCATTGAAGACTATTATTCAACAAACAAAACTAAAGCATCATGGGAAACCAGACATCAAGTTTGCAGGAGGTGGGCACTAATTAGCATATTAAGTTTGGGCACTCAAGAGTTATAGAAGGGGGGCCAATTGAAACGGGGGTGGTACATTGGCTTTTAAGTTGGGAAAAGAGAGCAAAACAAAGATCATAAAACACCATTGGGCAATGAATGAACTCGACCTAACTAATCAAGCAAAGCCAAGCTCAATTTTTTTTCTTATTGCAAATGCCACAATATTTACTTTTGTAGTTTCGTATAGCATGACAACTATTTAGGCCATGGATGCATCTACATCTTAGAATTGGTGTATCAATCCGCTTAGAAACCCATAACCTTATGGACTCTCAAATTTCCTCCGTTTCGTGATCTTTTTTTTTTTTGGTTGCTCGCTGTGTGTTGGAGGCGAAGAGTGTCTCTTAGAAGGTCTTGATTTAGTTTAGATGTAATATGCTACGGAACATTCCATGATATTTTTAATAGATGGATGGGATTGTTTGGGATCCACACGAGTCTAGAAAATGCTAATGCTAATTGCTTGCAAATGCTAAACTCAGATGGCATTTTCCTCAATACTTCTAGATGGAAAGGTTTTACATGCTTTACAATATATGAGCCCATAAAATCGAATCTACTGTCATTGCCCGGCATGGCTTCCGAGGAGTCCATTTCTTTGTTCTCCATCCGCAATGCCTAGCTTTCGGGATCGCAAATTCTTGCCCACATAGTCTTTTGGCACTTCGTTTGATTACCATGAGGTTCCCCACATCTATTCTTCAAGAAATCAAACTAGAAACATTAAACAAATAAATTACATTAAACAAAAGAGGCAGATAAAAGATGCTCGCTTGACGGCCAATGGTTAAGCTAATGGTTATGGAAACCCCGCCCGTGCTCAAAGCCCAACGCCCATCATGGTGCAGCTAAATAAACAAAAGGTCCATCGTGTTGTTAGCCCAGTGGTCGTGCCATTGGTTCTGCAGGCATCACCCATCCAGCTCAAAACCCACCGACTAGCAATGGATGGCGAGAAAGAGATAATGGCAACACAGGTTAGCCTAGTGGTCGTGCCATTGGTTCTAGGCAAGACCCATCCAGCTCAAACCCCACCGACTAGCATCGGGTGATAAAAAGGAGAGGATAAAAGAGAGAAAGGATACTAGCATTGGGAATCTCATGGTCGCCTCACAAAGAACCATCTATCGGGGATGGGCAAGAGGACACAAGGCAACAATGGGTTCAAACTCACTGCTCGGCAATTCATAAATGCTACCACATGTGGTCTCGCACCCTTGTGAATAAAAACCCATTATTAAGCATGCATTGCATTGACATGTTGAACGTTAATAGTGGGCCAAACCTCAGCGGGTTGTAACTAGAGAAACGTTCGCGGCGGCCTTGGCCGCCGCGATAAGTTTCTTGTATCACTAATATATATACACGTATTGGATGTGTGGTTTTGTCATCCCATGGGCATGTTCATAGAGATTCATCCCAGCCGTCCAATCACAAAATAGAAGGCCAAGATAATGCCACCTCATTGGGGTGCATGGATGGCCATGATGGGCATACATGGGCATGCATGGGGGCATGCACCACATCCCTCGACCGTTGGATCGAAAGGGGAGGATAAATCTTAGCCCTTGATTTTTTATGAGGAAGGTGCAAGGAAGATGCTAAAAGGTGAATTTGGTGTAGCAGATCTTAACCGTTAGATCAAAAGGTGAGGATAAATCCTAGCCATTAACTTTTTAATATTAAATTGGGTTTTTTTTTAAAGGAGGTGAGGTGTCACCCTCATTAATAAAAAGGAAGTGAGGTGGCAAAGCAATTATGAGTGGACTTTCTAGGAAGCTTCCTTCTGTTTAATCGCCTTCAAAGACACGTGAAAGGCTTGGTTAGAGGGCTCACGAAGGTGGGACTCCATGCCATTGATTCTCCGCCGAGCTTTTCCAATGAGAGTGCCTGGCTCAAGATTTTGTTGCAGTTGGATCAAATACTAAGAATCTTCTTGGAATATTCGAGTTTCAAGGAATCTATGGTAAGTTGAGGGAATCTAGGAGAATCTTTAGACGATCTTAAAGAATCCAGAGGAGTATCGTGAGAATCTTAGAGAATCTATGGGAATCTCAATAGAGCATCTTTGAGAATGTAATGGAATCTAGGGGAATCTTGATAAACTTTTTAAGAACCTAGAGGAATCTTGATGTAATCTTGGGATTTAGGAGTGGGAACTAGAGGAGAGGAAGAGAATCTATAGAATCTCAAGCGATTCTTTGGGAATCTAGGGAATATTCCTAAAATCTTTGAGAATTTAGTAATCTTCATGGAATCTTGGAGAATCTAAGAGAATTTTGGAGAATCTAGAAGAACCTTTAAGGTATTCTTTTAGAATCTAGAGGAATCTTTAGAGAATCTTAGGGAGTCTCAAACAAACCTTTGGGAATATAGGAGAATCTAAAAGAATCCTCATGAAATCTTTTAAGAAATTATGGAAATCTAGATGGAATCTTGGGAGAATCTTGGAAAATCTTCATAGGATTCAAGAATCTAGGGAATCCCTTTGCAGAACTCTAAGGAACGTGAGAATCTTCGGGGAATCTAGGATATCCAAGCAAATTTTTAAGAGAATCTTTGGGAGTCTTCAAAATTTTGGAGAATCTAAAGGACCAATGGAATCTTTAGAGAATCTAAAGAATTTTAGAATCTTGGGGAATCT